>CM026215.1:752760-852996 GCA_014839995.1 Xenentodon cancila
ACGCACGGTAGTCGACTTTAACCTCGAACAGACTTGGACTCACTTCAGAATTATCAGTCCAATGATGATCAAGCCCAACAAATATTTTTAATTAAGTTTAACACAAAAAAAGGAGTGAAAACATGAAATGGGCTATTTTCAGCTCTTTTCCTTGAATTTTAACACGTTGCTTTATATTGCGGAGACTTCTGTCATTACTTCACACACACGCATCGGTGCTCATGTGCTGCCAAGTGGCCACAAGTGGTATTGCCACAGAGCACAACTTCAACTGATATATGTGCACTTTAAAATATTTATTTAATCAACAAGAAATAAATTGATACCACGTTAAATAGATTTGCTGTGTTCATTGTTATTCCTCTTCAATACGAATTAAATCTGGTTCCGCTGGACTCGAGAGATCAAGAGATTGATATCCACAGTTGAACACAACTAGAGAAATGAGGCAATAAAACGTTGGCAACGTGGCAACCAGACTAGTATCAACCAAAAACATCCCAGGAGTCCCTGAGTTGGCAGGACTACCTGTGAAAAACGCTGGCATGTCAAGTTTATTCTTTAAATACTGCCCCCATTTGGTCAGGAGTGGTATTATTATAATGTGGCTTCACTCTGAGGCGTGATGAGCTCTCTTCATGTAAATTCTATATTCTTAAAAAAAAAAAGCTTCCTAACATAACAGAGGACTGCATGTTATTTTGAATCCTTTCACCTTTAAAAGACTTGTTTTTTTTTTTATTTAAGCCAACCACAGAAGAGGTTTGTACTTCTAACAGTTGTTTTATTTTGTGCTGCCCACATGTTCATATTTAAGGAGGAAAAAGACAGAAATATCTGAAAACAAAAGGCACATGGAACCAAACAAAAATGAGAAAAACAAATCAAACAGGCATGTGTAGTTTACTTTGCTTTTTAAAGAAAACTAAATTCAAAATAGTTTAACAGAAAAACATACATAAATTAAAGGTGACAAAAGCTACATATTTGAAGCGTCTTATGCAGAGTTGATCTGCGAGGAGGAGCTGCTGCTGCCGGAGCTCTTGGTCTTCTGCCCCCTGGTGGCGCTGGGCTGCCGCTGCACCCGCTGGCTGGAGGTCTCCCTGCTCTTGTCGCTGTGGCTCGCCCCCCCTTTACTGCGCATCGCTGAAATAACGCAGCAATTTTTAAAGTTAAAAGCAGGGCTTAAGAAGCTCCCATCAACTCATGGAGGTGAACATAAAAGCATGCAGATATGTGAAGCCGATGTGAAGGCACACGTGTACTCTTCGTTTCAGAAGAGCACATTTTCTTACTAATGATGAACATGGCGGCACAAAATAAATGCACACCTGACCAAGAACCACAACGTGGCAAGAAAGTTCGTCTAGCAGTTGTGAAAACTGATAAAGCAGCGATCCTTGAGAGACTCAAGGAGTCCCAGTTCTATCCTGGACCCCTTGACCTACCCTTGTCCCCCCTCCCAACTCACCCCGCCCCCTTTCTAACACCCCCGAAAACACAGGATGATTTAGGAGAAATAAGTGTAAACATGTAAACATTAGTCACTGTGGCTAATCTGTCAGTGATCAGTTTTACAGTGACTGGTCAAAACCTCGTCCCACGATGTTTTGGACACCTTTTGGACAAAAAAGGACCACCTTTCATCAAGGAGCATTCAACTGGGGCAGAGACATGTCCTGGACGCACATGTAGACACAGCTGGTTAAAAAGATGTCAGTGGAGATGAAGCAGGAGAAGCTTCATCGTACCGTGGTCATGATCCCAGATGACAACATCCAGGATCGATACTGTTCATGCACCGCAGGGTAAGACTCAAGCCACTGCTGGAAAACACGACTTCAGATGTGAAGCTTTAGTACTGCAAAACCTCCGCTCTACTACAGCCGGTAGGTGGCGCTGCGCGGTACGAGGGAGAAGAGCCTCAAAAGCAGCTGGGTGGCGTCGCAGAGGCGAGCGCCCAGGTCCTCCGGCGTCCAGGTCCTCGAGCGTCCAGGTCCTCGATCGTCCAGGTCCTCCGGCGTCCAGGTCCTCCGGCGTCCAGGTCCTCCGGCGTCCAGGTCCTCGATCGTCCAGGTCCTCGATCGTCCAGGTCCTCCGGCGTCCAGGTCCTCGGGCGTCCAGGTCCTCGGGCGTCCAGGTCCTCGGGCGTCCAGGTCCTCCGGCGTCCAGGTCCTCGGGCGTCCAGGTCCTCGGGCGTCCAGGTCCTCCGGCGTCCAGGTCCTCCGGCGTCCAGGTCCTCGATCGTCCAGGTCCTCGGGCGTCCAGGTCCTCGGGCGTCCAGGTCCTCGATCGTCCAGGTCCTCGATCGTCCAGGTCCTCCGGCGTCCAGGTCCTCGATCGTCCAGGTCCTCGATCGTCCAGGTCCTCGGGCGTCCAGGTCCTCGGGCGTCCAGGTCCTCGATCGTCCAGGTCCTCCAGCGTCCAGGTCCTCCAGCGTCCAGGTCCTCCAGCGTCCAGGTCCTCCAGCGTCCAGGTCCTCCAGTAGCAGAGCTACAGCCAGCGCTTTGGTGTTTTATACTGATTATCAATGTCAGAGCATTTCTGTTTTAAATTGAGTGCATCAGTAAACTATCTTATTTCACATTAAAGGGGATTTGTTTTTGTTCTTTTGGAACAAATAAAGATGTAAACACGTGCGGTTACGATCACCTTTGAGAAAACCCCAACTGTTTTCTTTAAATCCACAAAGGGGGTTAGTCATTTCGACTTCAACTGTAGCCAACGTTTTCTAATATAATCTCCGACGCTCGTCTCACCTGAAAAGTGCATCTGTTGGCCTTTTGAAGGCTTTTGTTTCCCTTCTTCTGCTCCGCATCTTCTGGTGCCGATGGAAGCTCAACACTGACTCCATACGACTATTTTTAGACCTCTGAATGCCCGCTTTCATTTTCATTCTCACTTATGACACTTTTTTAAATTCCTTTCTAGCCACCTTAAAACAAATGTGAGAAATAACAAGTGCACGGTGAGCACGTCCACTTGGGAGATTCTACGTTTCTACTCCAGACGCACAAACAGTTTCCACTCGGCAACAAAAGAAAAAAGAAAGAAAATGAAGAAGCCCAATTCGTAAAACACACAGCATTTCTGAGAGGAGGACAGATGAAGGTGAAGGAGACAGAAGGGCAGCAGAGGACAGATGAAGGAGAAGGAGACAGAAGGGCAGCAGAGGACAGATGAAGGAGAAGGAGACAGAAGGGCAGCAGAGGACAGATGAAGGAGAAGGAGACAGCAGGGCAGCAGAGGACAGATGAAGGAGAAGGAGACAGAAGGGCAGCAGAGGACAGATGAAGGAGAAGGAGACAGCAGGGCAGCAGAGGACAGATGAAGGAGACAGAAGGGCAGCAGAGGACAGATGAAGGTGAAGGAGACAGAAGGGCAGCAGAGGACAGATGAAGGTGAAGGAGACAGAAGGGCAGCAGAGGACAGATGAAGGAGAAGGAGACAGCAGGGCAGCAGAGGACAGATGAAGGAGACAGAAGGGCAGCAGAGGACAGATGAAGGTGAAGGAGACAGAAGGGCAGCAGAGGACAGATGAAGGAGAAGGAGACAGAAGGGCAGCAGAGGACAGATGAAGGTGAAGGAGACAGAAGGGCAGCAGAGGACAGATGAAGGTGAAGGAGACAGAAGGGCAGCAGAGGACAGATGAAGGAGACAGAAGGGCAGCAGAGGACAGATGAAGGTGAAGGAGACAGAAGGGCAGCAGAGGACAGATGAAGGAGAAGGAGACAGAAGGGCAGCAGAGGACAGATGAAGGAGAAGGAGACAGCAGGGCAGCAGAGGACAGATGAAGGAGACAGAAGGGCAGCAGAGGACAGATGAAGATGAAGGAGACAGAAGGGCAGCAGAGGACAGATGAAGGAGAAGGAGACAGAAGGGCAGCAGAGGACAGATGAAGGAGAAGGAGACAGAAGGGCAGCAGAGGACAGATGAAGGAGAAGGAGACAGCAGGGCAGCAGAGGACAGATGAAGATGAAGGAGACAGAAGGGCAGCAGAGGACAGATGAAGGAGAAGGAGACAGAAGGGCAGCAGAGGACAGATGAAGGAGAAGGAGACAGAAGGGCAGCAGAGGACAGATGAAGGAGAAGGAGACAGAAGGGCAGCAGAGGACAGATGAAGGAGAAGGAGACAGCAGAGGACAGATGAAGGAGACAGAAGGGCAGCAGAGGAGGACAGATGAAGGAGAAGGAGACAGAAGGGCAGCAGAGGACAGATGAAGGTGAAGGAGACAGAAGGGCAGCAGAGGACAGATGAAGGAGAAGGAGACAGAAGGGCAGCAGAGGACAGATGAAGGTGAAGGAGACAGAAGGGCAGCAGAGGACAGATGAAGGAGAAGGAGACAGAAGGGCAGCAGAGGACAGATGAAGGAGAAGGAGACAGAAGGGCAGCAGAGGACAGATGAAGGAGACAGAAGGGCAGCAGAGGACAGATGAAGGAGACAGAAGGGCAGCAGAGGAGGACAGATGAAGGAGAAGGAGACAGAAGGGCAGCAGAGGACAGATGAAGGAGACAGAAGGGCAGCAGAGGACAGATGAAGGAGAAGGAGACAGAAGGGCAGCAGAGGAGGACAGATGAAGGAGAAGGAGACAGAAGGGCAGCAGAGGAGGACAGATTAAGGAGAAGGAGACAGCAGGGCAGCAGAGGACAGATGAAGGAGACAGCAGGGCAGCAGAGGACAGATGAAGGAGACAGAAGGGCAGCAGAGGACAGATGAAGGAGAAGGAGACAGAAGGGCAGCAGAGGACAGATGAAGGAGACAGAAGGGCAGCAGAGGACAGATGAAGGAGACAGAAGGGCAGCAGAGGACAGATGAAGGAGACAGAAGGGCAGCAGAGGAGGACAGATGAAGGTGAAGGAGACAGAAGGGCAGCAGAGGACAGATGAAGGAGAAGGAGACAGAAGGGCAGCAGAGGACAGATGAAGGAGACAGAAGGGCAGCAGAGGACAGATGAAGGAGACAGAAGGGCAGCAGAGGAGGACAGATGAAGGAGAAGGAGACAGAAGGGCAGCAGAGGAGGACAGATGAAGGAGAAGGAGACAGAAGGGCAGCAGAGGACAGATGAAGGAGACAGAAGGGCAGCAGAGGAGGACAGATGAAGGAGACAGAAGGGCAGCAGAGGACAGATGAAGGAGAAGGAGACAGAAGGGCAGCAGAGGAGGACAGATGAAGGAGAAGGAGACAGAAGGGCAGCAGAGGAGGACAGATTAAGGAGAAGGAGACAGCAGGGCAGCAGAGGACAGATGAAGGAGACAGCAGGGCAGCAGAGGACAGATGAAGGAGACAGAAGGGCAGCAGAGGACAGATGAAGGAGAAGGAGACAGAAGGGCAGCAGAGGACAGATGAAGGAGACAGAAGGGCAGCAGAGGACAGATGAAGGAGACAGAAGGGCAGCAGAGGAGGACAGATGAAGGAGAAGGAGACAGCAGGGCAGCAGAGGAGGACAGATGAAGGAGAAGGAGACAGCAGGGCAGCAGAGGACAGATGAAGGAGAAGGAGACAGCAGGGCAGCAGAGGACAGATGAAGGTGAAGGAGACAGAAGGGCAGCAGAGGACAGATGAAGGAGACAGAAGGGCAGCAGAGGACAGATGAAGGAGACAGAAGGGCAGCAGAGGACAGATGAAGGTGAAGGAGACAGAAGGGCAGCAGAGGACAGATGAAGGTGAAGGAGACAGAAGGGCAGCAGAGGACAGATGAAGGAGAAGGAGACAGAAGGGCAGCAGAGGACAGATGAAGGAGACAGAAGGGCAGCAGAGGACAGATGAAGGAGACAGAAGGGCAGCAGAGGAGGACAGATGAAGGAGAAGGAGACAGAAGGGCAGCAGAGGACAGATGAAGGAGACAGAAGGGCAGCAGAGGACAGATGAAGGAGAAGGAGACAGAAGGGCAGCAGAGGAGGACAGATGAAGGAGAAGGAGACAGAAGGGCAGCAGAGGAGGACAGATTAAGGAGAAGGAGACAGCAGGGCAGCAGAGGACAGATGAAGGAGACAGCAGGGCAGCAGAGGACAGATGAAGGAGACAGAAGGGCAGCAGAGGACAGATGAAGGAGAAGGAGACAGAAGGGCAGCAGAGGACAGATGAAGGAGACAGAAGGGCAGCAGAGGACAGATGAAGGAGACAGAAGGGCAGCAGAGGACAGATGAAGGAGACAGAAGGGCAGCAGAGGAGGACAGATGAAGGTGAAGGAGACAGAAGGGCAGCAGAGGACAGATGAAGGAGAAGGAGACAGAAGGGCAGCAGAGGACAGATGAAGGAGACAGAAGGGCAGCAGAGGACAGATGAAGGAGACAGAAGGGCAGCAGAGGAGGACAGATGAAGGAGAAGGAGACAGAAGGGCAGCAGAGGAGGACAGATGAAGGAGAAGGAGACAGAAGGGCAGCAGAGGACAGATGAAGGAGACAGAAGGGCAGCAGAGGAGGACAGATGAAGGAGACAGAAGGGCAGCAGAGGACAGATGAAGGAGAAGGAGACAGAAGGGCAGCAGAGGAGGACAGATGAAGGAGAAGGAGACAGAAGGGCAGCAGAGGAGGACAGATTAAGGAGAAGGAGACAGCAGGGCAGCAGAGGACAGATGAAGGAGACAGCAGGGCAGCAGAGGACAGATGAAGGAGACAGAAGGGCAGCAGAGGACAGATGAAGGAGAAGGAGACAGAAGGGCAGCAGAGGACAGATGAAGGAGACAGAAGGGCAGCAGAGGACAGATGAAGGAGACAGAAGGGCAGCAGAGGAGGACAGATGAAGGAGAAGGAGACAGCAGGGCAGCAGAGGAGGACAGATGAAGGAGAAGGAGACAGCAGGGCAGCAGAGGACAGATGAAGGAGAAGGAGACAGCAGGGCAGCAGAGGACAGATGAAGGTGAAGGAGACAGAAGGGCAGCAGAGGACAGATGAAGGAGACAGAAGGGCAGCAGAGGACAGATGAAGGAGACAGAAGGGCAGCAGAGGACAGATGAAGGTGAAGGAGACAGAAGGGCAGCAGAGGACAGATGAAGGTGAAGGAGACAGAAGGGCAGCAGAGGACAGATGAAGGAGAAGGAGACAGCAGGGCAGCAGAGGACAGATGAAGGAGACAGAAGGGCAGCAGAGGACAGATGAAGGTGAAGGAGACAGAAGGGCAGCAGAGGACAGATGAAGGTGAAGGAGACAGAAGGGCAGCAGAGGACAGATGAAGGAGACAGCAGGGCAGCAGAGGGGACCTTGAGGGTGAGCAGAGCTAGCGTCTTGGCCGTAGACCACAATCTTAGTGTTGACCTTTGTGGCTCTGGGCCCTGATGCTGGGGGGGGCGCTGCAGGAAGCTTCGAGCTCTTCCCAGAGACCAAAGAGTCCTCTTCTTCAGGAAACAAGAGGCACAGGAAGAAAAGAAAGAATTCATTGGGGATTGAAAAGAAATGAGAAAGAAGCGTGACATGCAGAGTGAGAATCAGCTTCCGTTTTTTGTTTTTATGGCTTCGCTTGGTCGTCCGTTCAGCTCCACTCAAGTAAAAACCCTCGCTGTGGGCTGAAGTGAAGAGGAAAGACTTAATAAAGACTTACTAAAGGGGATAAAGCAGCGAACGAGAAGCGCTTCTACGCACATCCTCTTTTAATGCCATTTTATTTTCTGAAAAAACATAATAAAAATCATCTGACTGTGATGGATACTATCAGGCAAATACAATATCTGATAGACAACATATTACTTTTTAACATTTGTTTTGCTGTGCTATTATTTATTTATAAAGTTCTTCTATTTCCTTTAAGACCGAAGTTGTTAGTAATATTTCTCACTATGGGTCACTGAACTTCAAATGCTTTACCACCATTTCCAGATCCTGTGTAGCAACAATTACTTTTCTAAAACCATTGCTTATGTCTTTTCCTTTTGGAGTTGTGTTTACATGCTGAACTGTAAAAACATCAGCTTTAACAGCTTTCTGCACACCTGATGATCTTTTCATCGGGGCTGGGGCTCAGCAGCATCTGACTGCAACTTAGCCTCTTAAATCCCACTGAAGAAGCAAGGAGCGACTTGGTTTGGGCCTCACAATTTATTTATTCAGTTCTGTTGTTTGTCTGAGGTTGCGTTTGCCTGATAAAGAACCATGATGATCAGATGGCTCATGTTTTTACACAAAGAACGCAGGATTACAAAAGGGGGTACTAACTACTGCTCATTCCGGTAAGTGAAAAGTGTCGTATAGGATGAAGTAAAGTGGGGTAGTTGGAGAGGGGGATTAGGAGGAGAGAAGGAACCACCTCCACAGCACGTAAGGAACTTAAGAGGGAGTTTGAAAGACATAGGAAGTAGAGGGAAAATTAAAGAAATAACTCAGCCTGACATCAGTTTAAAGCCTTAAGGAAGTCTTTTTTGATAAGCCCAGACCTCCGTACACAACAGGACGATCCTGGAAACCCGTGGACCTGGTCGGGACGGCGGTGGGCTGCATTCCACCACCTCAAATCCCTCACGAGCTCTCAGCTGTCCTGCACTTCACGCTCAGTTTTAATAAAGATACACAAACTCAAAGACCTTCCAACACCAATCCAGTTTATAAGCAAAAACAAAACCTGACTGTGGTAACGAAGTGGTAAGTTTACGGTTACCATCAAACAGGAGGATGCTAATTTCTTCTTTGCTGACAGAAAATTTGAAAGACGGTCCAGGTCCTGGTCCAGGCTTCTTTCCTCTTAAAGGGGAGTTTTTACCTGCCGTTGTTTATGTAATAATTGATCTGGGTCGTGTTCTGGTCTCTGGAAAGATCCCGGAGACGACTGGTGTTGTAACAGACGCTGTGTATACAACTGAACTGAAACAGCCATAAGGACTCAGTGCTTCATGTTTGGTTTTCTTTTTAAAGTATCTCCCAAACCAGCAGAATGACTCAAAGGTTCTGGGGAACAGTTGAGATCTTTGTGTGAATTCAAAAAAAGAAAAGAGCAGCCTGTTAAACTGGTTATCCTCAAATGTATTCATCCTTTCCTGCATTTCCTGCATTTCCTGCAGGTTCTCTAAGCTGTTTCAGCCACTCACCATATTTGGGGTTTTCCCCCACAGATGTTCAGCTAATAATCTGTCTCTAACAGCTGCTGGTTGTTCACGTTTAGGTTCGATGGATCTCCACTCACACGTTGGCCGCGGGTCTACCTCAGCGATACAGGCCTGTGTTCCTCATGGCTCCATTCTTGGCCCCCTCTTTTTTATTTAATGTTTTATTGAGACCTGACTGAAAACTAAATATTCTGATACTTAGTGGAGACCTGTAGGCCGCAAGTCTATGTTAAAGCATTTCCGGGGCTTCCTTCCAGTTGCCCTCACTGACCTCTGGCCTCTGCGGGTGCCGTGTTCACAGTCGTGGAGTGAGAGCCAGTCGATGTTTCTCCTCCACAGCTGTCTGTGACCCTCTGACCTGCACACATCGCCTTCAGAGTCTGGAACACCGCCTGCGGGGCCACGTTCATCTTCAGCAGGTCCACTATGATCCTAGAAGAGCAGTGGGGAAGGGTAAGAAGCTGGGTCGCTTCACTCCTTCACAGCGACCCTGGGACTCACCCGGGGACACACCCGGGGACACACCCGGGGACACACCCGGGGACACACTCCGGGACACACTCCGGGACACACCCGGGGACTCACCCGGGGACACACCCGGGGACACACCCGGGGACACACCCGGGGACTCACCCGGGGACACACCCGGGGACACACTCCGGGACACACTCCGGGACACACCCGGGGACTCACCCGGGGACTCACCCGGGGACACACCCGGGGACACACCCGGGGACACACTCCGGGACACACTCCGGAACACACCCGGGGACACACTCCGGGACACACTCCGGAACACACCCGGGGACTCACATGGGGACTCACTTGAAGACCTCCTGGTCCACAGAGATGCCTGCAGCCTCCGTCACTTCAAACAGCTCCGTCTCCTCCGGGTTCAGGACTTTCTTCTTCTTTATGGCATATTTCTGGACATTAGACGTGACTGCCAGCGCAGGGGATTCTGGGGCGGCCGGAATCGCCTGTTGTGTTTGTTGAGACATCGCTAAACCGAGCAATAAAACGACATTATCGATCAATATTAGGACACAAGATCACTGCAAAACGCTAAATTGACAAACATATTAAACAACTGTTAGCTTTTAAAGAGGATTTCATACCGTTAAAAGCAGCGACACAGGACACAAACACTCCACTCTGCACGCGACACAGGACGCGCCAAACATACGTCACCACCGCAAGAACCATGGGATATGTAGTTCAAAGTCGTGTACGTCCACTTTTACAGAAACATTTTAAAAACACAAACAATGTTAGTCAGCGGTTGATTTAAACCCTTAACTCCAACAGCTATAACAGTAGGCGCGCCCACTGTAAACATGTTATACAGAGTATAAAAACAAGTGATAGATAGATAGATAGATAGATAGATAGATAGATAGATAGATAGATAGATAGATAGATAGATAGATAGATAGATAGATAGATAGATAGATAGATAGATAGATAGATAGATAGATAGATAGATAGATAGATAGATAGATAGATAGATAGATAGATAGATAGATAGATAGATAGATAGATAGATAGATAGATAGATAGATAGATAGATACCATCTACCACACATAACATCTGCTTCCACTTTATGACTTTTTCAATCAATTTTGGATACGGACCTGTTTTATTTGATACTTTTTATCAGAGTCAAGTTTATTGTCAGTTCTGCCACATGTGAGGTTCATACAGAGAATCAAAATTACGTTACTCTCAAACCCTCGGTGCTGCACAATAAATACATTTTAAACACAATTATATATTGTTTCGTTTTATCTTTGTTTTGTGACACACTTTGGGTTTTAATGTGCTACATAAATAAAGCTGACCTGACTTGATTTAACTTGTAATCCGTTGGCCTCTTCTTTTGTCTCCTTGTCTCCAAAAATGACCAAGAAAGTTCGGCCATTTAGCCATTTTCAGTTATTTAGGAAACATCTTCTGTTTGGCCTCCATTAGAACAGACATCTGGATTCAAAGGAATATTTAATTATTCTGTTAAGGCTTTTTAGAAAAATGTAACATGCGTAAAAGTACAGTAAAAAATAAGAAATCCAGTTGACTGACGGTTGATTCCTTGTTAACGCAAAGAACTAACCAGCCAATCACATGACAGCAACTCGGAGTATTTAGACATGTTGACATGGCCAAAACAACCTGCTGCATTTCAAACCAGTATCACAATGTGGAAGTGTGTGTTTCAGACAGGCGGGTCTGAGTATTCCAACTGCTGATCTCCTGGGATTTTCACGCGTAGCCATCTTTTTTTTTTTTTCTTCACACTCCACACAGAAAGACCCACTGGGCCGGGAATCGAACCAGGAACCTTCTTGCTGTGAGGCAACTGTGCTGACCACAAATCCAACACTAAGAGGAATGTGATCCGAGGTTGATCTGATTTGACCAGTGTAATGTTGAGTTGTTCCAAAAATCCTATACAAAAACCTATAGCTCATTTATATTTCTTTTTCAATTCTACCCAAAGCTATGAGTCAGAAAACTTGTAGTAAGAAGCTGAAGGTTTTCTTTTTACATGTGATGGGATCTCGTTAAGATGTGATATTGTTTGTTGAGGTGGGTCATTGAGAATACAATTTGCAGATCTTGTGCATAAACTAACGCCATAAACGAATCCTTCAGTTATTAAAGATGGTACTTTACTATAAATCAAACATGTACTAAAGCTCCTTTAGTCAAGTAAATCATTGCAAAATTAATAACTTTAATAACTTTGTTATGTTTGCTTTAAGAATAAAGCAAATCGTATTTAAAGATGAAATTGTTATGGTAAAAACCCCATTCATATCTAATAAAAGTAAAAGTGGCCAAAGCCCATGCTCCAGCCAGTCTTTTTAAAAGATTTCTTATTTGTTAAAAACGAATACGTTCATTTAAGTCAGCGAACGAAGCCGGAAGTGCTGGGGGGGGTGTCCTCCCGCGCATGCTCGCCCTCTGGTCGTCGTCCGAGAATGGCCGCTGCCGCAGCAGGAGTAAACAAGCCCGGCGCCGCGGCCACCACGGAGCCCGGCCTGCGCCACGGCAGGGCGGCCGGCGGAGGCACCGTCAAGGTTGGAATTATGCAAATGAAACCGTGAGCCGGATGCGTGGCGGAGTTTGTCTCGCGGCTCGTTTGCGCGGCTCCGCGGCAGCGACCCCGGGCTGGGGCCGGACGGCCGCAGCAGCGGGGCCGAGCATCGGCGTAGGCTCGTGAGCGCGACTCGGAGACGTTTTCCCGGGAGAAGGTCCGCGTGTGCTCGTTTAGGATCCGTTTGCCGTGTTCGAGGCACCGTGTACGGCGGGCGTTTCTGCCTGCGACCTGCCAACGCAGCCGCTGGTGTCCGCTTGCGTCGCAGGTCCCGCTGAAGGAGCCCTCGTGGGCGTAAACAATCCGCGGCTCACGTCCAGTTTTGCAGCTGTGAAATATTCCGCGCTGCAGCGTTGTCCGCTGTGTCACCGCTGTCTCCGTGACCCGCAGGTGCTGGAGTGCGGCGTGTGCGAGGACGTGTTCTCCCTCCAGGGCGACAAGGTGCCCCGTCTGCTCCTCTGCGGCCACACGGTGTGCCACGACTGCCTGACCCGGCTGCCCCTCCACGGCAGGGCTGTCCGCTGCCCCTTCGACAGACAGGTCACCGAGCTGGGTGAGTCCGCTCGTCTCCATGACAACGGCGGCGAGTCGGCGCCGTTGCAAGCTGCTCCTCGTGGGTTTTCTAGCACGTCGTCCTGTGAGTCTGTCAGCGGAGGAACCAGGCTGGTACTGCAGTGAGGGAAGTCTGAGGGAAGTCTGAGGGAACAGTGAGGGAACAGTGAGGGAACAGTGAGGGAAGTCTGAGGGAAGTCTGAGGGAACAGTGAGGGAACTCTGAGGGAACTCTGAGGGAACTCTGGGGGAACTCTGGGGGAACAGTGAGGGAACTCTGGGGGAACAGTGAGGGAACTGTGAGGGAAGTCTGAGGGAACAGTGAGGGAACTCTGAGGGAACTCTGGGGGAACTCTGAGGGAACAGTGAGGGAACTCTGAGGGAACTGACGCCTGCAGGAAAAGCCTGCCTGACAGCAGCAGGTCAGAGAAACGTGGAACAGCTCAACGTTACCGTCATGCAGCATCTCCTCTTCTTTTATTAAAGGGGGGTTTGGGAAGGAATGTTCACCTCTTCGGAAGCTGCTGCTGATTTATTTGTTTTTTCATGATGCACCAAATGCTTGAAGTTGGTGAAAGGCAGGAACGGCAGGCAGGTCCGACCAGCACCCGGACTGTTCTGGAAGAAACGGCTTTTGTAATGGATGCAGTCGGTGGTGTAGCATCGTCTTGCAGAAAGACGCAAGGCTTTCTCTAAAGCAACACGTCCGTAGATTTGCCTGTGTGTACCTTTTTCAGCATTCCCGGTGTGAACGCTGCCCGCTCCGGTCACTAATGCACACCCAGACCAGACCTGAAGGCTGGATCAGGGCTGGGCAAGTCTGGTCCTCGATGTCCGCTGTCCTGCAGGGTTTAAATGTTTCCCTGCTTCAGCGCACCGTGGTACGAACGACTGCGTCATTGACAGACTTGTGCACACCTTGATGAGCAGCTCCCCTCGACGGCAGGAACTGTCCACCCCTGTGCTGGATGGTCCTTCTCGGCCTCAGTCTGGAGTTTTGATTTATCTCACCACACAACGGTTGTCCATTTTAAATTCACGTGTGCTACAGATGACGGCAGCGTTCCTGAATCGTGTGCACGTATGGCTTCTTCTTGTTACACAATCGTGTCTGATTTAAACGACGTACCGGCCGAGAGGTCAAAGATCACACAGGCCCAATACGGACCTCGGCCTCCTCTCTACATGCACAGAGATTCCTTCAGATTCCTTTACTGATACTTATTCTTCAGATGATGAGATATTCCAGTAAAAACCTTTGCAATTTCATGCTGAGAAACATTATTCATAAATCTAACAGTAGAAGCAGTGTCGATGCAGTTTCCTTTCGTATTATTAGCTGAGCTCTGCCTTCTGTGATGTGCTTTTTGTACTCAATAATGTGACCAACTTAACAATTAACCCAATTAGTTGCAAGATGTTCCTGTTTTTTGTTTTTGTTTTTTTAAGTACCAGCCTTTCATACTTTTTCTACCTGTCTCAACTTTTCTGAGACATAAAATTCTGTCAAATTCAAAATAAGCTCCCATTTTTCCTCAAATACTCAAAACGTCTCAGTTTTAAAATTTGAGTTATTTTTTGTGACTTATTTTGAGTAAAATATACGTTTATGAGATTCCCAAATCATCACATTCTGCTTTTATTCTTATTTAAACACTTTCCAACCCTTTTCCAACTTCCACAAATACCACAAATATACAGGGAGGTTTGGGTTCTCCTGGGGAGGTCCTAAGCAGATTCCCCATCCCAGAGGGCGCTTGGCGGCCCAACAAGCCCCACCCTCCTGTGAATGCCCCTCCTGCAGGAGATGATGAAGGTTCAGGTGATGTGTGGATTGTTCAGAGATCTGAAACAAAGACTTTGATTCACTCACCTGCTTCTGAAATTGACTGATCAAACCAAGTCAACTAAACGCTGAATGCTGATGAGTTTGTACCACTGTTGACACTTAATACTTTCATATAAGAATCAATATATCTAGCGCAGCTCTCATAATTACTTTGAGAAAGAAGCAGGAAAGGTGACAGGAGTCGGCTTTGCGATGTTCATTCACATGTGATTAAAATGATCCCAAGACTTGTGTGTTTACACAGGAAGGTAGTTTTCAGGTAGTTTACTTCACAAATGACGGACACGGCACATTCGCACTGGATCAATGCCACAGAGGTCCTCCGTAATGAATGAGATTACCGCGGGTCCGCAGTGGGAATGGGGGGCGAGCGGGTGACGGCTGCAGTCATGGCAGAGAGAGCTGAGCTCTTATGCACTGTTTTCTGATTCTTCATCACGCTTAGGGGACTCTGGAGTTTGGGGTCTCAAGAAGAACTTTGCTCTGCTGGAACTGCTGGAGCGACTCCAGAACGGAGCCACCAACCAGTCGGGAATCGCCGAGGACGCCCTGAAAGGCATGGGGGAAGTAAGTACGCGGCGGTTCTTGCTGTGATGCGGAGGCTCCGAGACATCCTCACACCTGCCGGTTCTTCTCGCCCCCTCCAGTGTATAATCCGGTGCGACGAGGACGAGAGCCACACAGCCTCTATGTACTGCACCGTGTGCGCCACCCACCTGTGCGCCGAGTGCTCGCAGCTCACCCACTCCACCCGCACGCTGGCCAAACACCGCCGCGTGCCGCTGGCTGATAAGCCTCATGAGAAGATGCTCTGCCCGCAACATCAAGTCCACGCCATCGAGTTTGTGTGTCTGGAGGAAGCCTGTCAGTCCGGCCCCCTCATGTGCTGCGTGTGCAAGGAGTACGGCAAGCACCAGGGTCATAAGGTGAGGTAAAAACAAGTTGTGAGGGCTGATACCTGAATCTGAAGTGGTCACACGTGGTCAAACTTCCTTTTCAGCATGCTCTTCTCGAGACCGAAGCCAATCAGATCCGTGCATCCATCCTGGACATGGCCCACTGCATCCGGACCTTCACGGACGAGGTGTCCGAGTACTCGAGGAAGCTGGTGGGCATCGTGCAGCAAATAGAGGGCGGCGAGCAGATAGTGGAGGACGGCGTGGGCATGGCACACACCGAGCATGTACGATGAGTCCTGCGGCTTCTCCGTTAACCTCCAACGGTGATCTTCTGCTTATGATGAGTTTTCCATGTGTTTGCCAGGTCCCTGGAACCGCAGAGAGCGCACGCTCCTGCGTCCGAGCTTACTTCGCAGACCTGCACGAGACTCTGTGTCGGCAGGAGGAGATGGCGCTGAGCGTGGTGGATGCTCACGTTCGGGAGAGGCTCATCTGGCTGAGGCAGCAGCAGGAGGACATGACCATCCTGCTGTCTCAGGTCTCCACCGCCTGCCTGCACTGCGAGAAAACACTTCAGCAGGTAGGAGACGGTGACATAAGCAAAGGGGTGCCAGCAGAGAAAAGTTTCCTGCATAAGACGTAGCCCTTTAGAACTCCAGCTGACACAGTGATAGTCAGATGTGCTGCTCCTTCCTGCTGCAGGATGACTGCAGAGTCGTCCTGGCGAAGCAGGAGATCAACTGTTTGCTGGAGACGCTTCAGAAGCAGCAGCACCAGTTCACCGAGCTGGCGGATCACATTCAGCTGGACGCCGGCATCCCCGTCACCTTCACTAAGGTACAGTCCACCACTCGGTCGTCCTGGGGAAGAGCTCGGGTTTGCTGTCCTGTGGAAATCATCCGGGTGGAATAAAATCCTTTGTTTCCAGGACAACCGGGTCCACATTGGTCCGAAGATGGAGATCCGTGTTGTGACTCTGGGGCTTGACGGGGCTGGAAAAACCACCATCCTGTTCAAGCTGAAGCAGGATGAGTTCATGCAGCCCATCCCAACCATTGGTAACGGCGTTTTGGAGTGAATCGTGTAGCTGACGCTGGAATCTCCTTAATCTCGTCCTAAATATTCTTCCTTTTAAATATCTTCCACAGGTTTTAATGTGGAGACAGTTGAATATAAGAACTTGAAATTCACTATCTGGGATGTTGGTGGGAAGCATAAGCTCAGACCTCTCTGGAAACACTATTACCTGAACACTCAAGGTATGTTCGGTGCTCTCCGTTCTCCCTTTATTGTTCATTATTGGGCTAAATCGGTTTTTGAAGGCGTTCCCTCTGAAAGTTTAAACGCCGGCATCAGACTTGACCTGCACACAGACACTCGGGCTGTCAAGTGCGTCTGAGTTCAAAGTGTGTCAAACTTCCTGGCAGGCAGGTACAAAGCTGTTTTCGTTTTTATGGCGTTCAGGAGCTTCTCCATAAATCCTATGGAAGCAGTAAGAGGGTACTTGGTATTGCCCATGATCTTTATCTATTTATTGTGGCCTCAGTTTCATCAGGTGTGGTGGAAAGTTGTGTGTTTAAGACTCACTAATGTGATTTATGGTTCTATAGATGCACAAACAAAAACTCTTGGATTGGACAGGAGCTGGAAGGATGGAAAGCACCACTTTAAGACGCTTTTAGCAGTTTTTAAAATATCTGCTAAATGAAGAAGCCAACTAATATTTGAGACATTTTAATCCAGACCTAAATCAGTGCAGGTAGTTTGACTCTGGACCTCTGTTGTGTGCGCAGCGGTGGTGTTTGTGATTGACAGCTGCCACAGGGACAGGCTCATGGAGGCCCACAGCGAGCTGGCTAAACTACTGACGGAGAAGGAGCTGCGGGACGCCCTGCTGCTCATCTTTGCAAACAAGCAGGTACTGGAGACCGCACTCTGTAAGGTCTCACAGTGCATGAAACACGGACATGTCTCAGACGTGGACGTGGAGCTGATCATCACCTTGCGTGCGCTTCAATTTGCAGGATGTTCCCGGTGCCGTGTCCGTGGAGGAGATGACGGAGCTGCTGAGCCTGCACAAGCTGTGCTGTGGGAGGAGCTGGCACATTCAGGGCTGCGACGCCCGCAGCGGGATGGGCCTCCATGAGGGGCTGGACTGGCTCTCCAGACAGTTGGTGGCCGCTGGCGTCCTGGATGTGGCCTAAAGGTCCCAACCCCCCCCCCCCCCCCCCCCCCCCCCGGGCACATGCTGACCCTCGCCTGACACCAGAGCCCAGATTACCCACTCAGAAGCGTCATCCTCATCTTTCCTTCTTTGTGCCCCACAGACGGCAAAGAAAAGAAAGATGTAAATGCTTCCTCTGGCCTCATTAAACCAGGCTGGAAGTCTTTCAGTCTGATCAGTATCCTCCAAACCCCACTGAAATCAAGTCAACGCTCGGCTTAATCCCTGGATCAAGCCTACAAACTCCCACCTGCAGTCACGACCGGTTGCTTTCATGATCTCTTAGTGTTTTCTTTATTCTAACGTTTCTCTTGGGCTCCTGTAACTAGTCGACTCGTGTCCGTTTTCTCTTAGATGCTCCTGCTTCCCTGACAGTGGCCTCCTTCATGCCTGACCTGCATTTAGAGTAGTCCTTGTTGGAATAACAGTATCATTTATGTACATTTAGTTACTTCAGATAATCCAGCACAGTTGCAGTTAAGTGAAATGGGACAAATATCAACTTTAATTTAAACCATTTGACAGCCAAACATTCAGAGTTTGCCTTGTCGTCTAATTGGCTCTTTAAGTTATGCAAGTCTTTTTTTCCTTTAAACGTGTGTGAAGGTATTTAATGCCACAGCTGGACTTGAAATGGCTCGCCAGTGGAGTGTTTTCTGTTACAAAACAGACCGTTTACTGAACTTATTTATCAGCGGGAGGACGGACGTTTCAGTCCACCTCCGTTTGTCAAGTGTCCTGCACGTAATTATCTGCTGCCTCAGTACCAGTTTGGTTCTTTTCCCTGGTGTGTATTACCTTCACTGCAGTTTGAACAGAGAAGTGCTTAACAAAGGTACACTTTTAATCAGTCTTAATGTGAAACTTGGTAGAACATGAAACCTAACACTGTCTTGTTGTTGAGGAACCGTCATTTGAGTTTAGTCTTTATTCATTGCTATGTAATGTTTAATATTTGCATTTATGTATCAAAATACAGAAGAAAAGCAGGTGTGAAGAGCGTTTCCAGTTTGTGAAGACACTTCCTTTTGTTTTGTGGAACTGAGAAGCACAACGTGCACTGAAACCTTTGTTACGGTGGACTTGACGATGGCTTTTGTAAATTATGCATAACGTGATGCTGTAAAATAAACTGGTTGACATCATTTGTGCGGTTTCTTCCTCACTCCAAACAGTCCTTGCAGATTTGTTTAACTCAGTACAAAAACTAAGCATGAAGATGTCTGTACAGAAGGGGTCTGATCATTTAATGGTGATGTTGATGATGCTGATGTCTTCATACGGTTTGTCAGTCTTGGGGTTAACTTTGACGTTGGAGATCCTCTGGACCGCCTCCATGCCTTTGGTGCACCGCCCAAATACGGTGTGTTTGTTATCGAGCCACGGCTGCAGAAAAACGAGCACATCAGGTCGTCAATCACAGGTTTATACAAACAGGTGAAACTGGTGACAGAATCAGACTTTTGAGTTTGTGCAACATACTGGAAAACGGCGAAGAATAAAAGTTAAAAAAAAAAACAAAACATTCACATTCTAACTGATATCTTAAAACTCGCAGAGTCACTTTTTTTTTTTTTTAAATGTAGATATTTCTGCACCATTTCAAACATGGCTCAAGTCTAAATCTAGTGTTTCAGGTCAGGGGTTAATTATAGACAGTATAAGAAGAACTGGACAATCTCTGTGATGTCACCTGTTACCTGTTTTGAATTTTATTGGGTTTTTTTTCTTTCCTTTTTTCAGTTTATTTCAGTAGCTTTTGTTTTAACTAAAGCATCAGTAATTTTTATTTTGAAATATTGGTCTCAGTTTAGTTTATATGGGAATTAAGTTCAAGATATTTATAAAAGAAAAAAATCTATGATCAAGAGAATCCTATAAACAATACTACACAGTACTCGGTTCTACCTCTGCAGACGTTGATTTCCTTGTTGGTAGCACTGCAGATGTGTTGCACTCAGCTTTAGATGTAGTTGCTCCTTTGAGAAAGAGGGTCTCTAACCGTAGGAGCTTAACTCCCTGGTTTAACTCACATATTCGTATGTTAAAACAGAAAGTGCGTAAAATGGAAAGAAAGTGGTTCTATAGTAGGTCTGTAGATATTTATTATGCATGGAAAGATAGTCTAATAGTGTATAAAAAAGCGCTTCGCAAAGCTAGAACAGCTTATTATTCAGTGTTAATAGAGGATAATAAAAATAACCCACGTTTTCTGTTCAGCACTGTAGCCAGGCTGACAAAGAGCCACAACTCTGTTGAGCCGTGCATCCCTGCAGCTCTCAGTAGTGAAGACTTTATGAGCTTCTTTAGCAATAAAATTGTCAGAATTAGAGAGGAAATCGGCCAGGCCCACCCGGCAGTGGCTGTGGGAATTTCTTCAGCGACTCCCTTATGCTCTGACCTGACTCTAGACTGTTTGGTTCCCGTAGACCTCCCTGAGCTGACTCTAGACTGTTTGGTTCCCGTAGACCTCCCTGAGCTGACTCTAGACTGTTTGGTTCCCGTAGACCTCCCTGAGCTGAATCTAGACTGTTTGGTTCCGTAGACCTCCCTGAGCTGACTCTAGACTGTTTGGTTCCGTAGACCTCCCTGAGCTGACTCTAGACTGTTTGGTTCCGTAGACCTCCCTGAGCTGACTCTAGACTGTTTGGTTCCCGTAGACCTCCCTGACCTGACTCTAGACTGCTTGGTTCCCGTAGACCTCCCTGAGCTGACTCTAGACTGTTTGGTTCCCGTAGACCTCCCTGACCTGACTCTAGACTGTTTGGTTCCCGTAGACCTCCCTTAGCTGACTCTACACTGTTTGGTTCCCGTAGACCTCCCTGTCTCCCTGACCTGACTCTAGCCCGTTTTGCTCCTGTAGACCTCCCTGAGCTGACTATAGACTGTTTGGTTCCTGTAGACCTCCCTTAGTTGACCTCAGTCTTCAATAGATCTAAATCGTCCCAACTTGACTACTCAAAAATGTTTTCTTTCTTATTGGTGCAACAATACTGGACCAGATCCACTTCCTCAAGAGCCTCAGGAGCTGCATCCTGACCTACAGTCCCACCTCCGACCACCTCAGTGTCTGTTGTCCACACCTGTTTAGATAGTGGTCTCTGTAGTCCACCAACTAACCAGGTACCAGTCTGATGGACAGAAAACTCTCAGTTCTCCAGTTAACAGATAATTATACTGATGGATCTGGTCTTGGTACCTTTGACGGTGTGTATAATTCTCTTCTCTCTACTTCCTGTTCTACCAGTTGGTCTTCAGCTGGACGGTCCCCCCTTATGATCCAGGTCCTGGTCCAGGTTTCTTCCCTCTTAAAGGGGAGTTTTTACCTGCCGTTGTTTATGTAATAATTGATCAGGGTCATGTTCTGGTCTCTGGAAAGATCCCGGAGACGACTTGTGTTGTAACTGACGCTGTGTATACAACTGAACTGAAACAGCCATAAGGACTCAGTGCTTCATCTTTGGTTTTCTTTTCAATTGAACTGAATGAGGATGAGGTTGGGTCGAGGAACCCGGCTGGAACATGCCCACCTCAGTTCAGGTAGCAGATGTTAGCTGGTAGCTTAGATTATACCAACTAATATTACTGATAAAATCTGTCCAAACATCATTTCAAATGTCACAAATGAAACGACACCTGAGCTAAAGTGATAACAGCTGTTGGCTGCACCAGCCATCAATCAAGAGACCACACCCCTAATTATACTTAAATTTGTTGCTTCTAGACATGGAGAGCAAAACCTCTTTTTTTTTTTAATGCAAATTTAGACATTTAAATTTCTTCAGAAAAATCAGTGGAGACCGGGTCGCCGCTGGGGACCGGGTCGCCGCTGGGGACCGGGTCGCCGCTGGGGACCGGGTCGCCGCTGGGGACCGGGTCGCCGCTGGGGACCGGGTCGCCGCTGGGGACCGGGTCGCCGCTGGGGACCGGGTCGCCGCTGGGGACCGGGTCGCCGCTGGGGACCGAGTCGCCGCTGGGGACCGAGTCGCCGCTGGGGACCGAGTCGCCGCTGGGGACCGAGTCGCCGCTGGGGACCGGGTCGCCGCTGGGGACCGAGTCGCCGCTGGGGACCGAGTCGCCGCTGGGGACCGAGTCGCCGCTGGAGTGTCGTGTCCCCCCGGTGGTCAGTTGAAAAACTTTAAATTTTTATTTAAACACGTTCAACACAAACAACATGAAACAGATGTTGTTGGGCCGTGACTTAAAGTGGAGGAGGAATCTTACAGTCGGTACCACGGTGATGAAGAACTGCGATCCGTTGGTGCCTCCGCCTGCGTTCGCCATGCTGACTGTGTACGGGCGGTCGTGCCTCAGCGTGGAGTGAAACTCGTCCTCGAACTCTCCTCCCCAGATGCTCTCTCCTCCCATGCCCGTCCCGGTGGGGTCTCCGGTCTGGATCATAAAGCTCTGTACGCGAGAGAAACTAAGCGTTAGACATGTTCATCAAATTCAGCCGAGTGCACGATCAAAGGCACAAGCACACCTACCTTGATAACTCTGTGGAATATGTGGCCGTTGTAGTAGCCGTTCCTGCTGTGGACGCAGAAGTTCTCCACCGTTTTTGGGCATCTAAAAACAACAAAAGAAGTTATTCCTCAATAATCGGAAAAATTAAGCAGCAGCTCGGAGGAAAGTCTTGGTGTTTGGGATGGAAACCTACTCGACGGGGAAAAGCTTGATGTGGATGTCTCCCATGGTGGTGTGGATGATGGCGCTGTCAGACACCCTCTTGGGGCCTTCAGCCTGAGTGGCGGCCATCACCTCCTCTTTCGAGGGTTTCTCGTTAAAGATGTCCCTGTCCGAGTCCGCACTCTTCGTGTCCTCCGGTTCTCTCTTTGTAAACTTTAATTACATTTTGTTTTTAAATAACCATAACAGGAAAACAAGTATTGTTACCCTGAAAGAAAAGTCCAGCCATCTCACCATGTAGAAGCGGTTCTTCTTAAACGCAGTGCAGAAGACGGTCGGGTCAGGCTCGACGTTCTGGAGGGCCGGATTGTCGGAGGCTTTCATCTCTACTGTCGGCGCCACTTGCATGGCCTTTGCAACCCCCTGGAACAGACACAGCTGGACCACACGGATGTTCTCCAGCTTCCCTAGGATCCGAACACATCTGGTGGAGGATATCCACAACAAAAGACCTCAGCCCTCCTTCCTTCCTTCCTTCCTTCCTTCCTTCCTTCCTTCCTTCCTTCCTTCCTTCCTTCCTTCCTTCCTTCCTTCCTTCCTTCGGCGTATTATTAATTTAAAATCATCTGTATGAAGGAAAAATATCTCCTCTAACAGATGTTCCCACAACATCTTCGAACCCTCTTTGATACGATACAAAACGTACAGAATCAGTGACTTAAGGTCACCTCACCCTTCCGGGGTGGGTGAATCTCTTAACCACGACATGCACACCTCCGTGCTCCACAGTTGGAATCAGGTTCTTTTCCTGAAATGATGACTGCGATGACATTTTGGAGTATTGTTTCAAAAAGTCTATTTTTGAGGTAAATATAGGAGGTGTGGCCGGTCCTGAAGGGGTTCCTAATGACCTTTTGCAACGGAATCGTAAATGATTTAACCTATTCAGACTTATATGGGACATTTCTACTCTGTTCAAGAAAGAATATATTTGGGCATCTGAAGTGACGTTCAAATATCTGCGGTTCCAACAGTAACCGCCACTTCATTTAATGTGAGTGGAACTTGCCCTGCCCATCTAATTAAAACGTGTACAGGTCAAAGGTGTCTTCATCTGACCTACCTGTTGGTCTCCACGTTGATAACTTTGATGCCCAGCATGGTCCCGTACAGGACAAAGTGTCCGGTCTCGTCAAACACGATATTCGTCAGTCGGATGCCGTCCACCTTCTCAAGCTCTCTCTCCACCGCCATGCGCCTCCCAAACTCCATGTCAGGCAGCTGCTGCCTCATCTGCTGCAACTCTGTGAACATCTGGCACAAAAACAAAGGCGTGAAGAGTGAATTCACGGCACCAGCAAGATCCCAACAACTGGACACATTCCTCCTGACACATTCTCCAGTTTTGAGCTACAGACTTTTGTCATAAACCCGGACTCTCCCATTATGTGTGTTTTAGTTTATCGACCACCAAAATTTACTAAGGACTTCATTCAGGACTTTGCAGACCTGGTGGCAAGCATAACTGTGGACTTTGATCGTTTTTTAATTGTCGGTGATTTTAATATTCATGTTTGTTGTGAGTCCAAACCTTTGGCCCGGGAGTTTTTAACTCTTATTGACTCCTTTAATCTCACCCAGTCTGTGACAGGTGCGACTCACCAAAAAGGGCACGTTTTAGACCTTGTTTTATCCTTCGGTGTAAATTTAAATGTTACTGACATCGTTGATGCTGGTATTTCTGACCACTTTGCTGTTTTTTTTTCTGTTGCGATTCCGGGTCCGAATGTCAGGCGACGCACAGCGGAGCGCTATGCGCGCACTATAACCGCTTCCACGGCTGCGCAGTTCGCTGCAGCCTTCGGCAGCTCGTTGGGGTCCTTCAGGGACTGTTTGGTCAATCTAAGTCCCGATGAATGCCTAACCGTTTTTAATGCGATCTGCACCGATATCCTGGACATGGTGGCTCCGGTCAGGAGGAAGCGATCCAAACCAGTGACAGAGCCGTGGTTGAATGAGACCACCCGGACCCTGCGACGGGCCTGCAGACGCGCTGAGCGGAAATATAAAAAAGATCATCTTCACATCTCCTTTGAAATTTTTAAAACGAGTTTATTAGAATACCAGAGAGCTGTTAAATCTGCTAAAACACACTTTTTTTCTAACCTTATATCAAGCAATTCTGATAAGCCTCAGTTTCTTTTAAAGTTCTTAATTCTCTTTTACATCCTGGGGACCCAGATGGTATTGTGCCATCACAGATACTGTGCAATAGATTTCTGGAGTATTTTATAAACAAGATCTCCTCTACTCGACCGCCTTTGCCTTTATCCTTGTCCTTGGCAGATCCTGTATCTGCAACCGTTTGCAATGTTGTTTTTGAGACTTTTGAGCCTGTGTCCCTATCTTCTTTGACTGAAATTGTCAAACACCTCAAGCCTTCCAACTGTCCTATGGACAGTGTCCCGGCTCGGCTCTTTAAGAATGTTTTTAACAGCATAGGGCTGTGTGTTGTTGGTTTGATTAATTCATCTTTGAACTCCGGTTGTGTTCCAGCTGCTTTCAAACATGCTGTGGTGCAGCCGCTCCTTAAAAAGCCTAATCTAGACACTTCAGTTCTTGCGAATTACAGGCCAATTTCAAAGCTCCCGTTTTTATCTAAAATTTTAGAGAAAACTGTTTTTAACCAATTACAATCTCATCTTGATCTTAATGATACTTTAGAGAAATTCCAGTCTGGTTTTAAACGATTTCATAGCACCGAAACTGCTCTCCTTAGAGTTTTTAATGACCTGCTCCTGTCCGCGGACCACGGCAACCCGACTGTTCTGGTTCTACTGGATCTCACTGCTGCCTTTGATACAGTAGATCACCAAATCTTGCTATCGCGGCTTGAGAACTACGTAGGCATTAAAGGCACCGTTCTACATTGGTTCCGGTCTTATTTAGAAAGCAGGAGTTTCTCTGTTTGTTTGGGCCAGTTTTTCTCGTCTGCATCCCCTCTTAATTGTGGGGTGCCTCAAGGTTCCATATTGGGTCCAATTCTTTTTTCTTTGTATATGCTTCCCTTGGGCTCCATTTTTCGGAAACACAAAATTGCTTTCCACTGTTTTGCCGATGACCTACAAATTTACCTGCCCATAGAGTCTAAGTGCAAAAAGTCAATTGAACCTCTCCTCATCTGTCTCGAGGAAGTCCAGTCTTGGTTGCAGAGTAACTTTCTCAATCTAAACAAAAATAAAACAGAAATAATAGTCTTCGGTCAGCCAAACATTTTAGATGGGCATGACAGTGTGATTGGTCCCTTATCTGTGTACTGTAAACAATCTGTAAGGAATCTTGGTGTGATTTTTGATTCTGGTTTTAAGTTTGACAAACAGATCAGTTCAGTGGTCAAAGCTAGCTTTTTCCATCTACGGCTTTTAAGTAAGGTAAAACCATACCTTCCTTTGAAAGACCTGGAGAGAGCTATTCATTCTTTTATCACCTGCCGGCTAGATTACTGTAATTCCCTCTACTCTGGGATTGACCAGCTGTTGCTCCGCCGCCTGCAGACGGTTCAGAATGCAGCAGCTCGTCTGCTGACTAACAAGAAACGTCGTGATCATATCACTCCTGTCCTGGCCACCCTGCACTGGCTTCCAGTCCAGTACAGGATCCATTTTAAGATTTTATTACTGGTTTTTAAGAGTTTAAACGGTACGGCACCGTCTTATTTATCTGAGCTTTTAAACCTCCATGTTCCGGTCAGAGCTCTGAGGTCCACCAACCAGTTACTTTTAACTATTCCTCGATCTAAACTTAAAAGCAGAGGGGATCGATCCTTTTCCTTCACTGCCCCCAAATTATGGAACAGACTACCTTTAATATCAGATCTGCTGAGACCACTGAACGTTTTAAAACCCTGTTAAAAACACACCTCTATGCACTGGCGTTCCCACCATCCTGAGCATGACATCTTGGCTTCTTGTGTATGAGTACTTGTATGATTCTAGTTTATTACCTTTGTTTTAATTGTTTTTAATTATATGTATTACTTTTATTGTACTGTCTTATGTTTTATTTTAAATCTGCACTAGTATGGATATTTTTTTTTTTTGTTTTATTGGTCAGTCTGGAATTTTCCTGTTCTTATGCTGTACAGCACTTTGGCTAAACTGAGGTTTTTTTTAATAGTGCTTTATAAATAAACTTGAATTGAATTGAATTGGACGACAGATAACAACTCACCGTCAATGATTCATCAAACACTCTCGTCAGTTTTCCCGTCAGGAAACGGAAGATTCGAACTTTCCGGTCAGAAGCGATGGTAGCCATTCTCTTCCCATCGGGGGAGAAGGCAAGGCTCGTCGGATACGTTTTATGTTTTGCAAATTCGTACAAGTCAGTGTCCGTTTTGAATTCCCAGTCCACATGTTTGGGGAACTTGAATTCATTTGGAAGGCCTGTCCAGTATTCCAGCATTCCTGCTTTGTCAGCAGACACGATGACTCTGAACTTGGGATTCAAGCGGATTTGGGCCAGCGGCGAGGAGTGCATTTTGTCAAAGACGTGAAGGGGCTCGTTGCTTCCCCGTCCATCATACACAAAGATCTTCCCTGTTGATTTTTCTGAACAAGCCACAGTGCAGATGGCATCGCCGGGATTGTAGATCCACTCGCACTGGCCTGGATGGAAGCTGCAGGAACAAACCATGGCCAAAACATCAGGATTCAAGATAGAAGAAGTGGAACCGCAAGTCTGATGGAACATTAACTCACCCCAACTTCAGCATGTTGATCATGTCAAAGTTGACAACATCAAATACCTTCATGGCCTGATCATCACCCACAGAGCAGAGGAGAGCTCCTTCAGCACTGACTGCAATGCTTTCAATCACACCTGAAGAAATGAAAACAATATTCAGGCTCAAGCATCTAAGCATCTCCGCCTGGCATTAAATTCGATATGTCCATTTCATACCAAGGTGACTTCTGAAATGTTTCACAAACTCAATTCCCTCGTCCTCCATCTTCTTCCAAAATTTGACATGTCCATCCTGGCTGGCGGTGATGATGAAGTCTGTCCTGGAACAGCAAGGTGATTTTTGGTTACACACAACAAAAGTACGTATTTTGCTTCTGCTCTGCAGTGAGGCGACGAGTCTAATTCCTTGTTGTCTGTTGTAAACAGGGTCTGTCTATGGAAATGTTTCAGCTGTGACGCAGAGATAAACCCTACGTGGGCATTATCACAATTTCTTAAATTTCTATAAGTTTTTATCCCTCTTTACTCCTCACTCGACCCCATTCAGACCTGGCATTAACATGCATCCTTGGATTTCTGATCACAGGAGGGCCACGCTAATGTAACATCTAAACACATTCCAAGATGGATTCATGTCTGATCACTGTGGATGGATTTGAAGGTGGTTTGGGACACCCATGTCTACATTTTCGTCATAGTCTGAACATGAATGCATCCTTTGACAGTCAGGGACCAGCTCATAAACTAAGATCACTCAGGAAACTCCTTTGATTTTACATGTGAATGACCGCAATACAGTGTTTTGTCTTTTGATTTCTCCTTCTTATTTGTGGTGGATCGTTCTTTGTAGTGCACACACCCAGATCTATATTTGTATCATTTGTTGAAGTTTGGGTAAAATAAAAGTTGAGGAGGACTTTCTTTGTCATGTTATTTCTCTTGTCTTTGTTTTATCTCTGCAGGTTACTGGATTTCTGCAACTGGATAACTTGTTTATTTCAAGTTGTTGCCTTACTCTTAAAATGTAACAATGCATTTTGTGTTTGCAGTTGTAAATCTGTTCTAACACACACACATATATATATATATATATATATATATATATATATATATATATATATATATATATATATATATATATATATATATATATATATATATATATATATATATATATATATATATATATATATTAGTGAGGTCAGTACACTGCTGGCCTTCTTCTCCTTGTTTCTTTGTTCGTATTACACCATATGTCCAGTCCCAAATACAGACAAGCTGGGACAATATGAAAAAGGAAAAGAAAACACAGCACATATGAAATTTACATTGACTTTCACTTCCTTCCAGACAATACAAATCAAAGATCAAATCATGTTATTTATTTTTTTGCTTCTTAGATGCTTTCCACTTGTGAATAATCTTTCTTGTAATAGAATGTTGAACTACAAAAAGTCATTGGAAATGGCTGTATAGGCCAATTCCACCTTAATGTGCACCAGAGATTCCTTCTCTGTAGACCACTGCTTGTGTCTTTCCAACTTGGCATTGTGTTTGCTGCTCCAGACCTTCAAAATGCCAAAATGTCTTCATTTTAAAAGGTTTGCTATTGATCAGTTCATAAAGGGCTGGTGATGTGCAGCAACAGCAGTGAGGTGGTATATAGGATTGCCCACGTTTTATTTCAGTTTTTTTTATTTATTTATTGTTGCTTCTGACGTTTGTTTGCCTTTCTTTTTGTATAAATATTTAAATGAGTAAAAGCCAGGGGGCATGATACGTTGCTGTTTGCCTGAGGTTGTGTATTTGGCTACTGAAGCCTATTTATTACTAAGTTTGATCACAAAAAGAAGAAGTTTAAAACGCGAGGCAGCCGTGCCAGCTGGTTTCACGGTTGCCATGGTCACACGGCATTTTAAAGCATGCACGGACGGCGGCATTGCCACCTTTAAGTTCACTTTTCATACTTACTTGGCGCAAACTAAATGGGTGATGACGTCCCTGTGCATGTAGCTGCGTTCGTACATGGCAGCCGAGGGCAGGTTGTCCAGGTAAACGCGCTCGTATTCAAGAACTAACAAAAACAAGACAACAACCACAAATCTGCAATTAGCATTCGTTAGCAGCAGTCGTGCATCGACGCCGACGGCGCCAATTCAGCGCAACATGTTCACCTTTACGCTTCTTTGCCGCTGTGGCTTCGCTTGGCATCGGTCCGACCCAGTCTGCCTCTTCTCCACCTCCGTCTTCACCTTCATCTTCTGCAGCTTTTCTTTTCAAATCTACATCTTTGTCACACGCCGCCATCACTCCCGTGTGGTCCTTTCCTCTTTGCGGTACTTCCGTTTGGCGCCTCGAGTTTCTCTGACTAATTAATGTTTAATACCCATTGTATTCAAAACAAAAACTTTTATAATTTTTTTTAGAAGAGTGCTTTTTTTGATTTGAATATGACTTTAATATCGAGTTGTTTTGCCACCAAGGGAACAGAAATCCTCATGTTTCTGCGGGTTTGTTGTTTCAGAACACACGGGCTGAACCAATATCCATCTGTGGGGGAGATTTAGCCGAATACTTTTTTGAGTTTGTGTTATCTGTTGTGTTTTTCTAGGGTTCTACACGTGTAATTAAAGTAACTTTAACTTAAAAACCCAAGATTAAAGTTTGTATGTTGGCGTATTTATATAAAATAATGCGTATATCAGACCGGACTCCCCCACGTACTCGGGAGTAAACAGTTCACTAACGTGTTGGCTAATATGGTTTGAAAATACAACCGTGAAATGTTTAATATCCTTTAAGATCGTTTTAACCGTCCACGTATCGCTTTTTGTCCAGTTAAGTGTTAGATACTCTAAGAATAACATTTTATCGTGTCAGTGACAAAATGAGCAACATATATATCCAAGAGCCGCCAACAAATGGAAAAGTAAGCGCAGTTTGGACATTCGTTGTTTTTGTTTGTGAAATCATTAATATTAAACTTTAGGATCACGGAAACGTTGTACCGATGTACAATGGCGAATATTAACAATGCTGCGTGATTTTTGCCCCAGGTTCTGCTAAAGACCTCGGCAGGCGACATTGACATCGAGCTGTGGTCCAAAGAGGCTCCTAAAGCTTGCAGGAACTTTGTGCAGCTGTGCATGGAAGGTGAGACGTCTTACCAGTTAAAAAGCGAAGTGCTGTGAAGCCAAACCGAGTTTTGTTTTCACAACTTGTGCAGAAACATCTGCATGTGCGTGATGAGATCTACGAGGTTCCGTTTGAGTCATAAATATGTTCACATCCACGTTGTTCTAGTCCACCAGTCAGTCGAGACACGTGTCCATGTGTCATTAACTTTCAGTAATGTTTTATATGTTAAAAAGCTCTTTTGCTCTCTGTATAGACTGTTCAAAGCAACTGAGAGTGTTTTAAAAGAGGTAAAGAAGAGAGAGGCAGGGTGGAGAAAAATGTCGGGAGTGATGTGTGACAAGAGTAGCAGCAGGAGTTAAAGGAAAGGTCTGTCGACGGTGGTCAGAGCAGCTGTGGGACATGATTTAGAGACACTGATGAAAAGAGGGCAGGCACAGCTGAAGATGCTGAGCTTCTCTTTAGGAGGACGAGGGTGGACAGGCTAAGGTCAGGTGGACATCCGAGGGACAGCTCAGGTGAGCACAGAGGCCAGATTTAGATGGTCTGGACATGTGCAGAGGAGGAGCAATGGAAATATTGGTAGAAGGTCTGTGATTTTTTTTCAAATTTATTTTTTCTGAAGTATCCTCCATCACGTGATCATCTCCAGAGGGTCCAGAACAGAACCTGCCTTCTTTGGCAGGTGAGGAAGAGAAGATTTATGGATGTGGTGAAGCAGCTAGTTGTGAGAGTGAAGAGGCTGAGGACAGGCCAGCTGGAGGAGAATGTTGTGGAGCAGATCATCTCTGTAGATCCCTAACATGACAGTGTTTGATGGTTTCTGTTCTACTTCGGGAGTCGTTCTGATGGCTTCAGTGGAAATTGCTATAAAAAGACAATGCATCAACTGTAATTTTTTTCTTATTTGTAAACTACTGACGGCTCATCGGTTAGAAAGAAGTTGTCAAAGCGACACATCGGAGCGGTGAGAGCGTCCAACGTTGAACAGGCCGAACGCTGTGTCAGGTCAGCGAGACACACCAACAACGCCGTTCATTTAAAGAGCTTTTTCACAACTAAAGTCTTGTTAAAAGTTACATGGACAAATGTCTCAGGAAGCATCGGTGGATACAAACCGTGAGTCTGTGAACGTATTTATGGCACAAATACAACCTTACAGAGATCTATCCTGTCCATACCTACACGATGCAGTCACATGACCAGTGTCATCATTACCTTACTGTTTTCTGTCCACTCTATTGTTATTGTAAGTGTAAATGTAAAATGTAAGAAAGAACAGAACTCCTGGAAGGCTGGAAGGAGTTTTTGTGTTTGCATTAAACGGGCAGTGATATTTGCACCTTCTGTTTTTTACTGATGTGGTAACGTAGGTGCGTTGATTGGAAGACTTTTCATTGATCCCAGCAGTTCAGCAGCTCTGCTCCCGTTTTCCCCGTAACACATCTGAATGGTGTTTTATGTCTTTGGAAAATTTTTAGAAAATGCAATGATTTAAAAAAAAAAAATACTGCAAAGTGTTGTGTAATTGTTTTATAACTTATTTCTCAACACCTTAGGGTACTATGACGGTACGATTTTCCACAGAGTGGTGCGGGACTTCATCATTCAGGGTGGTGATCCTACGGGAACCGGGACAGGCGGGGAGTCCATCTACGGCCGCCCGTTCAAGGTCAGACTGGTTTCCTTCTCTCTTTATTAAAAACGTATAAATGTGAAAATCTGCAGAAATCAGTAAATAAGGGACTAATCCATCCAAACGTCAACAAAAGCTCAGCCTTTCCATCTTTCCATTCTCTCTTTTCAACTTTTAGGATGAGTTTCACTCCAGGTTGCGCTTCATTCGGAGGGGTCTGGTTGCCATGGCGAACGCTGGGCCACATGACAACGGCAGTCAGTTTTTCTTCACGTTGGGTCGCGCAGATGAACTCAACAACAAACACACCATCTTCGGGAAGGTCAGTCGGAGCAGCCAGTATGGAGCTGATTTAGATGGCATTCAGATATTTAAGATCATGTTAATATGTTTTGTATTTTCGATGACCCTCGCTGCAGGTGACTGGAGACACGGTTTATAATATGCTCAGACTGGCGGAGGTGGAATGTGATCATGAGGAGAGACCTCTGAAGCCCCACAAGATAAGAACAGCTGAGGTATTTGGGCCATTTTCACGTTTCTGACGACGTCTTGGCAGGAAAACTGTGTTTTTACACCGTTTCTGTTCCTCAGGTGCTGCACTCTCCTTTTGACGACGTCGTGCCTCGTGGCACAAAGAAATCTAAAAAGGAAAAGGAGAAAGAGGAGGGAAAGAAATCGCAGTCAAAAGCCACGAAGTGAGTGCTCGGTCTAACGGAAGCCAGATATTTAGGAAAACCTGGAATATGTGATGTTACTGTTGAAAACTACTATAACGATACGTTTCAAGATTTATGAACAAATATTGATGTAGACCGAGTTAATATCTTTGCTTTTTGGTCCTAATATAGTTTTTAATCAGAAGGACTATTTAGATACTGGAAAAAATGTAAATATATTATTTTTACTAAACGAACATGGATTTGGTTAAAATAATGCAACAGCTTCTATATTGTAAATAAAACATCTCAGTTTCATCTTGATTGTTTCAGTGAAACATCTTGATGCTCGATTAACATCTTTTCTGCTGTTTTCAGAAGAATTAAAGTAAAGATAATTTATAACTTAATAATTTGTTGTTTGTAAAAATCTGTTTTCTTTGCTCTTTATTATAATTATGCACCGTGTGTGTGTGTGTGTGTGTGTGTGTGTGTGTGTGTGTGTGTATATTTTTTTTATATATATTTTTTTATTTTTGCCTTAGACTGTTGAACTATAAAATCAATATACTATTGCAATTTTTTTCCAATATGAGCAAACGGTAATTTTTAAAAATGTAATTGAAGTACACACTTCAATTAGTTACACGGTTTTATTTGCTTCGTCTTGTTTTCTATCTTTTCCAAATTACTTGTTGGATAGCATCACTTTGATTCTTTTTTAAATATTCCCTTTTTAAATGTTGTTTTTATTTAGTTGTTATTTGTTTATTTCATTGTAGGAACTTCAGTCTTTTGTCATTTGGAGAGGAAGCTGAGGAAGATGAGGAGATGGTGGCTCAAGTCAGCCAGGTAGGAAAGTTCTGATACATTTGAGTTTGTTTTCTTTCTGCTACTGATTCTGATTCTTGGGCTCAGCGTTTTTGGATGATGCTGAATATTGATTATTACTATTATCATTTATCACAACATCATATTACTGACAGTGGTGGGCTTCTGTGTATAAAATGACTGTGTGTGGTATCGGATGTAAATATTTGCAGATCCTGAACGCCGGGCTTTCATCAGAGCCTAAGTGTTTCTGAATCATAGTGGTTTCAGATGGTGTTGGTGTCAGATCGCTGCATCTGTTGGCCTTTACGCCTCACAGCTGATCTGTTCTACGTCAGTCGGGGACCGAGGCATTGTTTTATTTGTAAACGTCTGTGTAACGAGACAGAAAGCTGGGCGTGGCCATCAGGAAGGAGGCCGCAGCTGGACGGGCTGCTGTCCCTGTGACTTGAATTCAGATGAGCAGGAGATGGATGGATGGATGGATGGATGGATGGATGGATGGATGGATGGATGGAGGGCAGATAGCCTATCAGAAGATTTTAATGCCAACAGATCATTCTCCAAGATGTTGAAAACTCCAGTCAACTTCATGTATGTGAACTTCAGACTTAAAAGAAAGTCATACAAAAAACAAAATCCAAAAGTGGGACCACAGTCTACAACATGAGACAAACGTCCTTCACTGTCGTGATCATCTGCAGAGGGGAAGCTCAGGTGGTTCAGGGAGGATGGTTCACCTCCAGGTTGTTTCTGGCCTTCCATGCTTTCTCTGACCAGGCGATGTCCACCTCAGAGTTACCTTCAGAATGTGCTGCTGGTCCATTTTGAGGAATAAAAATCAATCTTTTGGTCTTTGTCCTGTCAGACGTTAAAGGGAAAAAGCAAAAGCAGCCACGATCTTCTGAAAGATGACCCCAGACTGAGCTCCGTTCCAGCGGTCAATAAGTAGGTGAAACAGATATTTAATACCATGTTCTTTAGGCTTGCTTTCAAAAATTAAACTCTGTTTATTCTACTTCAAAAGGAAGCAAAAGAAACCAGGAAATTCGGCTGATGTAAGTCAAAGAGAATGAAAAGAAGAAAAAACCACAGCTGAACACATGAAGTTTTATTTCCCTGACTTTTTTTTTTTATTCGCTTAGTCAGATGATGAGGCAGGCGATGACCTTGAGGATGACGTGAATGAGGATGAAGACTACGACTCAGACAAGAAAGAACAGATGAGAGAACTCATCAGCAACAAGTTGAAGAAAGAAAAGGGTGGAGAGAAAACGACAGAGCCCAACGAGGAGGAGCGAGGGAAGAAGAGCAGCCGCAGGTTTGAGCGGGGTTCACTTTTTTATTTCAGGTTTTTGAAGTTGATTGATATCCTGTAAAAGGCAGGTGTAGTTGATAACTTATTTACATAATCAGTGTTCGTTTGAGCACGTGTGGTACAGCGTAGCCACCACAAGGGGGCGCTGCCGGCCTGCTGAATACATCGACCTCCAGCTGAAACCTTATAACGACATGCCCTTTATTCATAAAAAAAATTATTTTTGAGTCAAACTTTACTGTTACAGAAAGTGAAGTATTTAATGAATCCACAGCATTAGAAATTAGTTTTTATTTATTTATTAATTTATATTTATAGCGCTCAGATGACAAATGATAACAGCAACTACTCGTTTATCTGCCAGTTAGATTCTTGTTTACTATATATCATGTCACTTTTATTCTATAAAAGTTCAAGACATAGTTTTTTAGGATTTTTTGTGGACTGATCCAGAAGATTATTTTTGTTTTGTTTTTATTGATTCATTCCAGACATGTTAAAAACATTGTGTAAAGCATAACAACATCACCACTAGTATGAATCTATAAATACATAAATATACATATACACCCGCATACACACACATTTGAACATATAGAACCCCTTAAAAATAAATATATATAAATAGATGTCTGAAAAACCATTTAAAAACCTCAGAACATTCAGTTTAGTGTCATATGAGACACTTAAGAAACAAGGAAATGTTCAGTATGTTGACCAGTCATTGCAACGTTAGTTTGAGCTGATCGAGAACTTCCAGAACCACATGGAGGATATGAGATGGAGATTAAGACAGCCCTCAGGCTGAAGCACACCAAAAACAATCATTAGTATGTATTAATTATGTCTCTCTGTGGCAGCAAATTCCCCCAAACATTCATGTTTTGTCTGGCGGTTTCTCTGATGAGGTTGCGGTTGGTTTGCCAGAAGACTTTGATGTAACTTTGATGCACAAAGGAGAGTGCATTTTACAGCAGAATATTTTCCCTGCTCAGATATGGAGCATTTTGTTCATCAGCGGACCTCTGTGGGGGCGAAGAGCCACTGCAGGAGGGGGGATGGATGGCCAGAGGTTAAAATATGGACTAAAATTAGATTATGTGGGGGAAAATAAGCAAAGGTGTGCTGATGCAGTTGCACAGACATGTCATTGAAACTTATTTTGTTAAACTGCTTCCCTTAGTGTTCATCGTTTTAGGTCCAAGAGGCACAAACCTTTCTGGGTTCTGAATGTGGGGATGTCAGGAAGAGTTTGGGAACTGATGCGTGGAGCTAATGCCTTCTAAACGTGTCTCATGTATGCTTACAGCTCGCCAAAATCTGACATGTATGTGGTGGATACTAGAACGTGCTTGATGAATTCATGTGCATCCACGCAGTTCTCGGTTTAATCCGTATTAAAGGGACAGTCCTCCAATTTACCTTCCACCTTAAAGCCACTACATGTAGCAATACCTCTTGTGAACACATGGGGGCATATAGCGCTGCTGCGGTGACAAAAGAGCCACTGGCAGAGCTGTGCTAATGAGTGGGGACGGTCCGGCGGTTCTTGTAATACGGCTTTGTCCCGGTGGAGGTGCACTGGTGCGATTGCTCCCAACAACTGCTCCCCAAAGCCTCTGGAGGCTCAGCTCAGCTCACCTGTAAATGGAACAGGGCTCATCCCGCTGAAATCACTGAATGTGAGTTAATCATGTGGCTCATTACTAAATATCACAAACGTTTACATAAAACATTGCCGTCGTGTTTGTGTACGGTTCACTTCATATAGGAGCCAGAAACCTGACTTCTGTTTGCAAATGTGTTTAATTGGGTTTCAGGATTGGAAATTAGCACCTGCCACCCACCAAATGTGGGTTGTATTTCGCAGTGGGGGGCGATTTGTCAACCTGACACCAGGTGGACTTCTATTACAGGACGGTGTTTCCATTGAACAATGTTCTCCAAATTAGTGTAATTCTCGTAACATTTCGTCCTGTGAGATTTCTGTACAAAACAGATAAAGAAGAAGATCTCGATTTCAGAGACGACGAATGCAAACATCTTTAGTTTTTGATAAATTATTGTGACTGCTGCTGCCGCTGATGTAAAAATAGTCAACGGAAGACGAAGGCAGCGGATGATTGTTCAATTAAACTTAAAAAAAATCTCTATCTCCTCCTCTGTCCACTCCATAGTCGGTATAAGACGAAGGATTCAGTGACATGACCCGGGGGTTGGTTCTGAAGGCTGGTTTCAAAACCTGTTTCTTTGTACGGGGGGACACGCCCGCCACATGTCGATACCAGGTCCTTCAGCCATCAGTTGTTTCCAACAGCTTAAACCGTTTAACTTGTCGACTCGGCGGCAAAATCAGAAATGGCCGTCGCGTTCCGCTGTTCCTTCAAACGGTGGTTTGAAGTGGTTTTTGAGGCAGCCTGTAAATGTGTTTATTTCTGCTCTTAAGTTGGACATTTCAACATGGAGGTCAGCGGAGACGGACTCGGCCTCTACCAGTCGGTCCAGCAACTGCAACGAAACTTCTGCGTGAGCGTCAGTGCAGAAGTGAGCCGGGTGGCGCCTGGTCCACGCACAGCACGCCATTTTGCTTTCTCTCTGGTCACATGGCTTGGTAATATGACCCTCTACGTCACATCTATTGAAGCCAAAGACGAGAAAAATACAAAAAAAGTGTTTCCATTCCACTTTTGCACTAAACTGGGCGTGTCTAAAAAAGCCATCTCGTGAAAGCTTAAAAAGGTTTTTGTGACCTTTTGCAGTCTTTTTCGTGTTCTAGCTGTTTCCATTGCAGGGTTTTCTTTGATATTGTCTTTGTGGTGTTTAGGTTTTGTGCAGTTCTAATGGTAATGGAAACACAGTTCTTGCTTGTGTAATATAAATAATAACTAGGCAGTTTGCGGCCACCTACGATCGAGTCTGTTTCACTCAAACATTTTATGCCCGGTTACAGTGCGTTCTGCGACGCCTTCAGTTTTTGTTTACTTTACATAGAAATAATGTGTTTTTGTATCGTTTGTGTTTTCTTCCTCGCCATGTTCTTCTGCTTAGCTTAACACCTGGCTCAATACTGCCCCCCTGAGTTTCTGTGGTGTTGCTACATTGTGTCCATATTTCTAAGCAACCACAGACGGCTGAAATGCAGCGTACGAACTGAAGCTCTGCCTGTCTCCAACTCTGTTTCGAACCCTCAAGGCCAGATGCTGACACATGAGCTTTCTTATGATATGCTGCCCCCATGTGGTCAGAAGTGGTGTTGCTACATAGAGTGACTGAAGTGGGGCTTTCTGTGGTTCTTTTGGTGCCCGGCATATATTGTCGTGGTTAGTCTGATTAAACCTGGCTTGAATGACCCTTGTGTGAACCGGGGTCACTCTTCAGGGAGAGGTCCAGCAAATGAATTTATCGTTTGTTATTTTTAAGGTTGTATCTTAGCCAAGGACAGTAAAAATGTAAACTGGCACAACATGTTGGGTAAAAAATATCAGCATCACGCTCCTTAATTAAAATTTAATTTTAATTATTTTATTTTTAATTATTATTGGCGTCAGTGTCGTAGCCATCCTTTCAGTTTGTTGTGAAACTGAGAGCCCCCCCCTTCACCGCCGCTTCTATCAGCGTATTACGTACTGGACCACTTATCTGATGACTCCTACATTAGCCACTACTCAAACCAGCGAAGATGGCTGCAGGATTGCTTATACACCTGCAGACGACACCCAGTGGCGTCCGTTTGTGCTGTTCCCTGGAAATCAGCATTGAATCCAGAGGAACCGGACTCAATTATGGGTCATGATAATATGTGACACAAATATGGGAGAACTCTCATGTCCTAGCTGGCAGTTGAATGTCATCTTTTTGGTGTGTTTTTTATTATTTAAAAAAAAAAAATTTTTCCCTCCTCACCCAGATTCATCTGGCGTGATGAGACGGTTCTCTGGTTCCTCGCGTGGGCGTATAAAAACTCTTCTCTAACAGTCATGAATGACAGCTCTGTGACATCATCGAGGTTGTAGTCATAGTTACGGGGCTTCTCGAGAAAACATTAAACAGCTGTTTTCACACGCTGAGTCAGGAGGATTTGTATTTGTGGACACATTTGGGTTAAAATGATCATTCAACAATGATCTAATCGGTAGCTGAACATGTTTCGTCTTTACCAGCCTCTGCTTCGTTTTCACAGATATGGCCGTCGTCGCTCTCACCTGTCGAAGTAGAGCTTCTCACGCGCTCCCTCTACTACAAGCACACATCACCAGATCACACGCTCGTCTCAGTCGTAGCTCGCTGGACCAACATCGCCAGCTCTGTTATTTGAAACAGGAATGTTGGCGTGCAACGCAAATTACTTACTGTGTTGAAGCAGAAGCAAGCGCTGTGTGTGTGAAACCAAGGCGAGAGTGCAGCCTGACGGCTTTTGAGACAACCTCAGTATGAACGCGACCTGAGGAGAACTCTGAGAGCGATTTATCTTTCATCTCTCCTTGATGCTTCAGGTTGGCCGGTTACGTCTCCTCCGTATGAACATGTAGCCCTCAACACACATTATGAACATACCCTTCTCTCATTAGCACTAATGGGATAAGGAGCAGGCCCCCGGTCAGTTATGTGTGTATGACCTGACTGACAGCCAGCCCGATGCAGGCAGACTGAAGTATATTAAACACAAGCGCAGATTGTTTTGCTACAAGAACTGTAACCCAACACAGTGGTTTGTCTTGGCAGGGAATCAAAGAGCAGGCTTGTAGGTACAGTGTTAGTCCGGGACAAAGGGGGCATTGTTGCAGGGCGAGCTCTGCTCTCCCACAGACACTTTGCTTCAGGCTTTCGGCTACACTGCACAAGGAGGAGCACTGACTGGTATCTAGTTATCAGAGTAAGAAGGACAGAGGATGTTAAAAGCAGCCACTTTTCTCAGACTCAGGGCCCAGCCTCACAGATGCTTTTCAGTCTTTCATTTAAATCCTTTGTACTGTAAATTAACAGTCCTTACTGGATCCTTCTCCGTATCGCCAAAGCTGCTGGAAAATGCATGAAATTAGAAGTCACCCTGAGTCCCAAATGGTTTTTACATCAGGTCAAAACTATCTTCTGTTGCTGTCCAGCAGCCACCGGATTAAATTCCACTACGGTGTGACATGTTTGCAGAGAGCTTGATTGTGTTCACATGCAAGAGAAAAGTGCCCCAAATAACTTTAAAAATCCAGGATGAATTACGGTCGATCAATAACGGCCTCGTCTGAAGAGAGTTTGTCTCAACGTGTCTCAGGATTTGACAGGATTTGAGTCATTCAGGTTTTAGGATTTTGCTCATTCACTTCTCTTGTGCTCCAATTGATCAAGTCTGGTTTTGCAGTGTTTGAAGTAGGCCTCTTTTGGGTGGGGTGGGGGTGGGGCTGGGTCGTTCTATAAAAGACACTACTGAATGAGGTCCCAAAAGCAGCGTATGTGGTAGTCGCCACTTTTGTTAAACCCGACGGGGCATGACTGGGAAGCAAAACGTTTCCATATGGCTGCGGGACGCAGCGTGAGCTGCTTCTGCCAGCAGGGCCTGGCTCCCTCTGCTGCTTCTGGTAATCGCTTTTCAGTTACGGCAGCCTGAGGATAATGACACAAACTGCACATCCTGTTATTCATATCGCACATTATCACATACCTGTATCTGGGGGACTTTAATGACACAGCTAGACTTGGAGTCTGTAAAGACCAGGGTGCCATCATCTACTTGAAGCTGCTTCACAGCTTGACATTAAATAAATGTGACTTGTTACTTTAGTGGGAGCTTATTTGCTATAAAAACTTCTCATGAGGAACACTGGTCCCAACAAGGGAACTACAACGATTACTGTGAGGCAAAATGTCATTGTCAGAGGTTCAGAGGTGAAGCGATGACAGTCATGCTTATTAGTCATATTATAGACTGAATCTTTCACATCAATTTATAATTGATTCTTAAATTATCTTCCATTTAGTAACTAAGGGTACTTAGTCAGGGTTCGTGCAGTGAAGAATAGAGATGAGCAGATTTGGGTTTTTCTGTGGCTGTTCCAGATTTTAAAATCAGGACAGCAAATGGGCCACTTCCATCACTTGTGCTGATTGTCATTGTCCATCTCTTTATGGTAACATAACAATGAAATCATCAGAACCACGACGGTGTAGTTAAGGAGCTGGTCTGTACCCTCTGGTGTGGTCACTGATGCCCCTGGTAACCTGCCTTGGGGCCCTTTTACATTTCTGGATACCCTGTGTTTATTACCCCAATTTCCTGTGTCGCCTGTCCTTTTTTACATGACTTGACACGGGGTCAGGTGTCGAGCTGGCCCCGCAAATAACCTGCCCCTGAGGCGCACCTAATCGCCAGTCAGGTCTGATGTAAACAGGTTGACAAGACAAGGAGGTCATAGATGCCATAAATCGGCATATTACAGAACCCCGATCTTCCACTGGCCACTAAAATGACAGACCGCAGCTGTGCAAGAACCAAAACTCAGTCATTAATAAACTGAAGAGCCTCTGAAAGAACAAATCCCATCGTTATTCAGGGTCACGTGGACCTGACACCTGCTCCACCCGCTGTGGAAAAAAGGCTTATGCTGTTATTTCCTTTTAGATTTAGACAAATACCTTTAAGCAAGAACCTGCAGCACATGTGGTTGATTATAGTTGTTTAAAAAAAAAAAAAAAAAAAAGGAAAAGGACAGTTTGGAAATGTCTTAATGTGCCACATTGGACATGTTTCAGTTTTAACCTTTCCAATATATTTAAAGTTTGTGCAGCACCATGAGAAAGCATTACTTTAGCCTTGAAGAGAGGGTAAGTTTAAAGGGGAAATCAGACACCGATTACCCAACAAAGGGGCCGTACCCCAGATGGCGTGTTGCTGCGTATTAATTGGCTGCACCTGTCTCTTGTCATCGGTCATAACCCGGCGCCTTCTCAGGAAAAGGTTGCAGAGATCAGGAAGGCATTTCAGTGCTGAATTTGTGCAGAAAACCGGTTGAGATAATCCAGTTCTTGGCAGAGGGATTGTGTATGTTTTGGAACTTCCAGTTTTAGACATCTCTGGTTTTTCAACCTTACCTCATATGGGGCATTTGCTCGCTGGAAGCCGTACCAGACAGTAATGCAAACCGAGTATGTGGGGTTATACTTGAGAGTGAATGGAAAAACGGGCAAAATACCACATGGACCGGGCTCGGTGTCTACTACTCTCAGATGAAGTTTACCACCAAGCGTAACTCCTCAAGGTTAGTGATCGAATCTCTGAAGGCTGAAGCACCTAGTTGGTGATCACTGGGCAGAAAGGCTGTCTAAAAGAGGAAGCCTGGTTCACTGCGCTGGTAACGTCTCAGTCGGGATTGGTCTGCAGAGTCTCGCAGATTCCTGTGTTGAGGTTGAATTCCTCCTCTCCAGCTCGCAGTTCTCCTTGGCTTTCGACCAGGTGCCCCCTGAGGGGAGTTTGCCCAGCTACCTTGTTATTCCAGCACATTCATCCACATCACTTGTTCAGTCATTAGCCTGGATTGAATCCACCATAGCAGGGAGAAGCTGCTGCCATCCTTGTGGTGTACCTTCTCCAAACAAGACTCGGGTGTTAAGTTTTATTCAAACATTTGACTCGTCTGACTTAAGCTGAGGCAATATTTAAAACTTAAATGACTCGATTTTTGTCAGTATTTACATTTCTTAGAGTCAGATGAAGGCTAGATGGGAATATGAAGAATTCCAAAAAAGGCAAGCAGGGCTGCTTGCACGTTTTGGAGAACTCTGAATTTTTGATGAACCATACAGTCATCACTGTACTATTTTTAAGGTTGTCAAATTCCAGTGTCGGCCTCAGACTCCTGCCAGACACTGGCGTATTTTAATGCAAGGTTCTGAATCATGAGAGAGGACTTGGTCTGTTGCCAATCAGCTCATATGCTTTCTTTATGAAAAGTTAATCATCCACAGCTCTTCTGGTTTTCACATTTTTAAAATTTTCTGAAGGAGTGACAGAAGCTGGCAGCCCCAAAAGTCGTTTCAGACTGCCAGGAGTAGTGGGGAGTCACAGGAAAGGTTCGTAATTTATCCAGCTTTTACCAGTTTAGGTTTGTTTTTCTGGAAGCAAATGACAACAGATGAGTGAGCCATGTGCAGGCACGAGTTTGGTCATAACACAAGGGGACACATCCTCAGTACTCCACACTAACTCCACTTGTGTGATGTTTTTCATTCTTTACTCGACCCCAGTTAGGAACGCATGACTACGTTTTGGCGTCGGGTTTTTCCTAACTGTCCTGAAGTCTGAGCCAGATGAGTACGTTTCAGCTTCATCTGCATCACTAAAATTTGAGGAACATCTCAGCTGGCAGTGTGCACTAGTGAAAGCTAAATAAAGCTTTTGAAAAAAGCCAATGCTTTTCATTACTTCAGCGTAAAAGATTTGTTCAGAGGCGATCACAGTCATTGACAAGGAATTTTAAATATGCATTCAATGAAAATCAAATGCAACAACATGCACTTCCCATTAAAAAGTGATGGGAGTGAACATGGTAATGGTAAATCACTGGGGGCCCCTGAGCAAGGCCCTTAACTCACAACTGCTCCCCGGGCGCTGATGCAGGGACTGCTCACTAGTGAAACTAGTTGATGGGTTAAAAGCAGAGGTCCAATTTCAGTGTATCGTACATACAGCGTGTGCACGATGTCCACACTGACAAGAATGATCATGAAAAAGAAAAAAAAAGAAAATAAAGCCAGCGACTATGATACTGATGATTTAATTTAAAGCGACTCTACGTAACAATACCACTCCTGACCTAATGGGGGCCTATTTATAAAAGAACCACTGACAATGCTGTGCTATTGAGCGGGGAGGGGCTAGCATATGTTGTAATACTATGTTGTTCCACTAGAGGCGCACCTTGTTGTGTCTTACGCCACATGGACTTACCTGCGATATGCTGCCACCATGTGGTCAGAGGTGGTTACTACAGTGGCTTTAAGAAGCCTGGCAAAGTGTGAGCCAAGCAGCAGTCGTCAGTAAGTACAGAAACAGATTATATTTATCTTTTGGTATTATGTAGGTTTTTTGTTTTCATGGAGGCACTGTTGTTTTCTATGGGTTCATGAAAACTAAATTCAGCGGTTCATCAGTCCGGTGGGGATACCAATCAAATAAACTTTGGTCAAAAGCTTTTGTGAAAAGCTACATGCCTAAAGCCCCTTCATTCACAGATTCACTCAGTCACACCACAACCGGTCGGGATCACCAAAGACCAAACTGGTTAAACTGTCTCGGACGCCACTCGGACCTGGTCTTGTCCTTGGAAATCAAACATTTCCAACACTAATCCAAGGTGTGAACACGTTGGATCTAGAAGGAACAGATAGTTTGTTGAATTAATTCATTAATGCATGCTGTAAAGTAAAAATAATTTACAGAGTTTTGACATGACGAGGGGTTTACCAAGCCCTCAGGTGTGCCTGAACAGGTGTTCTGGGGGTATTTCCTGTCCCTTCTGGCCTCTTTGTCTTTATTGCCACCGACGTGGCGGGCTTGTTGTTAGCCCGTTGCCATGGATACGTCGCCTGTTTTCCGAATGGCAGCTTGTCAGAGCAGGCAGAAGTGATCCGTCAGTCCAAAGTGCACTTCAGTGAAGAATAGAAATGTCATACCTCGCCTCGCAGTCCCAGAGAAGAGTCCTGGGAAAGCCTGGGGTCATACTTGTTTCTTCACTTGTTAAGTGCGCCTAAAAGCACTTTCCCACAATAAATAATGCTGTCATATTTTTTTTTGGCTCTTTTTAGTCTAGCTTTGCCCCTTGCTAGTGAGCCAGTCAAAATGATCTGTAGGTTGTAGATCTGTTGGTTATGGTTTAGTAAGGGTCAGATCACAAAGATTTTTGTGGCTCTCAATAATTTACACCCAAATTTAAAGAAAAAGAGGATCCAGGCTGGAGAGAAAATTCCCACAATTTCACAGTGTCACCGTGGTTTCTTAACCAAGCGTAAGTCTTCATATATGGGCAATCACTGACACATTATTGCTCGCATATGGCAATAATTACACATATGGAAAATTAACTGCCCTTGTTAGGTTTACAGTGTCTGCTTGGGAACCTCTTGGAATTCACTGGTTTTCTGCATTCATTTGCCATAAATGTGACCTGATTTTCGTCTCAGTCACAATAATAGTCAAACATAATGTGCTCAGCCTGAGAACAGACAAACATTTCTTCCTTCTTGTGTTTTTATTCATCACGCCCATAAAAGATCACCTGTTCTTATGGACGAAGTGAGTGAAGCCTTGGAGTTTAGCTGGTTGAACCTTCTTCAGCAGCAAGGACTTCAGCCAGGCGACTTTGATCTGATTCAGAGCTGTAAAATACCAAAACTGTGTTTCTCTGCAGGGATCACTTCAAGTTGTGTGCAGTGCACTCTCATAAATTTAATGAGACATACATAAATCTATGGAAGAATTAAATTACATTACATTACATTAGAATGTTGACTATGTTGCTTGGCAACATCTGTAGCAATGACGTCACGTGCACTATCGGCAGGTAGCACAGGTGAGGTCTCTCAGTAGACAACATGGATGGAAATTTACATCCAACAGGATGACATTTTCTGTTGTTGACCAGTACTGCAGGCCCTCACCGTCCACCTCTGTTGGTCTGTCTGAAGACTTTTGTCCACCTTTATCCGCGTAAAGAGATTCTGGTGTCTGCAACATGTTCTTGCAGCCATGTCTTCAAAAACTTATCTTACCAGCGGTACAAGCTCATCCATCTCGAGCCTAATTTATGCTTCGACAGTACCGTAACACAGAGAGTATACACTCAACCAACGAGTTTCACGTGATTTTGCAAAAAGATCCTTCCAAAACATGAATACCCGGCATACGGTCTGTGCAGCACTGCGTGATGCACAGACACTCAGTAGGGTAGGGCAGCATCCGAACCAGCATGGGAACAGTGTTTCACAAACCATTGTTCAAACTGAAAAAGGAAAGTGAGATTCTTCTATTCTGCAAACCAAAACAGTTTATTATGTTTGACCCTTTTCATCATGCGAAAACCCTGAACAGAAGCGGTAGTACGGTGTTGCCTTATTTTGACCGCCTACACTTCTTCACATCTGTGTGACATTACAATACCGTGTGTGGAAGAAAAAGCTTGTCGTCGCCGCCTTTAGACAGAGTTGAGCACGTGACTTCCTCACACAGATTGAGTCTGACTCTGCCATATATTTTTGCTCTTGGCGACTCGGCCCGAAGTTCAGCTGCATCGTTTTTTCTTCAGCAGAAGGACTAACAACCGTGTGTCTGTATTGATTCCTGATGTGTATCCTCAGAAGAACCACCGACGCTAACAAGGAAGAGACATGACATCAAGTCAGACACAGCTGTTAATATTTGCCAAAAGCTTTTCTACTGAAAATATCCTTCGGTTTGAGCCACTGCCACAGACAATGTCGAGGAATTAAGCAAATGTAACATGAGCTACAAACAGAAGAATCAAAGCTTCAGATAAAAGGCAAGAACAGATATAAATGAATGTCAGTGCAGAGAAGCAGATGTAAGAAACAAAAGCAGCCATTGTTTGGTTTGGAGATGCCTTGCATGTTTCTGGGCCAGGGACCCAGACTCTGCAGCTTACCTGTGCTTTGTGGCTCTGCGAGAGAGCGGGATGGAAACGGAGCTGTCAGCCAGTGCACAAATATTATTACTTCCTAACATAACAGTTGTGCTCTGCAACTGGCATTGGTCTCAGTGATGCGAAAGGGGACAATAATCACCATTGATAGTCTTGTTTGATCTGGGACATTTGCCAGAAGGGACAAAAGGGAAGTAGAGGAAGCTGAGATGGTCCATGACCTGCCTCTCACATCCTGTTAAAGCTTTTATAAGGAGGGCCACGATCGGGGACTGCCTAAAATTATTGACGTAGTGCCACTTGTGAAAAGGAAATATAAAGTCTTTTATTACTTCCGCCTCTAAAACATTGTGCTTTTAATGTATTGCAGAGCATTTGTGCACCAAATGTCAGGCAATCAAATTTTAAAATGCATAAGTGATTTATGAAGACAATTACAGATTGTAGACTCCTTGATGATTGATGGGCGCTATGTCTGTGTTTAGGGAGGAATCCGTTTTGAGTGGATTGATCTAAACTTGATACTCGCTGATCTCTACATGGAAGGTGATTTGAGATGCGTCTCTCTTGATTAAGGACTTACTGCTCTTTGGGCCTGGTACTCACTATGTTTGACTTGGGACTTTTTAGTCAATATTTTAGAGACCATCTAGTATAGACACATATATATAACTATTTTCCATGATCTTATTTGGCAAAAAATGTATTTATTTAGGACAATATTTTAGACTTGATACCTAATGGTCTAGTTCTTGTTGATTTGGGACTTGCTTACTAGATTTTCACAAGGGAGTTGTTAGTTTTCTCATGAGATTTGATAGTCTTGACCTTGGATTTGTGCTCATATGTTGGAATTGTCTTGTCCTGGGTTTTGTTGATATTTGCTTAAGTCTTTATTATGGATTTTTTTTTGTGGGTTTTTTTTGTGGGGTATTTTTCGTTGCCTTGGGTCTTGTTGGTCTTTACTACACCATTGACTTTATGTTTTTACTTACTTTTTCTTTTTTCCTTACTTGATCTTAAAATGGTATTTAACGGTCTTGTCTTTGGGTTTGAAGGTCTTTACTTGGAATCTTTTTTATATTTGCTTAGAAATGATAGTCCTTGACTTGAGACTGATTGGTCTAGACTTTGGTCTAGATCTTTTGTTGCCTTGATTTGGGTCTTGTTGATCTTTCCTTGATTTCCAAGGAAAGATGGTTATGTTTATATTCAGGATTATTTGACTTGGTACTCAGTGATCTTGACTTTTTTTTTACTTGAACTTGTCCTTGTTGGTTTTTGACTTTCGTGGTCATAACATGGCCATTGCAGGTCTGGTCTTGGGATTTTTTTGATCTTTACTTGGAACTAATAGTCTATATTTAGGATTTTTTTGGTGTTTATTTGGGAATTATCTGCACTGACTTTATCTTCTTGGTCTTGTGGTAGAACTTAACCTGGAATTTGTTTGCCTTGATTTGGACCTTGATTGCCTTGGCTTTGAGATTATGTGTCAACTTTTGCTTAACTTGAACTCGCTGATTTGTGATGTTTTGGTCTTTTATAGATCTTGACATGGGAGTTGTTAGTCTTTTCTTGGGATTTCTTGGTCCTGTGACATGATGATCTTCATTTGGTCTGGACTTCAGACTTCCTGATCTTGACTCAAATTTGACCTCAACTTTTTAGAGATCATTGTCTTGCGATGACTTGCGATGTCATTCCAAGCTTTTATACTTTTGCGTTGCACTTTTAGTTGCATACTTTTCCATAAGTATTAAAAAAGAATTGTTTAGATGCATTCCAGCCAGATGCATTATGGACCACTGAAAGTCGGGATGTTGACAGAATACAAGTCCAAATAAAATCAAATCTGTGACAATAATGAGGCAGGTTTAAAGAAAAACATCCCTTTATTTTCCCAATGTCAGCAGCCTTCTACAGATTTTCAGACGCCTATAGAAGAGAGCGATTATTTTACTACCCCTTCATTAAATTTATTGGACTTGCACAGCTTTTAATGTACGGTCATCATTCTAAACCCCCCCAAGAGTGATCAATGTTTGTTTTTATATGCCTACATCAGTAGCCATGTACATAACATGTTTAAAAGCATCTAATCAGTTTGTCAAGACTAGTAGTCCTTCTACACGCGTAGAAACGGCCATAAAACAATTATATAAGTTGATTTCTTAAACCTTGTTTCTCTGCTCGCAGTGAAGAATTACGGAAAGAGGCACGTCAGTTGAAGAAGGAACTGCAGGCCATAAAGCAAAGGAGAGAAGAGAGTTCAAAGCCTGCAGCGGATGAAGTCAAGGAAGGTACGCGTGGTGCTTTTATTTCCATTCCTAGCGCTCTTAACCATTAAACTGTAAAGCAATTGGTGTAATTGATGCATACATCAATAATAATTAAGGTACCCTTTTTATTGATGTTTTAAAAGATTTCTTTCACTAATCCAGCTGTAAGGGCGACGTCTCGAGGAGGGTGGTCCGCGCTGCGTCCTCTGCTAGTGTACACCAAGGCAGACGGCCCTCTGATTTAGTAAATTAGCTGCAGTTTCTTTTTTCCCCCCTAAGGGTCTGCATTTTTGTGTTGAAGCTTTCTGAAAATTCCAGGGTGAAAATTGTTAAGTGGCCATCATAGCTTCACATCTGAACTGTTGTGTTTGTTAGTTTGCAGCTTTGGCCAATTAGATCCTGTAAGAATCTGACCCCAAGTCTCTCCGGGGTCTTCACCACACTGCAGTCTGTCATGCTCCTGTCAATCTTTGGAGGGTTTTTTTTTTTTTTCTGATGCTGAAACACATTCTGGAAAATTACAAAAACCACTTAGTCACAGAGGTTAGCCTCAGGTTGTGTGTGTTGTTGTGCAACAACACGAAATAGCTTGCAGGGGGTTCTTCTTGGACCGGCGTAACTGTGGGATTACCACCAGCCAAAATTTATAGGAGTCCATGATGGGCTTTTGTTGCTCAAACATTGTTTTTGTCTCCACAAACACTGAGAGTTTATGTTTTTAATCCCAGACAATGAGCCAACTCCTGACTTGCAGCTGATTTATTCAAGATTTTTGGTGAAACAGGAACAAAAATACTAATCACTTCATTGTACTTTAATACTTGACTTACTGTCTTTTCTCTCCTAATAAGGTATTGTAGTTCATATGAGATATACTCATTTTAAATTGGGTATGTTATTTTCCGGCAGATATCTCAAAAATAGGCTTAGTTAGGAAGATGTAAAGATCTGTCTGCTTAAATCCACTAAGAGACCTCTAAACATTGAGCTTTATGCTCAGGTTTTAGACGGTAACAGTCCTGCATTGTTGTACCAAGTGGCAACTGGCCTAAGATCCTCCATTATCTTACAAGGTATTTAAATCCTTAAGAGTCCTGACTTATGTGCTTTTCTGGCAGCCTAGCCAGAGGCAGGAGTTTCTTTTAAGAGCTCCTCATTACATTTCCGTGTTGGAAGAAAAGTTAATTCCATTAGATGGAATTCATAGATGTCATGAGCCAATGACCACTGCAGGGGAGACGGATGTCTTTTCAGACATTGTAAATCCTAAAACCCCACTCAACCATACACAAAGGCGGCAGTGATGGTTTTGTTTTACCTCCTCCCACTGGAGAAGCTGCGCAGTGTAAGAAACAACACTTGTAGCAAGGCTCATAATGACACCACCATCGTTTAAAGCTTAAATTATGGTCTCATTTGAGCTCTGACACGTTGGTGATGGTAAGTGTCCGCTCTTATATCACTTTCATGACTTTTAAACTGGTTACTGTAGGTTCAGTGGGTGTACACGTGAAAGGAAAGTAGAACATTAGCATCTGAGATTAAAAAACAAATAATGCTCGGAGTTTACATTTGAAAAACCAACAATCCTTTAATTGTTGAAGACTTTTTTTTTTTATTCTAGGGGATGGAGTAAAATCTTTCTGGGCTTTGATTAAAGTAAGTCCTGACTTTAAAAGAGGAATCATCTAAATAATCAGCTTCTTCTGGCTCCTTCTAGAACTTTTAATATGAAGCACCCACTCTGCCTTAAACCCAGTACAAGCACGTTTCTTACTGCTTTCACTTGGTAGTCGGGGTTAGACAAAATATCTATACCACAATAGAAGATGTTTCAATACCAATTTTTTTTTTCTGATACTGATTTTGATACATGGGCTTCGGGTATTTACTAATACTGAGTACTGAGTTCTGTGGTGTTCCCCAGGGACCTGTTCTTGGACCCATCTTGTTAACTTTGTTCATGTTGCTCTTCGTTAGTCATTAAGTTACAAAAGTTAAGCAATATTTCCTATCATCTTTCTGCTGATGATATCCAGCTTCTTTTCTATTTCCATCTAATTATCCGTTCAGTGTCACTGAGTTAAGTAATTGTTTAACTGTCATCAAGTCCCAGTTAGTCGCAAACTGTCTACAATTAAATTCAAGTAAAACTGAGACTAGTAGTTGTGCTCCTGACTGTTACATCCCAACGATGATGCAAAGGTTTGGGTCTGGTGGGGTGTTTGTAAAATCTAGTTTGTGTGACCTCAGGGTCACTCTTGACAGTTCTCTGTCCTTAGACGCTCATGTTCAACTGTAACTCGCTCAGCTCTTTTCCATCTTAGAAACACTGCAAAATTAAGACATGTTTCTGAGGCAGAAATCGAAATGATTAGTCATGCTTTTATCACATCACGGCTGGGTTGCTGTAATTCTCTTTTCGGCCTCTGAGGTCTTGTGACTAGAAATTGGTGGTGGTGCCTCGTTCAGATTTTAAAACAAGTGGTGGTCTAGTTTTTGGGCCAGTCTAACCCTAACCCTACCACCACCTCTTCATTTTATAGTCTCAGAGGACACTTATAAAAATCAGCTGAAGACATTTTTATTCAGGCAGACATTTAAGGGATATTTTATGTTTACGCTGCTTACATTGTTTGTCATCACGTTTCTTTTATCTACGTCTATTATTTTTTTATTGTGAAGGACTGTGACTGGTGTCTGTGAAGGTGCTCTGTAAATACATATTACTTACATACTAATACCAGTGGGTTTTTATAACAAATTAAATGAAAAGAAAAGTCAGATAAAGAATATCTATTAACTACAAAAATCCAAGAACTAATGTGAAGCCACAAATATGTCAAATATTTAGTCTTTTAAAGACATTGGGGGTTCACATGTCCTTCGTAAAGTTGATTCCCTGCACTTCTCTCAGCTGATTTCTGAAATGTGTTCAGTCTTACATTGTTTGCAGAGAGACGTTTCTGAGGTCATTTCGACCTGAGAAACTACCACAGCTCCAAATGTTCACTTGCACAGTAAAATCCAACATTTGCAGCGACTTGACAGGAGCTGTCATTCAGGGGAGTGAATTCTAGTTTGGTCCATCATAGTTTTGGTTTCTGTCTTTTTTGGGGGGAATTTCTCTCATTTTTCTGAAAATCTATATCCACAGTTTGCTGCTGCAGTTTGTCCCTCTTTCCAATTAATTTGTTAAACTCAAAGTTTTTTTCACATGATTGAACCGTAATGCTTTATAAGGTTGGGTATCTTATTTTTAGCACCATTTGTGCCACCTGTGGAAACAACATACTTGCATAATGGGCATGTTTTAGTTTTCCTGGTGGGATTTTCCAGCCTATATAAAAATAACACCATAACGTCAACATAATGCTAGTGGTAGATGGCTCTCAGTCCAACAACTTTCTCTGCTGGGAAGAATCGCGACTGTTTATAAAATGAATAGGTATTTGATGGGGCACAGAAGTAAATATATCGGCAATAGAATAGATACTTTAATCTCAATTTATTGCATTTAGGCAATGCAGGAGTCAATTCCTGGTGCTAAATATGCAAGGCAAGGCAAGGCAAGGCAAGGCACATTAATTTGTATAGCACATTTCAGCAACAAGGCAATTCAAGATGCTTTACATAATGAATACGAACACTTAGCTGTAAAATATGACATTTTATATTCTTCTTGAGCTCCTCTTTATTCCTCATCCTCTATTTTACTTTTAGTTTTGTTATCATTAAATCCAGTTATGTCCATAATTTTCTAAGAATATTTTCTTGCACTTTTCAACAGAAATATTCTTGGCTTAGCAATGGTGCTTCTGAAATAAAGGCTACTACCTCACATAATATTTTATTCTAATTAAACATAGTTTTTAATGTAACCTAAATGTACTTTATAGAAGAAGATAATTTAGCCTTTTCTACCAGACTTTTTTAAAAAATGGGTAACAAAAATAATCTTAACCCTAACCACATTACATGAATAATTCTGGTACAATCAAATCAGCACCAAGAATTGCGATCATTTTGAATCGGCTTCTACCGTAGTCCTGGTTGGTCTGTGCATGGTGACAGCTTCCCTTACGGGAGGGATTTGGAAGTTGCACTGAAGCACCTCAAAGAGGAGGGATCCAAAAGTGGTTTTGGTTTTTTTTCTATGTTGTGTTTTTTTTGTTTTTCGTTTGTTAATAGTCCACTCTTTTCTCAAGATCACCGAGATCTTCTTTAAAATATAAACATAAAATTCCATAAAGAAGGTTTCTGCTCATACATTTCCTTTATAGTGCATTAAAAACTTGCTTTAACTGGGGTCTTGTATGGACTGGTACATAAGCGGCACATTTTCATTATCAGCGGCCTGGGGTAGTTTTAGGGGGCCGCTGTGTTCCATGTCTCCAATACCAGGAGCAGCCCTGCAACTTGAAGTTTCAGGAACTTCAGCAGGGCAGAAACCAGTCCCTGCATTGGGTTGAATACATCAGTTTGGCTTTGAAAAAACTTCTGTGTTGGTGGTGTCGGGTCTGTGCTGTGTCAGGAGACTACGTTATTCAGTCATCAAATACCAGTTGTCGGTTTCTCATTCATCATTACATGTGTTATGTGGTAATTTGCCAGTAAGTGGATCCTTCTGGGGCCGTCACTTTGATGGAGACACCACGACTGAAAGGACATGACACAATTCCTGCTTCCTAGGTTTTACCCTTGACCCTCACCGGTGGAAACCTGCTTAAAGCTTTGTAACTAATAAACGTCCATTAGAAATATTATTTCACATTATTGTTGCAAATATAAATATATTAATCTGTCAATGCTAAGTGGTTCTTCTGATTTTTTTTATTACCATACATCAGCAGAGGTTGTGTCTCTTTATCATGCAGCCTGCATGAAGTCGGTTGGTGCCCATACTTCATCTTGCTTCAGCAGAAGTCATCATTTTGGCTGACATGATGGCATATGCATGGCATTTAAATACATTCGAGTAAAAAGCAAATGGTCACTGTGGGTTTTTGTGTCATAAATTATAGTATGTTCCAGTAGTCTGGATTTCTCTTTCTTGGCATGGCTGCTGGTTAGTGGAGCCAAGAATAATTTGGCTGAAACCACTGTCCATCCAATACCCTCCTGAAACTCTCTCACTTGGACAAAATAGCCGTTGTGCCCATGTGCTCGTCAGTGATGTTGTCAGTTTACATGATCTCATTATAGCAATATTAATGCAAATTCCATCATCATCTTCCAATTTAAACCACTGACAGGTAAAGGGAATAACACAGTTTGTTTTGTTTAGCTCTGACAACTTGCAACTGAGCGTTCACATTGATGCTGCTTTGACCGTTGCCGACCTAAACATTTGTGCTGCCAGAACTGATAAAGGAGTCCTCAAACACCAAGACTGGGAAGTGTTTGCTTGTGTTAGTCCAGTTGAAGGTGTCCATTGGTTGACTAACCTTGGCAATTAACTGTACAACAAGCTATAATATACTCAAAAACAAAAAGGAATTTACTTATTTATGTCTCTATTCACACATCTGAAGTCAATTCAAGATGGTGAAAAGTGTTAAGTAGTTAAATTGATCAGCCTGAGTTTTGTCAAAAGACCACACCCCTAATTATACATACATTTGACTTTATCTAATTTTACCTAATGACCCAAAATAAAAGATAAAAAGTCAACTCTCCTGTTGAGTTATTGTTGATACAAGAAGTAGCTATGGTGACTTTTCTTTTTTTCCTCCGAGGCGCCCTCCGAGGCGCCCTCCTGGGCGTCCTCCTGGGCGCCCTCCTGGGCGTCCTCCTGGGCGTCCTCCGAGGCGCCCTCCGAGGCGCCCTCCTGGGCGTCCTCCTGGGCGCCCTCCTGGGCGTCCTCCTGGGCGCCCTCCTGGGCGCCCTCCTGGGCGTCCTCCGAGGCGCCCTCCTGGGCGCCCTCCTGGGCGTCCTCCGAGGCGCCCTCCTGGGCGCCCTCCGAGGCGCCCTCCTGGGCGCCCTCCGAGGCGCCCTCCTGGGCGCCCTCCGAGGCGCCCTCCTGGGCGCCCTCCGAGGCGCCCTCCTGGGCGCCCTCCGAGGCGCCCTCCTGGGCGCCCTCCGAGGCGCCCTCCTGGGCGCCCTCCGAGGCGCCCTCCTGGGCGCCCTCCGAGGCGCCCTCCTGGGCGTCCTCCGAGGCGCCCTCCAAATATGTTGTTGCTCTGACTGGCCAGAGTTGTCCGGATGACAATAAGCTTTACAAATCATTTTTGATGTTGTTTGCACTTAAAAAATCTGTTGATTATTTAAGAGTAAAGTGGAACCTTTTATCTCATTGAAGAGGCGTTTGTCATTCACAACAGCTTTTGGTTGCTACAACATCAGCAGCTTGATTTGTTGCTCTCTAGAGCCCAGATGACAGGAGAGATGGAGGAATACAGTTAGAAAAGACCATCAAACTCAAAGTTGGCTCCTGCCAGCAGCTGGCGAGGGTGAAGTGTGTTCCTCGTGTAGGACCTCGGGGCGTCATCTTTCAGCATCCAGCGTGTCACGGGCTGCAGAGGTGACTGAGGGAGAGAGAGACAGATGTCTGTTTGGCCTTATAAATCAAAAGGGAAAAGGCCTGCCCCGCGGCGGCAGCCCGGCTTCAGCGTTGACACCGGAGGATGTAGCGAAAGTGTGGCATTTAGATTTCCAGCGTTGCATAACTGCTCGTCATCAGCTAATGTTTGCACAGTAGTTGGATTTTTCACAACCTAGATTTTCAGAGAAACAAGAGAAATTGCTTGGTTTTCTTAAATAACAGTCCCCCGGAGTGCTCTGCGGGACTGAAACCCTTCATTGTTTGGTTACAAATCTCCCGACTTCAACTTTTTTTTTCTCTTCAAGAGCAGCTCTTGTTCTCCACAAAAAGAAATGTGAGCCTTGTCAAATCAGCCTTGTTTCATAAGAAGGACAATGAATTTCAAGTGATTGACATGACATTTAATTCACTTACTGCTGTAATTACATTATTTGTGGGGTTGAGAAATGGTTTTTAAAGCATTGCAGTTCGTTTTTGGCATCGCTGATCAGAAATTCCTTAATAACCTTCAGCAAAATATAATTTGAGTGTTTTGAGAGGCTTCTACATCCTCAATCATCCAATGTGACATTTTTCGTTTCCTCAAATGAACCAGGACAGTTTTTATAAAAAGTATCGGACTCCACATGAAGAGTCAGGTTTGAGCGTCGTTCATGGTGACAGTTTTGTGTTTTGCTTGACTTGAAGAGTTTAAGGACAGACTGGGAAGACTGGAGAGCTTCACCGTCTTTCAGGTGTTTTGAAAGCCGGCAGAAGAAGTAGAGGAAGCAACATTGTCCAGCTAGAGTAAAGGTGGTCCTGACATATTCAGAAAATAGAATATCTCCTACACCATCAGTTCCACCTGCAGTTCCACCTCTGACCATCCCAGTGTCTGCCTCCACCTGTCTGTGTGGATGTCTGTTGGATACTTGCTGACATCCCGACCTGCAGTCCTCATCCCCTTGGATCACCGTCTATCCATATATCACCCATATACACAGAAGTCTAATTGGACTACTGATGATAGTTACTATTGTATCCTGTCTTGTACCTTTGACGGTGTCTCTATGTCTCTATTCTTTCTTATTTCTTGCTCTACCCGGCTGGTCTTCAGCAGGAGGGTCCCCCCTCATGATCCAGGTCCTGGTCCAGGTTTCTTCCCCCTCATGATCCAGGTCCTGGTCCAGGTTTCTTCCCTCTTAAAGGGGAGTTTTTCCTGCCACTGTTTGGCTTAAGGTTTTTCTTCCACTAGGGGAGTTTTTACCTGCTGTTGTTTATGTAATAATTGATCTGGGTCATGTTCTGGTCTCTGGAAAGATCCTGGAGACAACTGTAATAGACGCTTTATAAATAAAATTGAATTGAATTGAATCATCACAGTACCACCACCAGCCTGAATGGTTTACACAAGGCTTCTAACATATCCTGTTGGTAAACCCACCTGGTGAAGCAATACTGTTTCTGACCACATGGGGACATACTGATCTGCTGCATTGACCAAAAAGCTACAATATTTGTTCTCATGAGTGGGGAGGGGCCAGCTCAACTTGTAATACCACTTTGTCCCACTAGAGGCTCGTGTTTCTCACTGAGGGACTCGTACATGAACTTCTTAATTCACCCACATGTTTGTTAAAGTGCCTTTGACAAAAGAATTGTAGCCTGAGCATCTGAATGTTGCAGCAAAACTCTAGACTCATCGGACCAGGTAACATTTCTTAGATCAGCTGTTGTCCTTTAAATTGCAGCCTCAGTTTCCTGGTTTTTGCTGACTGGAAAAGGTCGTTGCAGCAGCTGTGTGAGCATTTGTATAGAAATGATCTATTTGAAGTTCTTCAGTCAGGGTTCAGATGCATCATAGCACAGAATCAGCACTGGTTCCAGTCTCCAATGACCTTCTTATGGCCTCAGATGATGGATTAGTGTCCATACTGGTTCTGCTGGACCTCAGATGATGGATTAGTGTCCATACTGGTTCTGCTGGACCTCAGATAATGGATTAGTGTCCATACTGGTTCTGCTGGACCTCAGGTAATGGATTAGTGTCCATACTGGTTCTGCTGGACCTCAGATGATGGATTAGTGTCCATACTGGTTCTGCTGGACCTCAGATGATGGATTAGTGTCCATACTGGTTCTGCTGGACCTCAGATAATGGATTAGTGTCCATACTGGTTCTGCTGGACCTCAGGTAATGGATTAGTGTCCATACTGGTTCTGCTGGACCTCAGATACTGGATTAGTGTCCATACTGGTTCTGCTGGACCTCATGGATGATGGATTAGTGAGTATGTTGTTGGGATTAAAGGGACAGCTCTAGGTTGGTTTAAATCGGATCTGTCTGATAGATTCCAGTTTGTTCATGTTCATGAGGTTTTTTCAGTACAGACGAGGGTCTGCTATGGTGTCCCGCAGGGTTCAGTTCTAGGGCTTTCTTTCTTTCTTTCTTTCATTCATTCATTCATTCGGACCGTAATTACTGTTTTAGATGATGGTGCTTTTGAGTCATTAAAAAAGGCTCAAGACATTTTTAAAATACTAGTAATGTTGAGTAAACATAAATCATCTAAATGAAAGATGCTCCAGTGACAGGCTGCTTAGTTGTGGCTTGTTCTTGTTATTTCATTTTTTTCTAATTTTTTTTTGTCAGTATTTATTCATTAGTTGGGCAGAGTTTAAACAGCTGTTTTGTCTTATTTTGTTTATTTGTGCATTTTAGAAAAAACCCTCTGTTGTAGTGACTCAGTAATTACTACGGACAACATTACTTTTTCATCATCAGACCGGTACCTGGTTAGTTGGTGGACTACAGAGACCACTATCTAAACAGGTGTAGACAGCAGACACTGTGGTGGTCAGAGGTGGGACTGCAGGTCCGTGGATCATGGTGGTGTCCCCCTGCAGCAGGTCTACAGCAGCAGATCCAGATGAAGCTGTGTTGAAGACCAGCTGCTCCAGTCTGGTCCTGCAGCCGCAGCTGTGACTACTGGTCCTGACACACTAAAGTTTACACCAACTAGATGTTTTACTGAACACAAACGTTGGAAGTTTGGTTTTAAAGGTGGAGGTGGTGTCAGCCTCCTTCACCCAAACTGGAAGTTGGTTCCATAGTGATGGTTCCTGATAGCAGAAGACCGTCCTCCAGATCTACATCTGGATCTTCTAGGAACTACGAGTAAACCTGCACTCTGAGAACGGAGAACTCTATTAGGAACATGAGGAACCATCAGGTCTTGGAGAAAACCAGGAGTTTGGATGTTTAGGACTTTATACACAAGTAATAAAATGTTGAATTGGATTCTGAGTTTTCCAAAGAGCCAATGGAGGGAAGTGAACTTTGAAGAGACGTGGTCTCCTGTTGGTTCCTGTCAGCATTCCCGCTGCTGCATTTTGGATCAGCTGGAGGATCTTCAGAGAATTACTTGGACATCCAGCCAACAACACGTTACAGTAATCTAGTCTAGAAGATACGAACGCATGAATTAGTTTTCCAGCATCACTCTGGGAGAGGATGCTCCTGATCTTTGTGATATTACGGAGGTGGAAAAACGCAGTTTTACAAACCTGATTAATATGCTGTTTAAATGACAAATCCTGATCAAAATAACTCCAAGGTTTCTCAGTTTTACTGGAGGTCATCACAACACCATGTAATGTCTTCCCTTCATATTTGTCTCCAGAAGAGGAGTTCATGTTGCTCTTGGGAACTTCCAACTCCAAAACAAGCCCAAAACACACGAGGTGCTTTTGTTGAAAAGCTACGTTTATTTTTTTGTCAAACATGGCTCTGGATATCAAGGCCAAACATCTCCACTTTGGTCTCATCTGTCCATGGGACATTGTTCCAGAAATGTTGTGGTTTGTTCAGATGCAGCTTTGTGACCCTCAGTCATGCTTCCATCTTCTGTTTAGACTGAAGAGGTTTTCTCCAGACAAGTCTTTCAAACAAACTGGGCCGTTTGTTCAGTCTTCTTCTGATTATCCTGTCACGGACTTAAATATTTAACATGTTCAGAGAGGCCTGTAGGGTCTGGTTTTGTTGGGGGGGGTCTGTGAGAGTTGCAGGTTCTGACCGAGGGGTACGTTTGCTGGGACGTCCACTCCTGGGACGTTGCACCTGTGAATGATCCGTCTCGCTGCAGAAGCGGTCCTGATTAATGTCCAGTGAAAATTGCTTCTCTAAAACTAGAGGTGCTCCAATTGCTCGATTCCGATTTCCAAGTTTTTTCAGTGTGTTTGACCGATAACAATTTTACCAGCTTCCATTTTTTAAGAACATGTATTTAGCACATTATATTATTGTTTTTATTGTTGTAAAATTTGTCATAGAAATTATAGTTATAAAAGGAGTTAACTGCAGCTGCAGTGTTGCTGCACCTTCTCTGTGTTATTATTATTTATATCATTTAGTTTAATATAAATGTATAATATGAATCAATACATTTATTTATCATATGGGGCATAAACGTTTGATTGGCAGTCAGCTTAGCCAGTGGCGCTCCATCATCGCGTCCTCGTCTGTGATCGTCGTGCTACGAAGCTGAGCGGAGCAATCAGCAGCTTGTAATCCCCGGCATTAGCCAGTGTTATCCGCCCTCAAAACAACATTTTAAACGGGAGTTTCTGCTTTAAACATTCGCCAGCAGCTCCTCTGCTGTGGATCGGCTGGTAGCCACAGGTAATAATGATTGACATAAGGTGGGCGGGTTCCAGTTGGCTTCCCGGGACGGTTTGTCCATCTATAACATGTCGCCCTACAATATGAGAAGGAAAAAAAAGCGGCGGCGCTGCGGATCGTCTGTCCAATAATAAAAACATTTCCGCTTTAACAGTTACTCCTGCCGAGTGTGTGCACGCCGCCTCCACGCCGCCTGTGCAGCTGTACATTGCTTGTTTTTCCCTCTTGACTGACACTAACATTTTCTACGAATGTTAACTTCTTATTTTATTTAACAGCTCTAACTTGGTCTTTAGCATTATTTTTCTGGCTTTGTGTGTATTTTTAGTATGTCTTTGTATTAGTTGATTTTTGAGCAGCCAAGCCTCAATTCCTAATTGGTGATTATAAAAGTCTGTATAAATAAACCCTCATTACAGAAACTCATAACACTGATGCTCATAATTGTGTGAGAAAAGCAGCAGATTTACGTATTTACTCAGTGACATCATTTATTTGGCTGCGTGTGAAAGTGTCTGAGGGTTCAGTCGGGATCAGCCCGTCCGGCGGGGAGACGCTGTCCCGCCGCTCACCGGGCGTGTCGCATCACATTCTGTTGTGGAAAGAAAGTGGCCGCCCAGCCAGCAGACTGCGCTCGCTGTCTGCTGCTCTGTAACCTCACAGGCGCAGTCTGAGCGAGGAGATTTACAGACGCACATTAACTGCATGAGACACCGAAGTCGCTGATTGACTCTTCTTATTCACGATGACAGGAACGCACAAATACTTCAGGGAGGACAGTTTGGTGGAAAATGTTTCTCGGGGTCAACGTCAACATCGCAGTGTTATTTAACTGTCTGCTTGCACTTAAGAGCATACAGCTCATAACTCTTTATTCATAGTTGTGCACTCATGAGCAATCGAGTCTTTTGCATAAAAACAAAATAGAAATTTATCGGATTGTAGGTTCCTTTACTATAAAGGCCAGTACAACCTCACATGATCAACTCAATGCTTTTTTCACATTTCTATTATTTATTCATCAAAAATAAAGACAAAAAAATATTAATGTGGGCAACACTAAGTACCCCCTCACTGCCTCTGTGGGTTGTGGGAGGGGAAGTTGCAGCCAGGTGCCGCTAATCATTAACAGGTGTGCGGACCTCAATTCAAAACAGGTGCCTGTTAACACAATGCCACAAGGGAAATGCATCAGCAATGGCTTTAGAGAAGCAACTGTTGCTGCACATCAATCTGGAAAGGTGTGTGTGTGTGTGTGTGTGTGTGTGTGTGTGTGTGTGTGTGTGTGTGTGTGTGTGTGGTCCCCACATGTTCAAGAAAACTACAGTCATCGCGGTACCTAAAAAACCAAATGTGAGTTGCTTAAATTACCTTTGGCCTGTAGCACTCAGCTCTACCATCATGAAGCGCTTAAGCCTTAATGGTTAGTTAAGGCTCACACCTCAGCCTCCGTGCCTCCCACACACCACCCTTTCCAGCATGCCTACAGGCCGAACAGATGCACAGATGATGCAATAGTATTTGCATACCACACCGCCTCTCTCACATGGACCAGAGGAATGCATACATGCGAATACTATTCGTCCACTTCAGCACTTCAAAACTCTTCATGAAGCTCAGGGCCCGGAGCATCAGCTCCTCCCTGTGCAGCTGGATCCTGAACTTCCTAATCAACAGATCACAGATGGTGCAGATCAGCAACTCTTCCTCCTCCACACTAAATACTGGGGCCCCCCTGGGCTCTGTCCTCAGCCCTTAGCTATTCTCCCTTTAAACCCATGACTGTACGTCCAAGCACAGCTCCAATAGTATTTTACGTTTGCTTACGATACTGCTATCATTGGCTGCATCACAGGCAGAGGCGAGACGGCCTACACAGAAGAGGTGAGGGCAGTGACGTCGTGGTGCAGTGACAACAATCTTCTGCTAAATGGCAGGAAAACCAAGGAGATGATCGAGGACTACAGGAGGCTTCAAGGAGGAGGACATGCCCTAATCCACATCGAGGGAGCAGCCGTGGAAGGAGTCAGCAGCTTCCTGGGGATCACCACCAGCGAGGACCTCAGCTGGACAAACCACGCAGACATCATACAGGATACAGTCAAACTTCTACAGATGCACCACCGAGAGTACCCTGGCTGGAAACATCATGACCTATGGCAGCTGCACTGCCCTGGAGCGTAAAGCACTACAGGGGGTAGTAAAATCAGCTCGGCGCATCACCGAGTCGGAGCTGCCAGACCTCCAGACATCTACAGCCAACGCTGCAGGGAAAGGAAATAGAGTCATGCAGCGGGACAATAATCTGAAGCAAACTAGAGAATATACTTGTGAATGGCTGGAACATAAAAGACTCCGGGTTTTTCAATGACATCGTCAAAGTCCAGACCTTATTGAAAAGCTCTGGCGGGATGTTTAAATGTACGTGAATGTCCAAAAACCTGAATGAACCAAAGCAACCTTGTTGCTGGACTTGCTGCAGTGATGGACCCAAACTTCACAGCCTCACGACAGAGGGATTCATTTATACAGGAAACAATAACTTCACGCTGTTTCTGCTCAAGTTTGATCTGTGCTTCGTGTTGCCTTGTTTGATTTTGGAGGTGAAGGAAAGTAGGTCTTTTAGACCGGACCTGAAACACGGGTACAGAGTGCTTTCATAAGGTGCTGCAAGGCGGAAGTAGGATGCACTTACTTCAGATGTAAATGTGTTTTCCTCTGGGGGCGGTTTTTGTACCAGTAAGCTGTAATGTAGGTCGTCTCTGAGGAAGATGAAGTGAGGGATTACGAGGCCGGGCATCGAGTCCATTACATGTTTGTGAAGAGGAGCAGCAGTATGGATTTAAGCAGGGCATGTCAATCAGAGATAAGGCCACCTCCCGTCTTTAACTCCTCTCACGGACCGACTCCTACATCGTTTTCAAGAACACGTATCAGAGCTTGACTCGTTATGAGCTAAAACGTTGTTTGAAAAACACTTAAAAATGAATAAATAAAGATTTTATGTTCTGGAGAGCTTAGAGCTTTTCTGTTTCTTTTCTATTTCCTACTCTCAAAAGAAACTAGAGACGAATAAAATAAAACAAAACAAAAAAAACCAACAAATAAAAGCCAGTCCAAGAGAAAAGGTCTAAGAGTTACCAGAGTTTCTCTTCCTTGCTCCTTCGGTTCTGGTCCTCTTTGGTTTCTCTCTGCTATGACGAACGTACCAGGAATAGTGATCAGAGGTGTTGTCGCTGGGCCGGGACACGGCGCCAGATATGTGCGGCAGCGGTCCGTTCACCAAACTTTGCCTCAATGAAAGGTCAGAAGTGTTCGGAAACTATCATTTTAAGTTAAAAAACCACTTTAACCAATACAGCCTGGTCCTGGTCCAGAAACAGTGAAGTTTTAACATCTATTTTTTAAATGATTTGTAATGTATTGATTTGTTTCTGTCATTTGTGGTTTTAATGCTGTAAATGGAGAGGTGACGGTAATCCCCTTTATGTCTGTCACATCTTTCTGCAGATGAGAAAAAGCCGACGAGCGAAGCCATCGCCGAGTACCTGGAGGGAAGAAAGAAGTACGAAGATCTCAGGAAACAAAAACGGACAAAAGCCTCAAACAGAGAAGAACAGGTGAAAGAACTCGGCACACAGTCTTTTTACTGCAGTCATTTCACCTGTCAGATTTGTAGCAGATAACATGTATGTTGTAATCCTGCCTGACACGTTAGACTCTGGCTCTGCTCAATCGCTTCAAGTCCAAGCTGTCATCGGCTATCACCGAGGATCCAGAGGAGGACATGGAGGAGCTGGCAGAGGATGACGACAAAGGATGGTCAGTGGCTCTGACGGCATTTCACCCTAACGGGTTAACCGCTCCCGTGTTGTTTTTGTCTTCATGCTCGCCGACCACGCCACCTTTTCCATTGCTCCACAATCCAACTATGATGTCACGAGCAAATTCAAGCAATTGCCTCTTCATCCAGCGGCATTCTGGGCCTCGTTCAAGAAGAAGTTGTGGAAAAGTGTGGAGAAGTGGAAAAAATGCAAATACAATCTCTTTGTCGATAGCCCAGAAAAAACTAACAAAGTCCACTGAATCGCGGTCGGACATCTCACCAGATCCACCAGATCCACCAGATCCACTGCACACTAGCTGAAGTATACCATATAACCATACCATACCATATAAGGGAACTCCGCCCTCTGTGATGTCATAGAGAGCCAGTGTTAGAAAAAAGTCTCCTGACAAGCATCTTCAGCACCCTACAGCACCAGTTTACCTCATTTTTCGAACCTCATGTCTAACATGATAATTCAACCCAATAACTCTGTAGATGGATCAGAAAACATAGAAAAGCCTAATCTGGCCCTTTTTAAATCTCAATCATTCGCTGCTGCAGACATTAGAAGCAGCTGAGCTGTTAGTCATATGTTCCTGCAGCGTTCAGGAAGGACTTTGGCAAATGTGATTTAATTTACTGTAATGTTTATTCATCACAAGGCTGTTTCTTTAAAGTGTCTTCTGTGTTTATGTTATGTCATTTATATTTTCAGACACTGTCATAGTTACGCTTTAAGAAAATACTTATTATAATAGTATAAGCAGCTTGACTGAGCTGGTGAAATGGTTACAAACTGCTCAAAATCGCTCTTCACACTGGGAATGATGAACCTGACCTCTGTCACATCCAGCGCTTTCTTCAGGTTGTGATAAATGTGTGCGAAAGTTCACGTTTTGCGCATGTGTGTGTTTCGATTTTAACCCGCAGCCACCAGATTGGCCATCAGGAAATCAGCCCTGACGCGGTGTTTTCCTCTCATATTCTGTTTTTCACCAAAGACCTCAGCGTCTAACTACACAAGCGCGAGGGTTTGAAATGAATACCATGTGTGTAAATTCAACCAAAGTGTCTGCGCGCAAGAGATTTTTAGAAAAACAAAACCTGTAGTTGCTATTAGTCTCGAGAAGCGCTCTTGAAGTGCAGTCTGACTGCGTGTGGGGGCCCTAATGAATTTGTGAGAAACCTCGGCTGGCGTTTGGAGCGTCTCCTGGCTGTAGACACCTCGCCGTGCCAGGTAGGGACGGGGAGGGACGGGGGCAGCGGTGGAGCAGTCCTAGAAAAACACCAGTGGGAAGTCTGTGCCACCTCTAGACGTACTGCGAACAGAATGTGGGTTACAACAGGTCAGACATTGGAAGTCAAGTCTGGGCCAGAGGAGGTAAACTATTCCATCTGTGTCTACACATTCTGACTCCTCAGCCCCTCCTCTCTCCAGCGAACACACTCATCCTCACAAAGTCCACACTTGCACTGCAGAGAGTCTGCAACTGCTCACTCGTAAATTTCCACCCCCTACTTGAGCTTTAAAAAAGGGGGGGGTGTTAATAAATATATAATATTATATATTATATATATTATATATATATATTATAAATGTATAATAATAAATCTATAATATTATAAGTTGAGGAAAAGCTTCTGTAGATTTGCATCATGGTAGCGCAGAGTGGTTTTGATAAGCCGAGTTTCCACATCACGTTTTAAGCGCTATATTGCGCCGGGGCTGCATGACCGGCGGGCTGTCATCACAGGGGCTCCAAGACAAATTATCTGAGGCAGCCTGCTCACCCAGCAGGAGTCGGGTGGGCGGGGGCGGCGGCGGGGGCGGGGGCGCTGCTCGACTCTCACCGCGACCTTCCAGATGCGCTGCCACTACTGCAGCTGATGTCAAACGACTACACTCACTCAGCCACACGCAGTTTCTGATTTTCTGATTTTAGCAGCGGCCTGTTGACTGGTTCACAGGAAGACGTTTTAACGTTGGTGACCCTTTTTTAAACGCTGGAGCAGCAGCACCAGGAGATGTTTGCCTGATGATTCACGATGCCTTGAGCTTGAACTCTCCCGTTTCCCGCTTTTTGGATTAAAACATTATAAAATTCATCGGATCATGGTTGGTCTGAGTATTAAAGGCAACTTCACATGAACAACATACATCTTTTTTTCCACTTTTTTTGCTATTTTCATTACTTATTAAAGAAACGAAGTGCCTCCAGAGCTGGTAGATCCACCTTCTAGCAGCAAACACGTGAGCTCGTTGTGTCCTGTATGCGTCTGTCAGACGTGGTGGTGGAGGTCTCGTCATGGAGGATTTCAGGCATCTGCAGCTCTCTGAAGGTCCTCCACGGTCTTTCAGCTGGGTTTAATTCTGGACTTTGATAAACTCGTCCAAAACCTTGATTCTTTGCTTCTTGGTTCTTCTGCTGATGGTCAGTTAGTCAAGAACCTGGCTGCAACTACATCCTAACAAAGACGTGACGGGGGTACGCAGGATTCCCCACATGATCCCCTTCTCTTTCCTGCTCACTCTTGTTTTTCCCACTCTTCATTTTTCCAAAGAAATAATGGCAGAGTGGGAAAAAATTGTTTGTGTGTGTGTGGAAAAGAGGGGACATTTGTTTAGACGTGACTGTGGAGAACGACGAGATGGTGAGAGAACAAGTCTCGGACCAAAGCACAGCTTCTGTCGTTCTGAATCAATCAGACGGGGCCGGGCTTAAACAATTAGGAGTTTAAAATAAAGCCTTTAATGCTGTGAGCTTCAGTAAGTTCATTTGCACTGCAGAGCATAAAACAAATCCTTCACGATAATGTAAGGAACACGGTACAGCTGCTGAGCTGGATGCCGACACTCTGGACGGCCTCATGGTCTGGTTTGCATAAATGTGTGCCGGTTGAAACATTTTCCGTACCTGGAGCCATGCTGCAGCGCGGTCAGCAGGTTTTCCTGCCTCCCACCAAAACAATCCAGCATCTTCGTGTATCTCCGACTTCCAGATCCAGATATGGGGGTGAAGCTGCTTCACAGCTTTGTTGTTCTGATTTTGAGATAACTTTCAGCGTGCATCTGAAAAAAATCTCGTCCATGTTTATCTGTGAAATGCTGGCCGCTGATATCTCCTCTGAGGAATGTCCTGGTTCTTGAATCTTTGGTGGGGGCGGGGTGGGGGGCAGAGAAGCTAACGAGGAGAATGAGAGACACATGAGCATCTTTTCACTGGGGACCAGAGTTTCTTTCAGCAGATTTTCCAAGACGTGGTTGCAGTTTGAGCTTTTTAAGGAGTTGTATAGCTGCCATTTGGATTTGAGTATTACAGTTGTAATTCACAAATTCAACAATTAGAGCAACTTTTATCATTTCGATTAGGTGCACCTGAGACATAACCAGTTTAAAGGCTCCAGCTTTCATCTTCATGTCTTCGTATAACGAGTTTGGGATTTTATTGCAGCTTCTTTGTTCTGTCATCTGTTTACAGACTTTTATAGTTTATCTGTGCATTTTAAGCAGTAAGAGACCAGCAAAGGAAGTCACATGTTTGCTGTCCAGCACACGTATTTTTGATCACATGATTGAATCGGTAAGAACGCGTCCACATTTTCCAGGTATGATAAGTGTTTTAAACTCAGAGGTCGTTTAAATATGCGGCTGCACAGATTTGGTTGGTTACAGTCGGCACGGTCCCTGCCGTGACGTAACGGTTCTAGCATCTGGCCCAGCAAGGTTTGGGGGGACCAGCAAAGCGCCAGTTTTCTTGGCACCGAGTCGCTTCCCTCACAGCCTGTGCCAAGTCTGGCGCCAGCACCGAACTAGCCTTGAAACGGCTTTGGTGGAAAAGCCCTAAGAGAGCGTGGACTCGGCAGAGCGTGGACTCGGCAGAGCGTGCGCGTTGTGTGTTAGGTGGGTTCTCTGCTGCTGCTCCCTGAACTCTCGCCTCCTCTCCATCTGATTTAGGATGGCCCATGTCCTCCACTTTGATGAGCAAACCAAAAAAGTCAAGGATGCCAACATGCAGGACGAAGACACGTTTGAGATCTATGACCCTCGCAACCCTGTCAACAAGCGCAGGAGGGAGGAGAGCAAGAAGATCATGAAGGAGAAGAAGGCCAAGAGGTGAAGCTGCAAGGTCAAAGGTCAGGTCCTGTCTTAGCCATGTGACTTGAGCGCTGGTCACACCAAAATCTGCTTCTCCGCATCGCTCCACTCTGCTGAAGGTCTTCGGGAACATCTGGACCCAGGATGCTGACGTGATGGACGGCGCTCAGTGAGTCATGGAGAGTGAGACTGCAGTCATTGGAAAGCTTTTTGTGATCACATGTAACAATGTTGACTTTTTATGTTTGTTATTCGATGTTATGTTGAGCCCTGACTTTTCCAGAAAGAATAAACTCCATTCAAGAACATCTATGGCTGTGCTTTGTCTGTCTTCATGTTTGCGAGAGCTGTTAAGGCCTTTGTCAACCTCTAAAAAGCCTTCGCGACTGCACAGCTTGGATGCTCCAGCAACTTTAACGTCCTTCACCAGCTCCATGATGGAATGACTGCTCATGTGACCTTTGGAAGAGGACAGTCTTCTTCTTTCAGGGTGGTTGATTATCTCCCACCCTTCACTACGCATCCTTGGAATCACCTGGAGAGATTGTGTTCCTCGTTTACAGACTCTTAGCAGAACAAACCCATAGTGTTGAAGTTAGAAGTTAGAAGGGCTAGGAAACGTCCATCAGTAATAATAATTAGATGTACATTCAAGAATAAAAAGAACAAAAAGCCCCGCGCATCATGGTTGTTCTTGGCTTAAAGGAGCGTAACTAAGGGACGGTTCAAGACACCTGGGTCGGACCTAACCATGAGCTTCGTCAAAGGAAAGCTTCAAACCTGATTTAACAGGAACAGAGGGAGTCTGTGTCCTGCACACTAACTGGGAGCTGGCTCAACTGGAGGCCAGCCGGATAACTGAAGGCTGGGCCTCCCATTCTGCTTTCGGAACCTCCAGGAACCTCCAGGAACCTCCAGGAAACCTGCAGCCTGAGAAACAAGTGCTCTGTTGGGACGAAACTAGAACCTGCAGTTCCACCTCTGACCATCCCAGTGTCTGCCTTCACCTGTCTGTGTGGATGTCTGTTGGATGCTTGCTGACACCCCGACCTGCAGTCCTCATCCCCTTCTATCACCGTCTATCTATATATCACCCATATTCACAGAAGTCTAATTGGACTACCAAGGACAGTTACTAATGTATCCTATCTTGTACCTTTGACGGTGTCTCTATGTCTCTATTCTTTCTTATTTCTTGCTCTACCCGGCTGGCCTTCGGCAGGAGGGTCCCCCCTCATGAGCCAGGTCCTGCTCAAGGTTTCTTCCCTCTTAAAGGGGAGTTTTTCCTTGCCACTGTTTATGTAATAATTGCTCGGGGGTCATGTTCTGGGTCTCTGGAAAGCGCCTAGAGACAACTTGTGTTGTAATAGACGCTATATAAATAAAATTGAATTGAATTGAATTGAGTTATTTAAGGTAAGGTGCAGCTAGATCCTCAAGGGCAAGCGCAGGATCCGTTTTCTGCATCACAATGGGGCTTTCGCTTTTATTTTACTAGTAAGGATTTTGTTCTCTTAATTTTTCTTGTTACTACAAATAAAGACAGATAAGCTGAACAGCACGGAGGGCTGCTGTGTGAAAAACGAACGTGTTCAGTAAGAAAGGGCCACCTACTTTATCAGATATTACTTATATACAGGGTGCCTTTAAAAATGGATTTATTGCAATAATTAATTCATTAGTGAGGCTTTTGATTGTTTTGGATTAAAGATGTTAATCCCATCCATCTCATTTATCTATTTTCTGCAGCTGCTGTGTTCATCACCAATGAAGTTATTTAAAGATGTTAAACCCTCTTACTGTTGGATGGACCAGCCCGACTCGCAGTGAGAGGCATCAGTTTTCACCTGCAGCTCTCCACCAGCACATAATTAAAAACACTTAACCAAACGGCTGCTGTAGTTGTGAGGTGAAAACCAGAGACGCCGGGGCTCAGGTCACCTCCGGAGCAGTCGCAGCCTCGCGTCTGAGCGAGCGCTTTACCTCACTGCGGTGCCTCGTGGGTAAACGATCTGCCGCTGCCGTGTGTGTGTAACCAGAAGCTGCACTTGGCCAGTATATTATTTTTTACTGCACTTCTGGGATTGTGCTCAGATTTTCATATGGTACAGGAAGCAGAGTTAATTTTAAATGATGGGCTTGGCCCACCGAAGAGCTGCCAAAAATCTGAAACAGGTGAAACCGCCACCCGGCTTAGTGTTCGTGTGTCTGGATGCCCGTCAGGGGGAAATGTGTCAGTGACGATAAAGAGATGTTACAAAATTCTGACAAATTCAGGCTTTTTAAGTCCATTTTCAATGTAATTATTCCTCTTTTTCTACTTGTCCTGAAGATATACCCTTTAAATGCAGCCTTAAACTAAGAAATGTCTTTATAGTCCATTAAAAAGATCTTACAGTACATCTGAGGCAAATGTCTCAGTTTAATAAACGAATCATTAAAAGTTGATCCCCACTTTTCCTTCTTTTATTGGTCTTTTCACTGCACATCAATAGAGGAAACTTCCTGCTGAAGCCAAGGAGCTTCAACTTGGAAGTCACAAACTCGCAGTTTCCTCCACTGGCCACTGGGGGCTTCCTCCAAAAGTGAGTCAACTCCATTTAGCTCCTTGTTAAAATGACCAACTTTGGGTGACACATAATTACATAATTACAGGTGTTTTTATTTTTTGAGTCAATGGTTAGCTGTCGCTTCAGCTGCTTCTCATTGTCACTGAACTTGACTTGTGAGTTCTCCATAAAGACCTAACAGAGCCTAATCATTCTTATTTTGAAGGTAAAATAAGTTGTCATGATGTTAACTGTCCAAACAGACCCTAGCTAGGCAGCTGGAAAACGCTCCTTTGGCACCGGCTCAAACGCTGCTAAGCAGCTGCGCAGCCTCCAGCTTGGTGGCCACTCACTCTTGTTGCAGTTGGACCAGCCGCGTCCTCCAGTCAAGACACCTTTGAACACCTTAGACCACCTTTGAACACCTTTGGACACCTTTGGACACCTTTGAGCACGTTTGTGCATCTTTGAGCACCTTTGAGCACCTTTGGACACCTTTGAGCACCTTTGAACACCTTTGCGCACCTTTGACCACCTTTGAACACCTTTGAACACCTTTGGACACCTTTGGACACCTTTGAACACCTTTGGACACCTTTGAACACCTTTGGGCACCTTTGGGCACCTTTGGGCACCTTTGAGCACGTTTGTGCATCTTTGAGCACCTTTGGACACCTTTGAGCACGTTTGTGCATCTTTGAGCACGTTTGTGCATCTTTGAGCACGTTTGTGCATCTTTGAGCACGTTTGTGCATCTTTGAGCACGTTTGTGCATCTTTGAGCACCTTTGAACACCTTTGAGCACCTTTGAACACCTTTGAACACCTTTGAACACCTTTGACCACCTTTGACCACCTTTGAGCACCTTTGAACACCTTTGAGCACGTTTGTGCATCTTTGAGCACCTTTGGACACCTTTGAGCACCTTTGGACACCTTTGAGCACCTTTGACCACCTTTGACCACCTTTGAGCACCTTTGAGCACCTTTGAGCACGTTTGTGCATCTTTGAGCACGTTTGTGCATCTTTGACCACCTTTGAGCACCTTTGAGCACCTTTGAACACCTTAGACCACCTTTGAACACCTTTGAACACCTTTGGACACCTTTGGACACCTTTGAGCACGTTTGTGCATCTTTGAGCACCTTTGAGCACCTTTGGACACCTTTGAGCACCTTTGAACACCTTTGCGCACCTTTGACCACATTTGAACACCTTTGAACACCTTTGGACACCTTTGGACACCTTTGAACACCTTTGGACACCTTTGAACACCTTTGGACACCTTTGAACACCTTTGGACACCTTTGAGCACGTTTGTGCATCTTTGAGCACCTTTGAGCACCTTTGGACACCTTTGAGCACCTTTGGACACCTTTGAGCACCTTTGACCACCTTTGAGCACCTTTGACCACCTTTGAGCACCTTTGAGCACCTTTGAGCACGTTTGTGCATCTTTGACCACCTTTGAGCACCTTTGAGCACCTTTGAACACCTTTGACCACCTTTGACCACCTTTGAGCACCTTTGAGCACCTTTGAACACCTTTGAGCACCTTTGGACACCTTTGAGCACCTTTGACCACCTTTGAGCACCTTTGACCACCTTTGAGCACCTTTGACCACCTTTGACCACCTTTGAGCACCTTTGAGCACCTTTGAACACCTTTGAGCACCTTTGGACACCTTTGAGCACCTTTGACCACCTTTGAGCACCTTTGAACACCTTTGACCACCTTTGACCACCTTTGACCACCTTTGACCACCTTTGAGCACCTTTGGGCACCTTTGAGCACCTTTGAACACCTTTGACCACCTTTGACCACCTTTGAGCACCTTTGAACACCTTTGAGCACGTTTGTGCATCTTTGAGCACCTTTGGACACCTTTGAGCACGTTTGTGCATCTTTGAGCACGTTTGTGCATCTTTGAGCACGTTTGTACATCTTTGAGCACGTTTGTGCATCTTTGAGCACGTTTGTGCACCTTTGAGCACGTTTGTGCATCTTTGAGCACCTTTGAACACCTTTGAGCACCTTTGAACACCTTTGAACACCTTTGAACACCTTTGACCACCTTTGACCACCTTTGAGCACCTTTGAACACCTTTGAGCACGTTTGTGCATCTTTGAGCACCTTTGGACACCTTTGAGCACGTTTGTGCATCTTTGAGCACGTTTGTGCATCTTTGAGCACGTTTGTGCATCTTTGAGCACGTTTGTGCACCTTTGAGCACGTTTGTGCACCTTTGAGCACGTTTGTGCATCTTTGAGCACCTTTGAACATCTTTGAGCACCTTTGAACACCTTTGAACACCTTTGGACACCTTTGGACACCTTTGAGCACCTTTGAACACCTTTGAGCACGTTTGTGCATCTTTGAGCACGTTTGTGCATCTTTGAGCACGTTTGTGCATCTTTGAGCACGTTTGTGCATCTTTGAGCACGTTTGTGCACCTTTGAGCACGTTTGTGCATCTTTGAGCACCTTTGAACACCTTTGAGCACCTTTGAACACCTTTGACCACCTTTGAGCACGTTTGTGCATCTTTGAGCACCTTTGGACACCTTTGAGCACCTTTGAGCACCTTTGGACACCTTTGAGCACCTTTGGACACCTTTGAGCACCTTTGGACACCTTTGAGCACCTTTGGACACCTTTGAGCACCTTTGGACACCTTTGAGCACCTTTGGACACCTTTGAGCACCTTTGGACACCTTTGTACACATTTGTACACCTTTGAGCACGTTTGTGCATCTTTGACCACCTTTGAGCACGTTTGTGCATCTTTGAGCACGTTTGTGCATCTTTGACCACCTTTGAGCACGTTTGTGCATCTTTGAGCACCTTTGGACACCTTTGAACACCTTTGAGCACCTTTGGACACCTTTGAGCACCTTTGGACACCTTTGAGCACCTTTGAACACCTTTGAGCACCTTTGGACACCTTTGAGCACCTTTGGACACCTTTGAGCACCTTTGGACACCTTTGTACACATTTGTACACCTTTGAGCACGTTTGTGCATCTTTGACCACCTTTGACCACCTTTGAACACCTTTGAGCACCTTTGGACACCTTTGGACACCTTTGAGCACCTTTGGACACCTTTGAGCACCTTTGGACACCTTTGAGCACCTTTGGACACCTTTGGACACCTTTGAGCACCTTTGGACACCTTTGAACACCTTTGGACACCTTTGGACACCTTTGAGCATGTTTGTGCATCTTTGACCACCTTTGAGCACCTTTTAGCACCTTTGGACACCTTTGGAGTAACTGCTCAGATAAATTAGTTTTTTACAAAGATGTTCACGTAAATTGGTAATTTAGGAGGCCAAAGATAAAGACAGGATTGTGTGATTCATCTCCAGCAGCAAGAGCAGCGTATTTGACGTTGCTCGGGTCCCTGTGCCCGGCTCAGAGCAGGAACGCCGCACTGCCCAGGTTATACGACTGAGGGATGGGATGGTAATGACATTATCCTGCTTTTCTGCTACTAATCTCTCCAACCGTCCTTGTGAGTCACCTCTGAATTTAGCAGCTGATCTTTCTGTTATAATACGAACTACTGCTTATATTTTGTTATCCAGTTGTTTTTTCTTTGCGTCTTTGCGTCTTCTACTTGAGAGTAAGTTCGGGGTGATGAAGCGGTTCTGCAGCAGGTGGCCACAGGACCTTCATTTCACCATCATGGAGTTGGAGCCAGAACACACAGAGACGACCCAAATCCCCAGAAGCCAGGCCAGGTTCAGCAGTCTGCTGCTCGCATGTGACGGCCTGAGCTGACCCGTGGACTCTGACGGCTCGGTAAGTAAGCTGGCGTACGCTGATAACTTCGGGAGATCAAAGAGAAACTTGTTTGGACAGGCACGGTGGACTTCCACCGATCGTGGTTCTTCTGAGACGTCCAAGGACAGAGCAGTGAGTTCTTCTGGCTGTGCCGTCAACCTTTGTCTGCACGTCACCGTTAAAAGACAAATCTTTACCATGCGTACACCTAATCATTCTTCCTGTCCATTCTGGCTCTGAAGTGAACTGTTTCAATGTCACTGAAGCTGGAAAACACAAAAGATAATCAGAGGCTCTGACGGCTTCACCGTCTTCTTTTTCTGTTTTTCCTCCCTGATCATTATCGAGACCAAGTTTTAACGTCAAAATGCATTTTTTCCCAGGTTCAAACTGACGGCAAAAAGAAAGAAAGAAAGGTTTCAACACCTGTAATAGAAATGGAACAGCAGCCATCGGTGAGTGTGAACAGCCCTATAAATGTAAAAGGTCTGGCAGTTTGCCGGTCTGGAGCATTCAAGTATGTGTTACTATAGTGCCAAAAGGGAAAGACATGGGTGTTGACCTTAGAGAAGAGTTGCTGTACATCAGCCTGGAGAGGCTTGTAAGGTAATTTGCTAAAAATTTAGAAGTGAGGAAAGATTCTTTACAAGACGTAAACTGTTGAGGACGGTTGTCGTCCTCGTATAAACAGACATAAGCCATGCAGCGCTCAGAGAAAAGCCGAGAACCCTGTTCAGAGCTGACGTCAGCTCTGGCGATAAACTGATCATGTTTGATACCTGAATTTCTGAGATGCCTACACATAAATAAAAGAACAAAAGTTTCATACAATTAACGCCGTGGTCATTGGACAAATCCCACATGTATCAAAAAGTATAGAGAAAATAGTATAAAGATGTTTACTGATTTTTGTTTAAAAGTCCAATAAAGGCTACAAATTAAAAATCTCTGTTATTTCATGTTACAGCTACCAGGTGTCCCAGGAAAGCGGATCACCAGCGCCAACATTAATGCGAGTCCTCAACACATTCCAGGATGTTTTCCGGTCCGTTGGATGACGCATCCGAAGGCGGTCTGGGACACCGGCGTCCACATTGTCTTCGTGTACGAACACAAAAGCATCCTGGGAAACGTTCAAGGGCCATCTAACAAACTAACATCATGGGCTCAGGCACCAACTCATCTGAAGCATCTGGGCATCCAAAAGAAAACCTTTGTCACTTCCAGCAGCCAACATCAGCCAGCAGCATCCAAAATAACAAAAAATAAACAACAATGTTTTTTTGCAAATGGTAATGACGTGTGTTTATTGCATGTCTGATCACTGAAAACTCTTTTAGCCTCCTATTTAATTGCGAGTCCAAAGCCGGAGGCGGAACGTGGACCACTTGCCAGATTCCCCAGGATGCATGTTAATGTCAGGTGTGAACGGGCCTCGGACTCCACAGGCCTCACGTCACGTTAAACCGTAGATGAGTCCAAACTGGAGTTGCCTTAATGTTCAGCATCATGTTTGGAGAAAGGTGAAGCCACCGTTTCAGTGGAAACGCCTCGCACCCCCTGTGAAGCACGGCGGTGGAGGGAGGTGGCTTGGGCTGGTTTAGGACCTGGACACCTTTCAGTCATTAAGTTTCACTCTTCTGCCAAATCTTAGGTCATCTGTCCATCTGGTCCAGTCAAAGTCCAGAGAGTCCAACGTTCAGAAAACACAAGCCGAAGCCACGTTGTGAAGAAAAGTGAAGCAGCTGAGCGGCGGACGAAGTCAGCTGATGCTGCTAAACTGGATGCTGGAGCGTCCTTCAGCTCCGGTTACATATGCGAGGAAACACTCGGTCTGTCGTTCATCTGGCGTTGTTTGTAGCTGATCTGAAGTCCTGGTGCAGACCACAGGAGTGCTCATCGGGTCTCGTTGGGAAAACCTGTGAATTTAAAGAAAAAGAACTTTTCTTTTTTTACACAATTTTTGTACATTTTGGCCCAAAAAGGAGGCGAATGTGGAGGTATCCTTTAACGGGAGCTGAATCAGAGCTCCCTCTACTTTTATATGCTTTAGTTGGATAAACGTCCTCACGTCATTGCTCATGTTTCACAGCCACTTTATAAGATTTATGTTTTGGTGCAAGCCAAGCCTATCTTTTTTTTTTTTTCTTTCCTCCGAACACAAAATTCCTGAAGAAAAACAACTGCTTCTTGTGCTACGCCAGACCAAAATTTGCATGCACTCTTATGTGAGCGCACCGACGTGGTGAAGCGGCACAAAGCCGCCTTTGTGTGGCAGCTGCACGTCTTTGTTGATGGTGTGTCTGTGGACGGTGTCCAGGCTCACCTTGACAGTGACATGTCAGCGCGGGATGCGAGGCAGCTGTGTGGAACAGAACCGCTGTGCTGCTGGGAAATGAGCAGCTTCTGTCATTTCTGCACATCCTGCCAACCATGCAGGCCTGCCCGCGATTTCCACAGCAGTTTCACAGGGTTGAACAGGATGGAAGGCTGTTCCTCTCAAACTGCTAAACAATAGTTAAAAACCAGGACTTACAACGTAAAGCCTTCAAAAGCATTTCGCCCGAGCATTGAGTTAGGTGGTCACAATCACAACTCCTTGTTTAACTTCATGAAATATTTCCATTCAAGGTCAGACCTCACAAATCTATGGCTTTTAATGTCGCGGTTTGGCTTTAAGCAAACGTTAATACCAACCCGTCATAATAGACATGCAACCGCATTAATAAGAACGTTCCAGCTTGTAGTTTTCCTTAAACAGAGTTGTTACAGGTTATATACGATCACTTAAGTTTCATGCCTCGAACCGCAGTAGTTATGCAGCTCCACGGATGTCAGAGTCAGTTTGCTGGCGAAGCCACATCTACGGTCCAGATTAAAACCGATCAGCCATGTTGGATAGATTATTACTTTATGGCACCGATGTTCATAGTTTCCTGACAACACATCTTGAAGAGTTTAAACAAGACAACTTTTTTTTTTTTTTGCCCTGGGTGTCTCAAGTAACCCCCTACTCTGCAACTTTAAGGTAATGCAACCTTGACCCTTTGGGGCCAATAAAGCCTTAAAGCCACTCTATGTAGTAATACCACTTCTGAGCACGTGGGGCCATCTAGATCTGCTGTGTTTGACAAAAGAGCCGCTGGCATGTCTTGTAAAACCACCTAGAGGAGTGCTTAATTACACCAGGGGCTGACACAGGAGCTTTCTAGTGATATGCCACCATCTGGTCAGAATTGGTATTGCTACATAAAATGGCTTTAAAGCAAATTCATGAGGTTTTTCACTCTTAATGCAGCAACATGGTGAGCTGTGATGTAGCTGATACGTGTGTTTCTAGAATCAAATTTGGATCCTCTGAAATATTTGCCATGCAGCAGTAAAAGTACAAAAAATGTTTCCTTTTCCGGGGGTGGGGGGCAAAAGCAGACGCCAAGCTTAACTTTGAGATGACAAATACACAGACGCTTCTACAGATGTGAGTCAGATGCTCCACTTCATTCCCACCCCTCTTCCACAGGGTGAGCCTGTTTTAAAGTAAGTGTTACGATGTTAGACTGTTCAAAGTTACTCTATTCAGATCTGAGCCTGTGATGTCACAGTTCCCTCCAAACGGTCTGCTCAATTACATATTTTCAGACCAAAGTATCTGCAAACGAAGCAGTTGGATTGTTTTTAAGTCAGAGTTATTCATGTGGTAGTAACTTCCGACACCCAGATATATGCTCTCCAGAAAAGAAAACATATTTTTTCTATGATATGATATATGATATCATATCATATCCAATTCAATTCCATTTTTTTTATATAGCGTCTATTACAACACAAGTGTCTCTAGGTGCTTTCCAGAGACCAGAACACGACCCCGATCAAGTACTACACTGAGTGTGATCAAAAGTGTTCTGGGTTAGAAGCTGCTTAGAATAGCTTACCCTGCCTTTAACCACCTTTGTTTGTTTCTGTTTTATTTTGGAGAATGTTTTTGGAGTCTCTTAGACACATAATGCAAGAGTTTCCCTACAAGAGGAAACATCTATGTTTTTCAACGCTGCTTTAAAGTAAACTGGTGTCATTTGTTTGTTGGACATTTATTAATAAAATATTCTTACGTTTATCTGCTGTAGGCGTTTCTATGTTAGTGTCTGAACAAGAACAACGTTTATAGAGTTCTCTGAGAGTTTAACTAATGGCTGAATCTCTTCAATTAATGAAACCGCTCACAAGCAGATGCTTTCATCTTATGGCCACTTCGTCACTCTAACGTCTCTCTGGAGACAGAACACTTAAGAGCAGACAATATGAAAGAGGAAGACTTTATGAGTTTCCTTTTTTATATTGGAACATAATTACTGCTACAGATCACAAAAATTAGACGTCAGAGATGATTCACATTACGTCAGCTGCTGAGCCTGAGTGTGTGTCAGCCGAATGTCCTCGGCTTCGCGTCTTTATATAAAGATTCACCTCCTCCTTCGCCTGAGTGACGGCCGTGTGAGGAGGAGCGTTGGGTACAACTGCTTAACATCTGCCCTCATTAGTTTGGCGTCACGTAGCGGATGAGGATAAATCACAACATAATTCCTTCTTGGAGCATTTCTCAATGTTCTTGTCAGAGGATGTCCTGGTGAATGCTGCAGATACAATCTGCTGACCCGAAGTACCATTTACCCAAACGATGACACACATTAATGCACGGGAAGGTTCAGGCTCTCAACCAAGCAGAGCTCCTGGCTTTGCTCCACTGCTCTAAGTGATTGCCTATTGATTCCTTATGTGCATAATTCATTTAACTTGCTGTTATTTCCGCTGACAGATGACAACATAGCAGGACAGCTGTACCCCTTAAAGGTGACTCAGCTACCTGCCGATCACTGACTCACGACCATCCTGAGGACGTCAGGTGTCAGTTTGCTTGAACTCCACCCTCGTCCTCAGGGTGTAGGACGGGACCGTTTTTGAACGCTTCTGAAACCAGAGATGGGCACTGCCACGAGTACCGTCACCATCGATATGGCTGCAAACAGAGGTCCTCTTGTTGCCACTGTACCGGGGAACCACCCCACCGCCCCAGACCACCTCTAATGGAAAACAGGCTGCTGTGTAGAGAATTTAGAAAAGAAAAAGCAAGTACTGCTGAAGACATGTTTGCAGGAGGAATGGGACAAAATGTGCCGGAGCCTTTTAAAATGTTGTGAGGAGTAACAGCATTAGAGTGATGACAGCTGAAACTTCGTTTGTAACGTGTTATAGTCCTGAAATCGGAAATATGGATGTCTTTCAACATGTAAACTACAGCCGTGGAGAAGAAAACATGAAATGTCTTTGGTTAGAAGTCAGTGGATTTGGAGCCACTCTGTGTAGCAGTTTAAAGCCGATGCCCCTTCTGACCACATGTGCTGATGGGTGGCGGCAGTCCGGCGGTACGTCTTGTACCACCACTTTGTCCCCCTTTGAGTCTTACACCAGGAGCTGACAAATGAAACTATTTGCAGCCTGCTGCCCCATGTGGTCAGAGGTTGTACTGCTACATAGATTAGCTTTTCTTCTTTTGTTTCTGATTTGCACTTTCATTCATACCAAACTTTGTTCTGACTTGAGGTTGTGTAAGAACCTACGTTATACAGATGAAAGCACATTTAGCTGAAGATGAACTTCTCAAACTGACTCACTAAATGACTCATTAGTGACCGCGATGCCCAAAGCCTGCAGAGCACCAGTTCATCAAAAACATATTTTTTACCAGTAAATTGGAATTGCAAATGGAAAACAAAAACTCCCATATATCACAGAAAAGCTTTTATGGTCACATGAGGTGGTTTTACAAGCAATTTTAAAATGAAGTATTTGGCAAAACTTCAATGGAAACATATTAATCACATCTACAGGTGATGAAGGACTTAGCAGGTCAACAAGAGGAGGTATATACTCAGCATCAACAGTTCTGTGAGTCACCCAAACGTTTTGAATTTGCTGCTCCTCTCCAGCATGTTCTAGGTCTTCCTGAGACCTTCTCCCAGGTGGACATGCCCAAAATACTTTCTCAGAGAGGTGGTCGGGCAGCACAGGGGCACCACAGGGGACTGTACTCTCACCACTCCTCTTCATGCTGTACACTTTAGACTTCCAGGACAAGTCAGTCCTGTCATCTGCAGAAATACTCAGATTACTCTGCAGTTGGGGGGTGTATCAGTGATGGACAAGAGACTGAGTACAGAGGACTGGTGGAACATTTTGTGGCATGGCGTGGGAGCAATCATCTCATGTTGAGTGTGAGCAAGACAAAGGAGATGACTGTAGATTTTAGGAGATCCAGGAATAATTTGAATAGTTTTTCGATAATGGGAGAAAAAGGAGAGAACAGAACAGACTTTGTTTCTGAATGAAGGATCGGTGCTTCAGTTTTTGCAGCAAGATGATGAATATCTTCTATTAGTCTGTTGTGGAGAGACTTAAGTTAAAACCTTTTTTAAAATCGTGTACATTTGTATTGTCCATCCGCCCGTCCGTCCACCCGCCCATCGTCTTTACGGTCTATCCCGGCTCATTATAGGCGAGGGCAGGGGTCCACCTGGACAGGTGGCCAGTCCATCAGTGGGACACAGACGGAGACAAACAACCGTGCACGCTCACGCTCACGCCTACATTCTGTAACTCAGCATTGTTTGCTTGACCGTTAAGTTGAACTGATTTGACAGCCGTTCAGTAAACTCCGAGTTACCGCTGCTATGAAAAGTACAATAATATAATAAATACCAGCACATATTCCAACAAAAGTGCAACACGGCTGCTGCAGCGAAGGAAAGAGACGATTTTAAAGTGAGTCAATGTGCAGATGATTTAAAACATGTAACGACGGTTTTGTGTTCATGACAAATGAATGTAGTATAAGATAGGTGATATTTGGAAGGACAGAATCATTTACAAGTCATCAGTGTGTCATGAGTACAAGTCTAATTTCACTCCCTTCAAACCTACTCGGATCATTAAAATACCGACATAAATGCGATAATGTCATTGTTCCGACGTCTCTAAAATGCACGCGATTAGTTGAACTGGTTTCAGCTTGGTGAAGGTCAGAGACAGAAAGCAAGTCAGGGTCTGTTGAAGTAAACCTGCTCGACCACGTTTACGTCACAGAGTCAGTTACCGCGGTAACTGACTCTGTGACGTAAACGTGGTCGACTTTCTGAAACCGGCTCAACTGAACCGTCTTGCTCTGGGTTAAGTAACCTCAAAACTCAGTTCCCCTGAGTTTCTCAGAGTTTCGATTTAACCCGGTTTGTGAAACGGACCTGCTCTCATGAGGTCTGCAAGAAGCAGTGAGAGGTAGAGGCGGGGCCCCTTGACGGTGTTCCCCACCGGCCAACCGCTGTCATTGTAAATTCTCCTCATTGTCACTGCTGTGTTGGAATTCAAAGTTGGTCGGCCTCAGGGGGCCCCTTCTGGCTCCGGGCCCCTTCTGGCTCGGGGCCCCGAGCATTTGCCTGGTATGCCTGTCAGCAAGCGGTGCCTCTGATTATGCCCCCCCCCCGGAAGGAGGGGACACCACTGCCGTTGGGGAACCACTAACTAACTTTTGCACCACAACTATAATGGAAATGCATCATTTGAAAAGCTTTGGGATGGCGTCTAAAACACAGCCTTGTTATGGTTTGGATCACAGCTAAGAAGGGAGTTTCAGAGATCAAGACAGTGAAAGAAACAGATCGTACACAGCTGAAGTTTTTCTCCTGAGAACAAAAAACATCCTCTTTGTGAATGCGACAGGGAGACCGTTGCTTTTCTTCTTTTGACTTTCACTTCTTCTGCTGTCTGTGCCCAGAGACTCACCCACGGCATCTCAGCCAGAGTCTCGGCTGTGGGAAAGAGCAGCATGGCCCAACAGGACAGAGCCCAGAAGATAGCAGGTGCTGGAGCCGTTACCTTCCCATCCCAGGCCAACATTCCTGTCTGTCAGAGCCCCCGTCCCACCCGACGAGTCAGGGCATGGTTTCTGTCCAGACACACCATGTGGGCTGTTTGTCCTGCTGTGTTGTGTTCAAATAGAGGAGTGTCCAAAATGCTCCAGTCACTCGGCGCACACACAGTGGGCCCACAACAACTTCGATTAAAAGTGATAATACTTGCGAGAGCCACTACATGCTGTCAGTGTCTGTGTTAATCCTCACACCTCCCGGTTGGAGGATGAAAACAGCCATTGCCACTAACTTTAGAGCAACGCTGAGACGCTTTGTCCCGGTTTGTCCCGGAGCCAAGCCAACAGAGATGTCACAGGTCTCTGGGGTTTCAGGTTTCAAAAGCAGGCAGATGATGTTTCACACAGAATGCTTTCTGAGGATGTTGTCCTGCATTTGAGCCAACAACTCTCATCATCATGATTAGTCGCTGCTTATCGCAGTGGTATCTGCTTAGCTTTCATTTGTCGTGCAGATTGTGAGCTATTCCATGCTGATAGGAAACAGCCACAGCCAATGGCTTCTTTCACTGCCAGTCGTGTCCATTTGAGGTGCAGAATCTTAGAGAAGAGGAGAAATCTGTTCCCCATCCTCTCCACACCTCTTATCGGCCTGCAAGCTGCACGTCTCAGCGGCCCGATGTACTGGGAAATCACTTCAACACTTGTCCAGTCAGTTAGACGGGGGCGCTCCAGGGACACCAATACCCTACTGCCTAACAGGCTGGAACTAAAACCCTGGTGTCTTTCTTGTCTTCGGGGGACTCAGCCATAAAGATTTCTAAAACAATTTTACATTTGATATGGTGTTGATCCACCTGTATCCCTCAGAAATCCCAACATTCTGTTCAGCATAGCTACTTTTAAAATATCATGGCTTGCTGTGTTCTGACTTGTACTAATGGACCACTGAGACTGGTTCTTGCTTGGCCTGGAAGGGTCAGAGGACGAAGCTTGGCTAAAGAGGAGATAGCAGATACCTTTGACCCGGACGAAGGCTGCTACCTGGGCTACCTGGAAGGTGACCTTTTGCTCATTGCAGGCTCCTTCAGTCCAGGTTGGGCTGGACCCTTTCAGAATGACTAACTTTGTAGAGACCTGTGCCAGGGCCAAGCTCCAACAGAACCCTGATAATCACCAAAACATGGTCATTTAGCTGGGCATTGGCTACTAGAGGTTCTTGATGATACTCAACCAAAATGAATGTAAGTTCATGTCAGTTAGCATCATAGCATAGTATGAACTAAGCCAAGCTGACGTTGTTAACTTCAGGTCAGGTGGGCATATTCCAACCAGCTGATGAGCTTGTTTATTCTGCGTTTGATACAGTCGACCACATTATATCACTGTAACCACTGGAGAACTGGGCAGGTCTTTACAGAACTGTACTAAACTGGTTCTAAACGTACTTAGACAACAGGACGTACTTTGTGTCAATAGGTAACTTTATGTCTGAGCAGACAAGAATCACATGTGGAGTTCCCCAAGGTTCCATCCTGGGACCTCTTCTGTTTAGCATCTACATGCTCACATGGGCACGGATTATAAAGAACAACAAAATAAACTACCACAGCTATGCAGATGACACACAGATATATATTACAGTGTCACCAGGAGACCGAGGCCTGACCCGGCTCTTGGTAAATGCATTGAGGAGATTCATGACTGGATGTGTCACAACTTTCTCCAGCTGAACAAAAACAAAACTGAAAGAGAAACGATCACAGGTCACCACAGAGCTTCAATCTAGACACCTAAAAACCACCAACCAGACCAGAAGTCTGGGTGTAGTGATGGACTCGGACCTACATTTGGAAAAACACACCAAGGCAACGATAAAGTCACCCACTATCACCTCAAGAAGATATCAAGGTTAAAAGATCTGATGTCTCAGCAGGACCTGCAGAAACTAGTCCTGCATTCATCTCCAGTAGGTTTGATTATTGTACCAGCATCTTCACAGGTCCACCTAAAACATCAGTTAGACAACTGCAGCCCATCCAGAACTCTGCTGCTCCAGTCCTCACTAAGACCAGAAAACTGGACCACATCAGTCCAGATCTGAGGTCTTTACACTGGCTGTCTGTCCGTCAGAGGACAGACTTTAAAGTTCTGATGCTGGTCTATAAAGATCTGAATGGTCCAGGACCAAAATACATCAGTGACCTCCTGACCCAGTATGAACCTTCCAGACCCCTCAGGTCACCTGGATCTGGTTTTTGATCAGTTCCCAGAGTCAGAACCAGACCTGGAGAAGCTTCCTGCAGCTTCTCTGCTCCACACGTCTGGAACAAACTCCCAGAAATCCTCAGATCAGCTGAAACAGTTTATTTACATCCAGGTTGGAGACTCACCTGGTCTCAGCTGCAGGTGAACAAAGACACAAATCTGCTCTGATACTTTTGATCTTGAGTTTCAAAACCTGATATTTTAACTACTGTTTTTTAATCTATTGTTCTTTTTTTTTTTTTAATCATGCTTTTAATGTATTTTTCTATTTTCTACTATGTGATGATGTTTAATGTCTCTGTAAAGCACTTTGAATTACCTTGCTGAGCTGTATAAATAAACTTGCCTTGCCCATTTATCCTGCTAATATGGCTGCAACAAGCAGGGCCTCTGTGCAACCGGCACCGAAGATCCACAGCAAATCAGGCTGCATACATGGAAAACAGCAATTAATGCAATATGCTGTTCTTATCTGGTTGCTGCTTTGTTTACATCACGTCCTTCGTTTCTCTGATTGGTTGTATGTATCTAACGGCGTTCAGAGGCAGTTTCATCTGTGTTCATAGGTACTGCTCCCTGGAAACTAAAGTTGAATCCAGGAGGAACCAAATAAATTCTTTGTCAAAGTGGAAAAGTATTTGTATGGATGCCCAAGCTGTATGTGTACATGTCTATTGTTTAACCATCTGACATAATGCAGCCCCCTCAGGGGGCGATGTACAGGATCACACGCTGAGCTCTGCGGGTTAGAACTAATACAATCACAGACCCCCTGCAGAAACTGGCCTACATGTACAGCCAATCTAAACTGGTTATGTCGACCCAAACAGGACTTCTATCTCCGCCTGTAATTGGACGCTGCACATTAGAAGGAGACTGTGGTGTTTCCCAGCCAAGTTGGGTAGTTACTGTTTATTTGGAATTAACTACCAAGGAGAGTGGAAGCCTGAAAGCTCCCTAACAGGGAATCCAGACACTTGAGGTTGGGAGACGAGGAAGAAGAGCGCTGATAACTATGGCAACAGAGCTGAAACAGTTTGCTCGGGTCTCAGATGATGATGAGGCAGAAGTGTTGGCATTATGAAGATGAGAACAAAATCACCTTCTCCGGTTCAGACACCCTTAACTGTGCCAGCGACAGAGTGAACTTCTTCAGTGGAACGGGTATCCTGGTGTGATGCCATTAGCTGCACTCACTCTGTGGGTGCTTTCCAAGAGTTGAACGAAAGGACAAGAGGATATATCTCTCTGGAAGCCTGTGAGAACGGGGCATCGGCCCTGCAGGCACCAACAATTCCCATTTGATCCTCGGTGTTTTGAGCTTCTCACAGGAATCGCTTCATAATACAAGACTAGAAATGCTGCGTAGACTTGTTTTGATGTGTGTTTCGACATGGAGTCAAAGGAAATGAATCCACCGACACGAGTCTGTTTAAAAGCTGCTCTTTTTATTGTATCCACCTTAAAAAAAATGTTGGTGAAGGGCTGCATCACTGCATTTTCACTAAGCTAAGGTTCAGTTTGCATGCAGTGAAATAAATGAACAAGTGAGACAACGCAATAAATAAGCATATAATTAACATTTGGGGAAAAAATGTAACAGTTTACCAATATTAATACTGAATATAAAATATATGCAAATAATCACATGATGTTTTTCATTTCTCGTGCACTTTAGGTACAAGCAACATGACATTCAAACATCCGAGTTCACAGCAATGGGTACAAGTCCGACCGGGTTCCCTTCTCGTGGTTCTGGAGGCTCCTTATCCTGCAGCCAGTAGACGAGTGAGTCCAAGCAGTTTGAATCCAGCTGATTTCAAATGCTTGGCAGCGTCCCGATTGCCTCCATGAAAGATTCGGTAACCAATGAAATCTGTTCGGCATTTTCAAACGGAAGAGGGCTACGAAAAAGTAGCAGCAGCAAAATTCGAAGTTCGTCGTTAACAGCTTCAATGAGATCCTTTAACGTTCCAATATCGTCTCTCAGAACTCTCCCTTTGTACCTCCACAAGACGAGTAGAGATACTTCCCTTTCACAGCCCCTACGCCAGCGGGAATGTTGGCTGGGTAAAGGAATCCCTTACATCTGGGCAAGTGTCCATTTTGGTGGTTGCACAAACAACAATACACAATAAACAATAAAAATTCCCAGTGTGAGGTATAAACAGATTCAAACAAAACAACAACATGACCAGCATTTACCAGCAGAGATATTGACAAGAATAATATTTCATATTGTTTGGATCCAGCCTCTCTTACAAGCACACTGGAGAGGGTTTAAATGGAAGCACCCACTTGATAGCACCAGAAGCCTGGGAAGGCCGTGACCTTCGGAGCAGAGTGGGAGGAAAACCAGAGGTAAACACAGCACTCCATGGAAATTACAAAAAACAATACAAAAGGAGGAAAAACACCACTCAGATGGCTGGTTTTTTTCTTCTTTTCACAGAGGGATGAAGATGAAAAGAGAAAAGGGAAAGAGGACACTTAGGCCATGTTCTAAATCGCACGCATTTGCATTCACGCTTACTGCGTTGAAGGAATAAGGGCGTGCACACCAGTGCACTGCGAGACCCTACGACACCCTAACAGTCAGAAAATAGAGAGTGGAACGATGGACACTTCCCGCCCGCAGTGACAACCTTATCGATGTTTGTCGCATTTCCAATAAAACTAAGGACAGCGGTCCATTTTCGGCTCAAAATACTGTGCAACTTTTTTCTCTCATTTAGAAGAATAGAGATGAGTCACACGACGAGGAAAACTGGGCTTATTTTGTTTGGAGTTTATGAAACCGAGAATGTCAAATCTTTCCCGTAACTTATAATAATAAAGTTTGCTGCCGTCACATGCGTCGTTTCTCCGATTGGTTGTAAGCCTTTCCAATGGTGTCCAAGGGCAGTTTCTTCTGCGCCTGTTTGCAACGGCCCTAGAATCTGAAGACGGATCCAGAGGAACCAGAAAACCCCCCCCAAGTATGGCTGGTCAGGCTGTGAAGCCAGGAAATACAAGTGATGTGTGTGCAGAAATTGTTCAACATTTTGGGATTTTCTTTATTGCTTTATTGCAGTTACCTTAGGCTAAAATAAATGTAAGAGTCATGGTGAAACTGGCTCTGAACAAACCCTTTTGTCACTAATATGGTAGATCAAAGGCTGAGTATAAGTATACAACAAACCACAACCAACCCTGAGCCCATCAGTTGTTGAGTTTTTGCTTTAAGGAAAACCAGACAAGTAACAACTCTGGGCTCGTTCTTCATCAGGAAAACACGAGTTTGTCTCCCCAAACTGCAACTGAAGACTGCCCCTGTCACTCCACCAGTTACGCTACGGTGTCTTTGTGAACGGGCGTTTGACTCTACATACCTAATACATTGGTTCTTGTCAGTTTCATTTGTGCACTTAGTTTCATATGGAGGTTGTGTGTTGGACTCTTTCTTGGCTGGTAATTGGCAAACAAATCCGTATGACTCACAAAGCGAAGTCATTGGAAAGGGAACATTTATAAAACAGTAAGTCAATTTTGTGATTCTCATAAGTCATTTTCGAACAGGAAGTCAACCAGCTTGGACAGCATTTCTCATGACATGCATGCAGGCGTCAAATACATAAAATGAGGATGACACTGGGTAACTTCACTGTAGCGTAAGGATGACTTGCCAAGTTAAAAAAAAGAAAAGCCTTGTTTTCAGTAGTGGTTTGGGTGACAACAAAAGTAACCTTGATGTAAAACATTTTTAATAATAAAGCCCAAACTGGAATCAAACACCACCCTGACGGTAGAAGTTCTTCCAGTTGTGCCACACAAGCACAACTAGCTGGTTTAAGTTTTCTACCTCTGCTCCGGTCTGTACCTGAAGCAGACGTAGGACACTTAAACCAGCTGGTTTAAGTTTTCTACCTCTGCTCCGGTCTGTACCTGAAGCAGACGGGTACCGGAGCAGACGTAGGACACTTAAACCAGCTGGTTTAAGTGTCCTACGTCTGCTCCGGTCTGTACCTGAAGCAGACGGGTACCGGAGCAGACGTAGGACACTTAAACCAGCTGGTTTAAGTGTCCTACGTCACCATATTGCTATGCTAAGCAGCTGGTGCCTCGCTGCTCCTGTCAAATGTCCGAAGTGACGTCTCACAATTCAGTTGAACAAGTGACGTTAAGATTTAGCAAGTTCCAATGGCGTTGGCGCCTCGGACCCGTGTAAGCTAGCAGCGTCCCCGCCATCTCATGCTAAGCTAAGCCAACCCACTTCTGGCTCAGGCTTCGATTTTGTGTTGCGCACAAACAGATTTAACGGTTTACGTATCGTTACTAGCTTTCCAGTTACCTGTCGCGGTAGGTGTGGTTATTACTGCTACATGCAGATGCTACGCTAAGCAAACTTTCCGGCTCCTATTTTGTGTTAAACTCATCAACAGAACTGACTTGTTTTTGCACTTCAGGCTCGCAGGTAGTTTTATCTCTAGTTGTTTTGAGGGTGAGCATCCCCAGGAGCAGCAGCGTTAGCAGTTTCTCTAGAGTTTCACTCGTTAAGCTAAGCTCATTGAAGCATGTAATTCTCAGTAAGAAGGCAAAAGGTCACTTCCCCAAATGTTGAACCATTCCTGTAACTGCTGAGGGATGTACGAACCAGCATGACATTGATCCAACATGCGATGAAACAATCGTCCAGTGTGAAATGAGTGAAATAGCAACGGCGCTGTGATGCTAACGAACAGGCTGCTTCACATGAAGACGCTCCTTCACAGGGAATCCTCACTCGAGAGCCGCCAGCTCCTCCATGGGAAGTTCAGTAAAGGCCAGCGTGGTGACGACGCTTCATCTGGCCCAGGCACATAGTTGATAAAATACTTTGGACTGATGACAAATACAGAGTGAACTTTTATTTGACTGTGCGGAACTAAGGCACCCATCTGGGGAAAGAAAAAAAAAGCCGTTCTTCCATAACCAGGTTGGATTTTCTGGTCCTAGACGAACATATATAATACACCAATCCCTACAGTATAAAAGGGTCTGACAGGTGTTACAGTATGTAAATATTTCCTTCGATCACGTAACTTTCCTCCGTCTGTGACAGTAAGCTACCATCTAACGAGAACATCAGAGGACATTTCCACTCCGTTTCAACTTGTACAATAAATATACAGTACACCGATGGGGTTTCCTGTCATATTTGAGTGTTGAAATTGCAAAGTATTTACATTAAAAAGTGCACTGAAGCCAAATGTCAGCCTGCCAGTCATCGCAGTCGTCCCAACGCAGGAGTCTGTGGCGTTGGACTCCCATTCCCCTTTTGATCAATTTCCGGGGCTACATCCTCTGTGAGCGATGTGTCCAGCACTTTGGATTCAAAACACAACAAACATGGAGGATGACTAACAACGATATCAATTATTATTATTATAATAAAAATAACATCACCAACAACTAATCTTCCAAGTTCCACTTCACAGAAGTGAAAATAAAAAAAAATAAAAAAAGGAATGTTTGTGTCAGCGTTATGGGCTGAGCAGTGGTTTGAATTCCACTACGATGGAGGGCAGGAGGACCAGGTGCAATAAACAGGGAGATCCTTGGACCGGCCCTGTCGGGCTGTTTCTACAGCCGGCTCTGTTTTCCTCTTCTTACCCGCTCAGTGCCGTATTCCTCCATCTTCTTTGCCCGCTGTGTCTGGCTCTCACGCTCCGAGGATCAGTGACCCTGGCAGGTCTTGCAGCAGATCTGTCGGAAGTAGGCCCGGCTGCAGAACTTGAACTTCAGAACCAGCGGGCAGTAAGCCACTTTGTTTACATCTTTGCATTCTGCAGAAGGAAGGAAACGAGCCGGTTACTGACAGAAGAACTCCAAATAGAAAACCAAAACTTTTAAGAGCTAACCTGCTTGTACTATTGTTACGTTTGAGTAGGTAGCCAGAGACTACACCTCATCAGGTAAAACTATGACACCACACATTCATGCACAATTAGGGGTCCAGTCCAGGGCGGACCCCTGCCTTCCACCTGTAATGAGGTCACGAGGTCTGCTGGGATAGGCTCCAGCAGACGTCGTGACGCTGGACAGGATTAAGCGACTATAGGAAGTGAGTGAGTGAGTGAGTGAGTGAGTGAGTGAGTGAGTGAGTGAGTGAGTGAGTGAGTGAGTGAGTGAGTGAGTGAGTGAGTGAGTGAGTGACAGCTACACTGCAGTTTAACAGCTACCTGTCTACCTGTCCGTTATCCATGCAGCACTCAGGATTTGTGCTGAACTTCCCGCGTTACTGAAGAGCTACGGGAGCGTTTACTGGCCCGCTAGCACCAGCTAATCCAGTGTATCCAGCAGCATGTCTTGGCTCCTGGTTCCCGAGTCAAAACCCAACTAGGAGCCTTCAACCATGGGTTGAGCTGGTAGCTGGGACTGCTGGGCCGAAGACCCATTAGCCGATGGGGAAGGCTCCTGATTGGTTAGACTCAGACCATGGTTGCATGTCCAGCTGGGTGGCTGTTGGCGGAGCGACCCACTGGACCATGGCTAGAGGCGGATGGCCACATCAGCCCCGGCTGAGCTTCAGCAGCCCTTGTCTCAAATTTTATTTTGACAGCAGCATCTGAAGGATACATGAACAGATTTGCTCAAAATGAAAGTAAAGTGTCTGTTTATCTCAGAGGTTATAAAAGTACCGAGTAGCTCAAGTGATGACAGTTTACCGTTTGACATCATAGACTACAACGCAACTATCGCTCAGAAAACCATGCTCCTAATTCTGTGTAAATTTGTGGTTTTGGACAAGTTCAGCTGATTCAGTTCATTAAAACCTGTGAAGACCAAATGTCCTCAGGGACTTTAATTGTCCTGTCAAATCATTTTTCCCTGAAATTTTGAATACCACTTTTGCTGTGTTAAAGGCAGTTAAAGTGTTCAAATAATTAAAATCATTTGATATTTGGTGGTTTTGATTTGGACTGAAGTTGACTGAAAGATTTAGGCAAAAACAGTGGAAAGAAATATTATCTGTAATGTTTTACAGCAGTAATCCTCATTGCTTCACTATGCTTTTTCAAAGCAACATAAACAGAACATCTTGACCTCCATCTGCTCTTGTTCACTCCATTTGTTCACTTTGCATTTTGTGAAATTAATCAGCACGAATGAGGGAAGATTGACAGGTGTCTGGGTGTCCGGGTTCTCCCGGGGAGAGCTGCTGCTCCTCCGCATCAAGGGGAGCCAGATAAGGTGCAGGCATCTGGTGAGGATGCCTCCTGGAAGTCTCCCTGGTGAGGTTTTCCGGGTACGTCCCACTGGGAGGAGACCCTGGGAAAGACCCAGGATATGCTAGCGACACGTTGTGTCTAGATTGGCCTGGAAGCATTGGGAACACCTTGGGATCCCCCCAGATGAGCTGGATGAACTGGCCGCGGAGAAGAAAGTCTGGCTTTCCCTGCTTAGGCTACAAAAGTACAAAAGTACAAAAATGTACAATTTTTTTAAAGCATCCTTACTTTATGACCTAAGACTTGTGAACAGCACTGTGTGGGCTGAATACAACGTAAGCTCTGAGTTTGTTCAACATTGATGTTCTTTGAAGGTTTTACTCTAATACAAAATTAAACATTTTTGTTTTGCCAATAAGCCGATGACATCATTCAGCGTTTTTTCTGCTCTGATAGTTGAGTCCTAAACGTTTAGGAAGAATAAAGGTAAGCTGTTGAACGATCTGGGTTTTCCGAGTATTATCAGGCATAGTTGTAGGATTGTTATGACTGTATGTTGTGATAAACACGAGACACATAAACTGGAGCCAGACTGCCTCACCGATACCGATGCCGGAGCATCTCCCTCGGGCCTCCACAGAATAAAACTGCATCTGAACTTGGCCGCGGAGACAGGCCGAGACAGATCCTGGCCTCGCTCACTATCTGGGCTGACTGCCATCTGCTATGTTGCACTCTTGCAAACACACACATACACACTTAAACTGCTCGCTGGATGCTGGACAGGCAGAGCTCTAAATGCCTTATCACGATCAGAGTGTCTTCCCTTTTTAGGATTTGGCCCCTGCCTCCACGGAGCAAAATGAAACGAGACATTGCCTCACTGCTGTCCATGAAGGAACAATTAGCCTGCAGCTAATCCTATTAGCCAGCCTGCAAACGCTGGTCACGATTTTCCATTCAGACTAATCGAAAGGCCCCTCTGTATGCATCTGAATGGCCATCCATCATGTGTAAGTATATATGCAGGGTTGAGTTGTTTCGCTTTGACCACAGGCCAACCTCGCCGGAAAGATTAATGATGTCGGCAGAGTGGAGACGTGTGTGTCACCCAAGAGCCTTTAGATCAAAGTAGAACTGCGAAGATGAAGATAGGGATGCTTTTTTTACTTTTCAGTCAGTGCTCTGTCAGAAGGAGGAGCACAAACAGTCTGTCTGGTGACCACAAGTTCCCTCCTCGCACTTTCCTACCCATACGAGATGAGTTAGATGCTTGCGTGCAATGTTGTGTCATCTTACCATCACCGTGCGAGATTGGAGTGGCATCACATTTGCTCTCACACTGCTGCATCATGGCGGGGCGGAGGGATTCTGCGCACTCGTTGGACGGCTGTCCAGTGTAGGACAGACACGTCACGGTCCTCATCTGCTGGCCCAGGCCGCACTGCGCCGAACACTGGAACAAAAGGACATCGGAGCAAAACGTTTTCAGGACCACATTCGCTTGATGAGTGTAACTCTGTACACCGGTCACATTTTGACTGTTTCACAAAGCTGTGCAGGACAGTTTGGTACAATACAGTATGCAATTATTCATCAAACGTTTCAGACTATACCAAAACAAGAGCACCATACCATATTAGTTCTGTTTGGGTACCAGTGATGCAGTACACCTGAGGTGGTAGAAACACGAGTCACCGGGCCAACAAAGGATCATCTCTTACCTAAATTCGCTGAGACGCAAAGTTGAGCTGTGTTTCTCCTCACGTCTCCCCAAACATTGAATTTTGGAAAAACCCACTTTTACATTACAACTCACATTTACAGCTATCAACTTGAGTAATCGAAATGACAATATGTGTTGTAAAGAATCACGTTCTTATTGGCACCGAGTTTACAGACAGTATTTGTTACTTCCTTTATGCCTCTCAGAAATGGAAATGGACCAAACAGAGACATCTTATGTGATAAATGTTGAGCAACAGGAAATTCTACTGACATTACATTCGACTTTAAAATGACAAAGGAGTACTGGGAAATATGCAGAAGGAAATACAATGACACCAAGCAGACCAATCACATCTGTTGCAGTCCTGTGTAGTTGCAGGTGGAGGTCACAGCACAGCTATGGTGGGCAAATGTCATAGCTCTGTTTGTAGCAGTTCAGGAATACGTCCTAAAGGCAAAAGCTCCACGCTGAACAAGGCGCCAAGGAATGTATACGACAGTGTGAACGAGGTCCACACATGTGAGCAAAGAATGACCGAACAAGATGGGAGCACATACGCAGAAGACCGTCAGCAGCGTGACAGGGACCAAGTCAACAATGAGTGAAAGGCCGCCGAGCGAGAACAAGGGCAAAAAACCCCCAAAAACAATGATTTTATTCATTGTTTCAGTTTTTCTTTTCACACGCTTCTTCTAATGTACCATCCAGCACCCTGTCCTTTCTTATGACTTTGCAAGCCTATCTCCAACTCTAAAGCATAAAAGATCTAAGTTTTACTGAATCAAGCTGCAGCTAAGTCCTTCTTCTAGCTTGGTTTTATTGAGATTTATTGAGTAAGAAAAGGTTTATTAATGTATGAAAAGTTTGCTGGTTTTGAATTTAAATGTGCCTTTGCTTTTGTCTAACTTCTATTAATGAGCCAGTTACAAAAAAAAAAGGAGAAAAAAACGGAGATTTTTTCCATTAAACTCTTTTGCAGAAAGAAACAAAGACAATAAAACACAACAGCGTTTGGTGCCAGCCGACCTTTGACAGAGCACGGCTGAAATAAACAGCGTGTCTCACAATGTGCAGATGTCGGGAACACGGAGAAAACACACCTCTGCGATGCCCATATGCCGGTGCATGAAAAACCCCACTAACACCCCCTCCTTCAAAGATCCTCTCTGGCTGCCTCAGATCAGTCATCCCTTCCCAATTAACGAGTCTTTATTAGTGTTGGCCCTGACAGATGGCATACGTCAATGGTACAACTTAAGTTGGGTTTCAACTGCCAACCTTTTGGCCTGGGAACCAGGCATCTAAATCTTGGAGGGCCATTGAGCCAGGCATCGTGTGCAGCAATGAAGCTTGAAATCACATCTAATACATTAGAACAAATGGAGATGGACTGTTTGTTTTTTTTACCACTTTTTAACTTTGGAGAGAAGACAATCATTTGACAGAGTTTATTGGCTTGTCCTGCTTTGTTCACGGTTGTTAATGGTACCTCTCGAACCATGAAGGTGGGCACTATTCATGCAGGTGACATGAAGAGAAGCCAAGCGAGAGCTGCCACCTAAACTGCTGGAATCTTCAGCTTCCACCTCTGAAAAATGACATCACCTCCTCGCATAACTGCCCTCTAAACATCAGAACAAACTGTTTAAAATTCCTCCTTTACACTAAATTATTAACAAATCCTGCAAAATAACATGCCGTACTTTTTGTAGATACAACCAGCTATGACGCACGGATTCTTGGCGTCGTCTCAACAGCAGTCGGCTGTGTTGAGACGAGTCCAGCAGCTTTCTCTGAGCGCACTCGGTCATGTCAGGGTGAGCCCTAGAACGCTGCTCTACCGTCTAACTCAAAGTCGTGTTCCTGGAAGTGACAGCGAATCCTGCTCAGACGCAGAGATAAACTTCAAACAGCCAGGAGGATATTACTGCAACAGATTGCATAACTCCAGATGACTGAAACAGATGGACTCACAAACACGGCACTGATGCGCACACAGGCATCGCAGGCCTGCTCGGGACTCGGGAAAAAATACACAGAACATTCACCAACATGTGGAATTTATGTCTGCATGTTGTGTATTTGAAGAGTTAACCGGGGTGCTGTTAGTTTGAGGTTCTAGTTTTAAGTGATGTTGGTGATGAGTCTCCGTCTTCCAGGTGATAAAGTACCTGAGGTACAACCCTGATTTAAATGTTTTTTGGAACTAGGGTTCCACTTTAAGCCTGTTGAAACCCAAACTGCAGCCTTTGTCGGGCAACCTGGAATCTGTAGACACCCCAGCATCAAACAGCCCGGAAAACCGTCATTCTACACGTGCCAGAAGAACCCGAGAGACGTTTCCACACACCACATCCTGGTTTACTTCAACATCTTGAGATAAAAACTGGTTTTCCCTCAGGATAAAACATCCAAACAGAAACCCATCAGCATTGTCCAGTGCAGCGAGGCAGGAGGCGGTGGCCTCAGATATCACCTACGATGCTGCTCTGAGTCTCCTCTCCAGCCCAGTTATATGACCAAGATATAGTCCTACCTGTCCCCAGTCACCAGGGATCCAGCGGGGAGGAGGACAGCGTCCTAAACTGCAGCGGATTCGGACCGGAGGTTTGTTATGGCTCGGGCAGTGGGAGGGCGGGAAGGTTTTGGTCAGGTCACTGCTCTTACACAAGGCAATGCGGTGCTTGAAGCCTGGACCACATTTAGGAGTGCACTAATGTGGGAGGAAAAGATTTCAGAAAAAAAAGATCTCAAGAGGACAACGGGCACAAAACAAAACAGAATACTGTCCTACCTCAGACCATTCCAGTGTGACCCACTTTGGCGGACAGGACTGGTTGTTGCAGGATTCCCGTTCGATGGGCCGGTGAGTCAGACAGTAGGTGTCCTTCAGTGACTCCTCCTCAGCAGGGCCAGTCTTCCTAGTACAAAGAACGGTTCTGGTCCTTATCCCGCCGTCACATGTCTTCCCACACTCTGACCAGTCACCTATAAACCACCTGCAAAAGACAAGAACCAAAGGCAACAGGTCAGTCGAAGTGCTCCTGCCGTAGCTTTGTGAACAAGCACGATGAGCGCTCGAGGCCAGATTCTGAGATTTAGATGGTAAATGCCAAGCCGTTAGATGCCACATTCCCGCCCAGCTTTAATCCATACGAAACATTCCTAAGTGTTCCTTAGTGCCCCTAGTGTTCAACACAGGAAAATACAGTTGTTTACAGATGCTTGAAAGCCAGCTCGCTTCTGAGGAGTCAACCGACTAGGATGTGTACCAAATATGCGGCTGGCGAGGTTGGCTGGCAGCTGAACCAACACATTTCTTTACGCTACGCCCACACAGCAGCGTCCAACAACCAATCAAATGTCTTCTAGCCCTCCCTTCGTGGCTGAAGCTTGACTTGCTGACGCATCAGTTGAAGTCAAAAATTTCCGGACAGAAGCAACGCTCGGCAGTACTCGATGTGACACCTTGCAGGACGCTTCCAGCTCCAGATGTTTATAATAATAACAATTTCACTACATTATTGCATAACTGAAGGATGTGAATTTCTCCCTGGACACTAACTGGTGATGCACGTTTCAGTTTTGTTTCCTGAGGTGTATTTGGACAAATAAAGCTAGTATTATTATGATGGAAACTCTTCCAGAAGTAGAGCAGCAGCAGAGTTGTGTGCAAACTAAATCTTACTAGTTTTAAAAAAATCTGTACTTTTAAAAATCCCTTGCACATTTTGAAAGCGGCCATCAGTTTGGTCTGCGTCCTGAACATGCAGGTCCGAAATATGACTGAAGCTTCAACGTCCACATGTATTTCCATAAACTAGAGTAAATACCCGGCGTCATGTGCTTGGCAGGCCGGCGGTGAGAACGTTGACAAGTGTAGCCCAGCGTCCATCAATACGTCACGCCAGACCAGACCAGAAAGCTTTTAACCTCCAGAAAATTCAACCCCCTCTGTCTACACACGATACAGAAGTATTGTCATAAAACAACAGCCCTCCAAACACATCCAGCCTGTCGCGTATTACATCATCTGAAGGAATGTATACAGAATGAACAACATGTTCAAACATCTGTGTCAGCTTTCATTAGCAGAGCCCATAAAAGCGGCTATTCTAAAACAATAGTGTTTACACGGCCTCGTTTAGTCTGCTTTCCTGACGCTGCAGACGAGCCGTTTCTTTCCCTAACAGACACAACTGCCACGTGTCTGCTATAACTCAGCGCTGCCATAGTCTTCATCAAAACCAATGTGATACCACACGCCTGAGTCCACTGGGTACAGATGTGAAAGAAAATATCCCCGGACTGTAATCATATGAAAACAAATTACGGCCGATGCAGTAGATTTACAACACTGTCAGGTTTTTTTTGGCTGATTTTACCTGAGAAAAACCAACGCTCGCTTTCATAAACAAACGATTATGAGACACTCTAGGTCTAATTAAAATTATGCATCTAATCCCTCTTTTTTGCAGACGTGATTGAAGCCAGTCTGGGCTATGCCTCTAATTGCGGCGGTGGTTTACGGACATTTGGCCAGCGGACGAGTGTCCACCTGCGTGCGCGTTCCCTCGGGCGTGGGCGAACAAGCCAAAACTATCAAACGCAGGTGGTCATTTTCAGTGCTCTTATTCTTGGCACAAAGCGAACGCTGAAAATAGTTAACATATGAAGTTACAAATCACTGCCATTTCATTTTATTGTTCTCTTTCAAACACATTTTACAGCTCGCAGAAGGTGAATTAGTGTCGTGAGTCAGGCTCGTTTTTATGGGGTTTTCTTTGAAAAACAGCAGCTTCAGATGCTGGACTCACTGCTTTCTGATGATCAAACAATCAAACGTCTTTAAAAGACAGAAAATGTCACTCTGGGAGACAAATACAGACAGATACCGACTGTCTCTTTAAAGTGGCCATGTCTAATTAATTTAGCTAATTTCCATTGATTTAATGTTAATCCTGGTAGTCCAGTCTAGCGGAACTCCGAAGAGCTAGATCAGATCCAAAAGCTGCAATTACAAGGGAGAGACACTTCCAGGTAGATTCATAAGCCTCTGTTTTAGCTCAGAGGGTCCCCCTACAGGAGTGGAGGTTGAGTTGCTTCAGATCTCAGTCCCGTTCCTGTTTTCTCCCGAACCCATCTTCACTCTGTTGGGTCTCTTTGGCTACGTTCACGTTGCATGATTTTCTTTTGGCTGTCTGAACAGCTCAAATGACAAATCTGGCTCCTCATGTACATCCGTCAACCTGACGTCCTCCGGTTGACGTCACTTCGTCTCACTGTGCGTTAACAGGATTTAAAACACAAGCCTGTTCACAACGAATTTGGACATAAGACGCATTTAAAGTGAACAACAGAGTTAGACTTGGGAGAAGGTGGGCGTGTTCCAGTTACAACTGTGATTGACAGAAGGTGGGCGTGTTCCAGTTACAACTGTGATTGACAGAAGGTGGGCGTGTTCCAGCTACAACTGTGATTGACAGAAGGCGGGCGTGTTCCAGTTACAACTGTGATTGACAGAAGGTGGGCGTGTTCCAGCTACAACTGTGATTGACAGAAGGTGGGCGTCTGCTTCACAGACCTGTTTGTTCCACCCTTTTTTTCATGAAGCAGGACGAGGAAGAAGATGCTTCAAACCACCCTTAAGTAAACCTGTGGATGATGAGGGTTTATCCCGTTATTATGGTTTAGGAACAAAACAGGACAAATCTCTGGAGCCACTGGGGGAATCCCCACAGAAGCTGCAGCCAATGAGAGAGCCAGGCATCAGGGAAGGTGACCAAGAGGAGGGAGGTCTTCACAGGAAGGGGAGGTGCCAAACCACAACACCAGCAGGTAGCTACTTTTTCATTTCAGAAGATGTTTCTTCACCGTCAACTCTCTGTAAATGATCTACTACGTGAGTGTGCCAACCCCTGTTCTATGTCTTTTCTGTGAGGAGGTCGTCACACAAACATCGAGCACCGTTTGTGCGTTTTGATCACAGAAAGTGGTTTTAGAGAATAGTCAGGTGACCAAGCTTCTGCCACGTCATGTAGTCAGCGACATCTATTGACGCTCAATTATGACTTCAACACTCCGGATTAATGAGAACAATAATTCATCATAACATTGTACATAAATGAGAAAAAACATGAAAATTCTCTTTCCTCCATTTCAGCTTACAGCCCCAAAGCCGAGGGCTCGCCACAGCGGACCAGCACAGTCCGTGCAGGGTTTACGCTGGATGCCCTTCCTGGAACAACCCCACAAGCACGGGGAGACGCTCTACCAACCGAGCCACTTGGCCCCGAGAAAACGCAGAAAGCAGTTAGCTTTTAATATAAAACTAATAATAATATGAAAATCAACAGATAATAAAAGGCTGAGGATCACGCACTCTGGAGGACAGGGCTCAGTGTTGCAGTCTCTCTGGTTCTCGGGGGGTTTGTCTGGATCACAGTAGTTGTTCTGTACCACTGAGTTGTCGTCCAGCCGCTTGCACACCACCTCCTGCTTCTGGGAACCTGCAGAAGAAAAGTCAGATCAATTCAGTGGCACGCAGATCAGCTGATCGCCCACGCCGAAAGCCCCGCAGAGTGGATGGGCGTGCACCGTGTTCGAGCGGCGGCCGTGTTAGTTTCAGTCTGTAGTGGATCCAGACATGTAAAATTCCTGATTCTTTGCAGGATCTGTTGGCAAATCACTTTTACAGAGACGGGGGTTCTTTACTTTGGCTTCTGCCTGAGAGACGGCTACCGTATCGCTGTCACACCTCCCACTGTGTGTGTGTGCTTGTGTGTGTGTGTGTTTGCGGGTCTGCTCCACCAACTTAGACCGGGTCTCTTTGGACCCTCGTGGGACGGATCCAGCAGCAGACTCGTCTGGTAGATGTAATGAGATATGGATGTGTGTGTGTGTGTGTTAGTGTGTGTGTGTGTGTGTGTGTGAGTGTGTGTGTGTTAGTGTGTGTGTGTATGTGTGTGTGAGTGTGTGTGTGTTAGTGTGTGTATGTGTGTGTGTGTGTGTGTGTTAGTGTGTGTATGTGTGTGTGTGTGTGTGTTAGTGTGCGTGTGTGTGTGTGAGTGTGTGTATGTGTGTGTGTGTGTGTGTGTTAGTGTGCGTGTGTGTGTGTGAGTGTGTGTATGTGTGG
>CM026215.1:853096-1181118 GCA_014839995.1 Xenentodon cancila
GTGTGTGAGTGTGTGAGTGTGTGAGTGTGTGAGTGTGTGAGTGTATGAGTGTGTGAGTGTGTGTCTGCCAGTGATTCATTCATGAAATCCATCCGGCTCTGAGAGCTCTCAAGTGTGACATGACATTTAGATCTGGAGTAGAGACTGAAGTCTGAAACCTCAGAACAAATCTGCTCACACTTTTTTCCCTCCTGATCCAGTCTTCACTCCACATCTACTGCGTTTCCAAGTGCGGTTTGTTTTCTTCTCTTATCATCCCTTTCCTTCTTCTCACCTTCATTAGACTCCCTTCCCTTCATGATTATTTCCACTTCACTGTAATAAATGTGTTGAGCTGGTGAGTCTGTGCTGTTTCCTCCTCTGAGCTCTGAGCTGCAGCCTGGGCAGCAGCGATCACCTTACACAGGTGGTCCACATTATGCCACGGCCGTCCCCCCCGCTTTTCCCTTCACTCTTGTTCACCCCTGGCTCTTGCTTTTGTCTTCCCATGACGTGTTTCACGTAATGCCGTGCTTCTAAAACAAAGGAATGTGACAATGGAAGAAGGATAAAGATCCCAGATGTGTATCTGCCAGCCAAGGATGCGCTGCTCCATGATTTGTCAAGTGCAGACACATGGGAGGCTTTAAAGCGTTCGCCAAAACGTTTTGGGAGGGAAAAAGTTGTGTTCAACATTACCGACTTTATCTCAGGTTGTGGGAAGACAAAAAGTTTTTCTACCAAGTTTTTCTTAAATCCAGATAATGTTATTAGTTACTTCGGAGTTACAGTTACATCAACAACCTCCTAACGAGGCCCTTTTTCCTCTGCTTTTAACCACCACTAGTTTCACTAGGAGCAGTGGGCTGCTTGGGATCAGCGCCCAGGGAGCAGTTGATTCACTGTGGGCCTGTTGAACCTGGGTCCTCCAGGCCCACCACTGCAACCACTAGGCCATCACACAGGGGAGTGGTGGCCTAGTGGTTACAGTGGTGGGCCTGGAGGACCCAGGTTGGTGCCCACAATGGTAAATCACTGGGGGCCCCTGAGCAAGGCCCTTAACTCCCAATTGCTCCCCGGGTGCTGGTTCTAGCAGCCCCACTGCTCACTAGTGAAACTAGTTGATGGGTTAAAAGCAGAGACTAATTTCGGTGCATCGTACATACAGCGCGATGTCCACACTGACAAGAAAAAAAGGAAAAAAAAAAAAAACATCACTCCCCTACAAACCCTTTGCTTTGGGGCAGGAGGGCTTTAGAGTCTCGAATGACCTTCTTATGGCCTCAGATACTGGCTTAGTGTCCATACTGGTCCTGCTGGACCTCAGATACTGGCTTAGTGTCCATACTGGTCCTGCTGGACCTCAGATACTGGCTTAGTGTCCATACTGGTCCTGCTGGACCTCAGATACTGGCTTAGTGTCCATACTGGTCCTGCTGGACCTCAGATACTGGATTAGTGTCCATACTGGTCCTGCTGGACCTCAGATAATGGATTAGTGTCCATACTGGTTCTGCTGGACCTCAGATAATGGATTAGTGCCCATACTGCTTCTGCTGGACCTCAGATAATGGATTAGTGCCCATACTGCTTCTGCTGGACCTCAGATAATGGATTAGTGTCCATACTGGTCCTGCTGGACCTCAGATACTGGATTAGTGTCCATACTGGTCCTGCTGGACCTCAGATACTGGATTAGTGTCCATACTGGTCCTGCTGGACCTCAGATAATGGATTAGTGTCCATACTGGTCCTGCTGGACCTCAGATAATGGATTAGTGTCCATACTGGTCCTGCTGGACCTCAGATAATGGATTAGTGTCCATACTGCTTCTGCTGGACCTCAGTGCTGTTTTGATACCATAGATCACAACATTTTCCTGCAGAGACTAGAGTATGTTGTTGGGATTAAAGGGACAGCTCTAGATTGGTTTAAACCAGATCGGTCTGATAGATTCCAGTTTGTTCATGTTCATGAGGTTTCTTCCGTACAGACGAGGGTCTGCTATGGTGTCCCACAGGGTTCAGTTCTAGGAACAATCCTGTTCAGTTTATACATGCAGCCCTTGGGAAGTTTTATCCGGAACCACGGCATTCATTTTCATCGTTATGCTGATGATACGCAGCTGTATCTGTCTATGAAGATGAAACAGAACCATCAGACAAACTTCAGATGTGTATTAAGGACATCAAGGACTGGATGTCCAGAAATGTTTTGCTACTAAATTCTGATAAAACAGAAGTTGTTGTTTGTGGTCCCAAACAGCTTAGGAAGGGATTAGATGGTCTTGCGATGGCCTCCAGTAAAACTGCAAAACCTTGGCGTTATATTCGATCAGGATTTGTCATTTAAACAGCAGATTAATCAGGTTTGCAAAACTGCGTTTTTCCACCTCCGTAATATCACAAAGATTAGGAGCATCCTCTCGCAGAGTGATGCTGGAAAACTAATTCATGCGTTCGTATCTTCTAGACTAGATTACTGTAACGTGTTGTTGGCTGGATGTCCAAGTAATTCTCTGAAGATCCTCCAGATGATCCAAAATGCAGCAGCGCGAGTGCTGACAGGAACCAACAAGAGAGACCACGTCTCTCCAGTTTTAGCTTCCCTCCATCGGCTCCCCGGAAAACTCAGAATCCAATTAAAAATTTTATTACTGGCATATAAAGTCCAAAATGGCCTAGCGCCGCGATATTTACAAGACCTGATAGAACCGTACGTTCCTAATAGAGCTCTCCGTTCTCAGGGTGCAGGTTTACTCGTAGTTCCTAGAAGATCCAAATGTAGATTTGGAGGACGGGCTTTCTGTTATCAGGCACCATCACTCTGGAACCAACTTCCAGTTTGGGTTAAGGAGGCTGATACCTCCACCTTTAAAACTAAACTTAAAACATTTCTGTTTAATAAAGCATATAGTTAGTGTACATTTAGTACCTTAATGTGTCAGGGCCAGTAGTCAAAGCTGCAGCTGCAGGACCAGATTAGAGCAGCTCATCTTAAACAGCTTCGGTGTAGATATGCTGCTATAGGCCTCTGCTGCAGGGGGGCACCAACATGATCCACTGAGTGCTGCCCTTCACCTCCTCTGTTTCTCTTTGTCTTCTCTGTCTCTTCTTCACCTCAACCCTCATTTATTAACAATATCCCATAAACTTAATTGTGGTCCATTGTTCTGGTAGTTTTTTGTGCTTGTCTGGCCCTTCTTTTCCTCTTCTTTGCATGTCCTGCAGACCAGAACCTCAGGAGCTGCTTGCTGACCTGTAGTTCCACCTCTGACCATCCCAGTGTCTGCCTCCACCTGTCTGTGTGGATGTCTGTTGGATGCTTGCTGACATCCCGACCTGCAGTCCTCATCCCCGTGGATCACCGTCTATCCATATATCACCCATATACACAGAAGTCTAATTGGACTACTGATGACAGTTACTATTGTATCCTGTCTTGTACCTTTGACGGTGTCTCTATGTCTCTATTCTTTCTTATTTCTTGCTCTACCCGGCTGGCCTTCGGCAGGAGGGTCCCCCCTCATGATCCAGGTCCTGGTCCAGGTTTCTTCCCCCTCATGAGCCAGGTCCTGGTCCAGGTTTCTTCCCTCTTAAAGGGGAGTTTTTACCTGCCACTGTTTATGTAATAATTGCTCGGGGGTCATGTTCTGGTCTCTGGAAAGCGCCTAGAGACAACTTGTGTTGTAATAGACGCTATATACATAAAATTGAATTGAAATGTATAAATTCCTTTCTGCTGTTTTGGGTTAGTATCAGTTGACCTCTTCATGTGCACTGTGTGCCCCAAAATGGAAAAGTCCCTTAACTGTGGGTGTCTGAGCGAGGCCCTGTGACGATATGGGTTGTTGACTCGGAAACGTCACCGCCAATAAAATCAACAGCAAACAGGTAACCGAGTCCGAGTATGACCTTAATGACCTTAAAACTCGGATGAAACGATATTTTCTGAACTATGATAAAAAGAAGACTGAGGTCATTTGTTTGGAAAACCCGCAGTGTGGCTGCTGTTCTTGGCCCTTTGGCCTCGTGGGCTCACTCTGCTGTCACCAACTTGGGTTTGATTTTTGATGGCTCTCTTAAATTGAACAAACAGATTATTGCTGTGGTAAAATCAGCTTTTTCCACCTATGGGTCACTGCTGAGGTAAGTAATTCATGCTTTTGTCACCTCAAGCTTAGACTACTGCAGTGATTCTCAAACGTTTTCAAGTTTTCAAACTTGCAGTTTATTTCCACCTCATCAACCTTTGTTGAACAAATAAGAGTAAACTGCAATAAATTACAGGTTGCAATAAAATAAACTACAACGTCTTTTAAACAAATCAACAAACCACATTACCAGTGTCATTATTTGCAGTGTAATTGTTTGTATTTATTGTTTAACAGTATCTTTGCTGTCAGTGTAATTATGTTCAGGGTTTTTCATTGTGTAACAATATTCAACATCGTTATCAATACTTTTTTTTAAAAATGCCACCAGCCGACCACTGTCTGCAAATTCTCCTCATTGTCACGGCCCTGATTCAAGGTTGGTCGGCCCTCGGGGGCCCCCTTCTGGCTCGGGGCCCCCTTCTGGCTCGGGGCCTCCGTCTGCCCCTTCGGGGCACCAAGCATTTGCCTGATGGGCCTGTTGACAAGCTCCGCCTCTGACTATGCCAGCAGTGTCCAAGCATTATTTTTCATTTATTCTCGGCTCCCAGTCCGATTCCCAACTGATTTTGCAGTGGACCAGATAGCCTTTTCATATTTGCGCTGCTCAGACTTTAGATATGTTCAAGTCAGTGTTTAAAAGTAATTTCTTGTCTTTAGAGTATGACCCGGACAAACCTTGGACTGCACTGTGGCTGGTTCTGCAGTAAGCGCTTGTTGATCCACGGTGGTATTAGCATTTCTGCAGCATCTTGGTTGTTTCGAGTAGCGGTTCCTGCACATTTTCCTACCAGAAGAGCTCCAGACTCATTTCACGAGAGAGAATTTTTGCCGAGTGGACCACGACTGGCCCGTCCAGCTAGCACATTACCAATCCTTTCTCCCCTGGGTCTATCTGCGTCCTTCTTCAGGACTAATGGCCCATTAGTTTACTTTGTAAATGATTGGTCTCAGTAGGAAATTCATCGGATTTAAGGAGCTCAATGTGGAAATGGGAGCAGGATACTTTTAATCACATTTCACTGCCTCATATTTTAGGAGTGCAAACGTTGACAGGTCATACATTAAGTTAAATGCTTCATAACATCCTGCAGGATCAACAGAAAACTGGAGAAAATGAAAAGTTAATATTCTACTTTAAAATGTCATCACATACAGACGAGCTCTGAAAGTTTCTTTTTCCAAAGAAGGAGGCATTTATCACTGCAAATGTTTCCAGCTAATTTACTTCAGAAAAAAAATACTAATTACAGTAGTTGTGCCCGTCGCTGGATGTACCAGACATCCGTCCAGCATATGCACGTGCACGTGCACACAGATACACACTTGTAGGCAGGACCTGGATGTGTGTGTTCAGATTGCTGTGGCTTACTTTGCCTACTTACGCTGGGCTGTCACAGTGCCTCATGGAGGAGGACACACCGCCCCCACAGGTCCTGCTGCACTCCCCCCACATGGACCACGGCCCCCAGCCTCCGTCCACGCTCTGAGGCCAGGTGCCGAACGCAACACACTCCCCCTGGTAGCACCACTGGGCGGGGGGGGCAGAAACACACAGACAGGGGGGGGTTAGACAGAACTCGATCACTTCATTCATTCAACAAAACTACTGAGACGACACTGAAAATAACTCAGAAGTTATTAAAGTACAGAACCACTAGGTGCTGGCTGTGCAGACGACACAGAACCTGCTGATAAATGAGTTCCTAAATCAACGGAGTACCTCTTTATCTTTCTTTTGAAGCACAGACAAGCATATAAACATTACTCACGCTAAAATGTTGTTCAACAATAACTCGTGTAATATTTCCTCTTTAATCCGTTATTTCTATTGTTTTTGCAGCCCAGTTTCCTCTTTAATTTCTAGAGTTTATGTCACACAATTCTGGATCCAACTGCATGAAAAGCTTTTATGTTTCAGGAGAAAATAGTAAAATAAATTACGATGTCTCAGTATCAGGTCATTTTTCTTGTTTGTTGCATTCAGTTGACTATAAACACAATGCCAAGGAAGAAAGACATCAGCAATAATCTTAGAGAAGCAGTTGTGCTGCTTATCAATCTGCGAAGGGCTTTAAAGCCATTTCTAAATAACTGGAGTTCGTCGTTATACAGTGAAAAGGATTATGCAGAAGTGGAGAGGATTTAAGAAAGCTGTGAATCTTCCAAACGAAGCACAGCATATCAACACAAAATCCTTATCTGATACCAGCTTGTTCAGCATGGTGGAGGGGCATGATGTGGGCTTGTTTGGCAGCCACAAGATCTGGATACCTTGCAGTCAGTGAAACAACAGTGAGTCAAATATGAGGCCATGTGGTTCAAGCAAACCAGTAATGTCCCATAAAGTGTAGACAAGCACTTCATTCCAGTTTTCCACTCACTCTTGTAACTTATAACAACTTACAATTTAACAGGTAGTCAAACCCAATCACTTTACATCGATTTATAATCCTTTATCTTCTGTTTCCAGTGAAATGTGAGGCTGTTTCCAAAACTGGTGAGTGACAGAAAGAGCTGAGGTACGTTTCGGGAGTGTCTTAAGCTTTGCACTAAGCTGTTCAGCGTTCCAGAGTGAAGACGGGATCAGAGATGTTCTGTTGGAGACGGTCTGTCGTCTCTCCAACTGTGTCAGTGGGTTAATAACCCGGAGCGGTTGGGACAGTCAAGGTGAGGGCAGCAACGGGCCGCTGTCTTCTTTGCCTGACTCAATCGTTCACGTGCTGAAACCCCGTCTAAATTAGATTAGCAGCGGGAGAGAGACAAAAGGGGACGGAGAGAGGACAAAGGGATCAGGACACGAACGTTCGGAGTATACCACACGTCTGCTCATGTGAACAGGGTATAAATAGAAAAACTTTCCACTTGTCAGTTTCTGACTTTCTTCCACCTTAATCTGTCCCCTCCCCCAGTCTCCGCCTCCGTCCCTCCCTGCTCCTGTCAGAAGGGCTTCTCTCCATTACAGGCGGGGAGAGAAATGGCTGACATCCATATTCCTTTGAAGCTGCCTCTCGCAGGGGCTGACAGGCTGTGCCACCGGCTCTCCTAAAACTGCTCCAAAAGCTGTTCCAAAGCCCCCCTAGCTCAACCTGGGGCCCCCTGTGTAGTCCAGGACCCCAGGAGTGGGCCCTGGCCCTCAAAGGCTCCACTGAGCTAACGGTAATCGTGGGTGACAGCTCGTGACACTCTCCCATTCTTCCCTTTTAGACCTCGGACCATCCGGTGACAATGGCTGCCGTAATCCGTGTTAAAACTGTCTCCCGTAACCTGGCTGGCGTCAACAGAGGGCTGATGACCTCAAGCTCAGCGTGCGTGTTCGCGCACTCAGGAACCGCTTCCCATAGCTGAGTTTGAGGTGGTGAAGTCAATGAGATGACATCACATCACAGCCACGTATGAGTCAACAAAACTGCAAAAAATGTAGTTTTAATGTGAGTGCAGCATAAATCCTAATCGAAATCAACAGCTGATCTCAGCACTTCTAACACAAACTAATGTCCAGTCAAACTGATTTTTATCACTTTTTAATAAACATATTCACAGCCTGGTTTAAGCAACCACTTTGGTTTGTATCTTCTGATTACATATTGATTATATATGATATATATATATATATATATATATATATGATATATATATATATATATATATATATATATATATATATATATATATATATATATATATATATATATATATATATATATATATATATATATATATATATATATATATATATATATATATATATATAAACTGGTTCCTCACCCTCCGTGGGTGGTGTCCCTTCTAAGCTCGGGTCCTCTACCAGAGGCCAGGGAGCTTGAGGGTTCTGCGCAGTATCTTTGCTGTTCCTAACACTGCACTTTTCTGGACTGAGATATCTGAGGTTGTTCCGGGGATCTGCTGCAGCCACTCTTCCAGTTTGGGGGTTACTTCCCCGAGTGCTCCGATCACCACGGGCACTACTGTCACCTTCACCTTCCTTCTATATATATGTATGTATGTATGTGTGTGTGTGTGTGTGTGTGTGTGTATGTGTGTATATATATATGTATGTGTGTGTGTAATAGACAAATCTGGAGTAGGTTATATGAACTAACAGAGCAGTGGATTGTGTACAGTGGTTTCTATAAAGGTTATAATGCAAAAGATCATAAAAATAGTGCAAGATAAGCAACAGTAAGTCAACTGTGGGAAGCCACAGTATTTACTGTAAATACAGATAAAGTTCCAGTTGTGCAGGTGGGAAATGTAGTACAGCCAGTGCTGGGAGGGCAGATAAGGATGAGAGGCGTTTGTGGTGGTGGAGGGGAGTCAGCGAGAGACAGAATTTAATAAGAAGGCAGCTGTGGGGAAAAATCTGTTCCTGAATCTGCTGGTCTTAGTCTGGAGGCTTCCCAAGTGCCTTCCCAGAGGACAGGAGGACAAACAGTCTGTGGGCTGGGTGAGAGGAGTCCTTGGCGGTGCTTTGAGTCCGACGGAGACGCTGTTTGCACCGTATGTTTTCAATGAGTCCCATATCATGACGTCCCATATATTCACTTCAATTTGCACATTTCCCATTTAATTCCCTTGGAAAGCTTCCAAAGTTAATCATTCCCTGAATTTTTGCATCCTTAGATCACATCTGCAACGGGGGACTAAGGGCCTATATGTGCCTTTCTTTCTTTAGTTACTGTACGACCCTTGAAGACATCCGACTTACCCCTTTCTCGATGCTTCCCGTCTGGCACAGAGTCCCCTCTGCGGCGGGGATACTGTTCGTTACACAGCGGTTGCTTTTGCTAAGGCACCAGAGCTCTCTACACACTTCCTAGGAAAGAAGGCAAAAGCAAGTTGGTCAGAATAAATCAAATCATCAGTCTGGAGGGGTTTTGAAAAGAAATAGTAAGAACGATTTATCATTGGCCTTTGGTGGTTTTCTTTTTCATGTTTTCTTTCTGCTGTCTGACAGCTTTGCCACGACCAAAAAGAAAAAAGAACACAAACAGCATAGACATTCATCCGTAAATCTGCATGACTCCAGAACAAATCAGAGGAGGAGAGTTGATGAGACCACATCAAGACTGCTGAGAGGCATGTGACTTCCAGAGCCCACATGCTTTGGATCATAGTGCATCGTGAGCAACACGCCGAGGGTCTTCCAGGGTCATCTGGTGGTCTTAAATGAAGAGTCAGCTGGATCAACAGCATGACTAACCCTCACCTCAAGACCACACGGGAGTGTGACATCAGTTCAAGAAATCCCATCTTAGCTTCTTATGGGAAATCAAGGGTGAGCAACAGGCCTCCCAAGTCTTAGATAAAGACAACTTGTAGACTTAACAAATATCTTTAGTATTACTAAGTGGTGGGGATAAACATCTCCTCAGTGAAGAATCCATTTATATTGCTGAAAGACGAAGACAACACAAAGGTTGCCATATGTCCCAACGACAGCGCTGCACAGCCTGCATTACATTTGCCGTTAAACCAAACTGGAAGGATTTGTGCCCCACTTCAAAGGCTTTCAGAGGACAATCGCGTACAGCCGAGAGCAGGCCCGTGAAAAAGAGTTATGCTTCCACGACTCTGCCTCAACCCCACAGCTCCCTGAGCATGTCTCCCTTGTGCCTGCTGGTTTCAATGAGACGTCCCGTTGCTCTGTTCGCTATCTCGATCACGCTCAGAGGTCAGCGGCCTGGACCTGAGCGAACATGGATACGTTACCGAGAGCACGCCGGCGATAACAAGCACAGGGGCCTCGCTACCATACCTATCTAAGGTCGTTTGTTTTTCATACCTCCACTGGTGCCTCGTCTCAGGAAACACTTTCATCCCCGTCTGTGCTGACAGCTTTCCTTCTCACTGAGAACTGGGATGAATCATTAGAAGTAAATTACTGCTGTAAAGGAGCCTAACTTCCTCTCTCGACATCTGTAGTACTTTCCCCACCTCTGACATGGTCCCATGCTATGATTGTAAAGTCTAGGACCCCTCCCAGCCCCAGGAGTCAGCCATCAACATCTTTGTGTTTATCTGAATCCCCTGAAGGCTTTGCAGGCCACAGATACTGAAATATTACTTTTGTTTTGATCCGGATCAGCAATTCCAAATCTTGTTTGGGAATTATGCCGGAATACAAAGTAATATATTGTGTGTGAGCTGTTAAACTTTGCCTCTGACTTTGTTTTTGACCTGGTTCCTTAAATAAACAATAAAACCCCATAAAACGTCAATGTGGTGCCCTTAGTGGAGTCCGTTGTCATACAGCTGGTCAGATGGTTGCTGGTTCGATCCCTAGTCCCTTCGCACATGGAAGTGTCTTCGGATAAAACACGTAGCCCTCAAATTGGAAAAAAAACCAACAGGGCAATGATCCGATGCACACCAGCAAAGTTTGGCCTCATTGAAACCTTGATTACAAGAGCTGTAATTAACCCTTCTTAGTGTTCTCCAATAACTCCAATAACTTAGAGTTGAAACTTTGAACTGTCAAGTATTTCATTGACTGCCCTGTGAAGCGCTCAGACAAAGCCAAAAAAACCCCGACGATCTGAGGCAACGTCATAAAAAAGACCAAAACCATGTTCGCGACGGATAAAATCCTGCAGGAATGACTCCTTCAAACAAAAGGTGGGTGTGTCTGAAATGTTTAGCAATCTGTGGCCACAACATCAACATCAACATACCGCCTCCATACCGTTACGAAGTTCACAAGAAGAAGAAACTACTAACCAAAGTCGGTTTTTTCCACTAAGTGCTGGCCTCAGGCCCAGTCTTGGCTTCTCCTCGTCCCCGCCCACACCAGCTCACGTGTGGTGCTAAAAGTCCTTCATGTCTTCATGTGCCAAAGATTCAGAAATAAGGTGCAATATTTTTTACAACAATAAAACTCAAATCACTTTGTTATTCCAGCGTCTTCACTAAATAATGAGGTTTTAAGCAACACCTCCAACTAATGAAATATTACAACAACAAAATGATGTGTAATATTATTTCTAAATACAAATACAAGAAATAAAATAAATTACAATTGGGCTGAAACATCCTTTGGTACCAGTGTTCCTGTCAGTACCCTCTGTAATTGTAAACAATAAGGAAATATTTATCCAAATGTGGAAAAGCTCAGTAGTTTACGGCGGAGCGTTTGCTCCAGAAAGCAGACATTTATTAGCCCTTTTATCCTCTTCTGAGGTTACGTCTGCGCTGTCACTGAGGGCATCTCTTTCACAGATGGCTGCATGAAGCAGATCAGATTGCCAGATGAAAAAACTCCAATCTACCTGCGCTGAATCAAAGCTGGAAATCCCATCCACTCATAAATGCGGATCTTTCATGCTGATGTAAAACCGCAATTATGAGCTTAGGAGCCAAAATATCAGGGCTTGATTTGGAGCCTGTTATAATCTGCTGTCAGATATTTCTTTCAATGAAATGAAATAACTCTATGATCTCAGCTAATCTCTGTCCCTCTTTTCCATCGTGTGCAAACATTTATGTAATCCGAGGCAATATCACATCACTGCTCATCAAATCTTTCAGAAATCTTTCAGCTGCTCATTTCACCGCACAGTTGTTCCTCATCTTTCGCTGCCTGTGTACTGAGGTTTTCTCATTAGTTGGGCAGGGAGGCTGAATTATTAGGATTAGAGCCTTAAAAAAATAGATGAGGGGAGTGTTGATTTAAGTGATTCATCTTTGTGTCTGGAAATTTGTGCAGAGGCAGCACCTTTCCAGCTCCTGATATCAGACCTTCAGTCTTAGGATCTTTTCTGCTGCTTCATGCTTGATGTCTTCCTCCCAAACCATCCTAGAAACCGTATCTGCTCCAAAACAGCCAAAGAAAATACATTTAAAAATAAAAACAAAACAAAAACATTTAAATAATACATGTGGATACCTGAATACTAGAGCTGGTAAAACCATCGATAACTGATCATAATATTGATTTATTTTATCTTACAGAAACCTGGTTACAGCAGAAGGATCATGCAGTGCAGCAATCCATCATGGTTTCTACGGAGACGGAATTCATCCGTGTTCCTTGGAGGATCCTGCAGGGGGGCTGGTTCCAGAGTACTAGGCATCGAGTTTGTTGCTACGAGATATTCAGTCTCTATCCAAACACAGCAGGAACTTAGTTCCCATTGCAGGTAATAGGTCGGATTCGTTCCAGGTGGGGGTTGGACTGCGTCGAGGTTCCCCTTTGTGATTCTATCCATAACAAAGGCGCAAAGTTACAGTAGGTCTGGTTTGGTGCTCAAAAGATGCCATCTCTACATTTTTTGCAGATGATATGGTTCTGTCTGAGATCTTCAGGTTTTCTTTGGTTTGCAGCTGTGTAAGGTAGCTGGGAAGAGAGTCAGTACCTGGTGAGACGCTGCCTCAGGGGGAGGAGCTTAAACCTCTTGTTCATGAGTGAGGAAAGAAAGGAGATCAACAGGCGGATAGGCGTGGCATATGTGATAAGACGGACCCTGTACCAGGTGGTCGTGGTGAATATAAAGTTCAGTCTGGGTTTGGTTTAGGTAAATTAATATAGACATCATTTTATTTATTAAGTTCATACAGAGAAAGTACAGCTATAAATGCAATGAATGCAGTTCGTGTTCATAATGGAAATGTGTGAAAGGACATTGTTTGTGGTCCAAACACCTCAGGAAGGGATTAGATGTCCTCCAGTAAAACTGTAAGAAACCTTGGCGTTATATTCGATCAGGATTTGTCATTTAAACAGCAAATTCATCAGGTTTTAATCAGGTTTTTCCACCTCCGTAATATCACAAAGATCAGGAGCATCCTCTCGCAGAGTGATGCCGAAAAACTAATTCATACGTTCGTATCTTCTAGACTAGATTACTGTAATGTGTTGTTGGCTGGATGTCCAAGTAATTCTCTGAAGATCCTCCAGATGATCCAAAATGCAGCAGCGCGAGTGCTGACAGGAATCAACAAGAGAGACCACGTCTCTCCAGTGTTCCAACATTTTATTACTAATAAAGTCCTAAACATCTAAACTCCTGGTTTTCTTCAAGACCTGATGGTTCCTCATGTTCCTAACAGAGTTCTCTGTTCTCAGAGTGCAGGTTTACTCGTAGTTCCTAGAAGATCCAGATGTAGATGTGGAGGACGGGTCTTCTGCTATCAGGAACCATCACTATGGAACCAACTTCCAGTTTGGGTGAAGGAGGCTGACACCACCTCCACCTTTAAAACTAAACTTCCAACGTTTGTGTTCAGTAAAACATCTAGTTGGTGTAAACTTTAGTGTGTCAGGACCAGTAGTCACAGTTGCAGCTACAGGACCAGACTGGAGCAGCTGGTCTTCAACACAGCTTCATCTGGATCTACTGCTGTAGACCTGCTGCAGGGGGACACCAACATGATCCACTGACCTGCAGTCCCACCTCTGACCACCTCAGTGTCTGCTGTCTACACCTGTTTAGATAGTGGTCTCTGTAGTCCACCAACTAACCAGGTACCAGTCTGATGGACAGAAAACTCTCAGTTCTCCAGGTAACAGATTTATACTGATGGATCTGGTCTTTGGTACCTTTGACGGTGTGTCTGTGTCTCTACTTCCTACGTCCTGGTCCAGGTTTCTTCCCTCTTATGATCCAGGTCCTGGTCCAGGTTTCTTCCCCCTTATGATCCAGGTCCTGGTCCAGGTTTCTTCCCCCTTATGATCCAGGTCCTGGTCCAGGTTTCTTCCCCCTTATGATCCAGGTCCTGGTCCAGGTTTCTTCCCCCTTATGATCCAGGTCCTGGTCCAGGTTTCTTCCCCCTTATGATCCAGGTCCTGGTCCAGGTTTCTTCCCTCTTATGATCCAGGTCCTGGTCCAGGTTTCTTCCCCCTTATGATCCAGGTCCTGGTCCAGGTTTCTTCCCCCTTATGATCCAGGTCCTGGTCCAGGTTTTTTCCCCTTTATGATCCAGGTCCTGGTCCAGGTTTCTTCCCCCTTATGATCCAGGTCCTGGTCCAGGTTTCTTCCCCCTTATGATCCAGGTCCTGGTCCAGGGTTCTTCCCTCTTAAAGGGGAGTTTTTCCTGCCGTTGTTTATGTAATAATTGCTCGGGGTCATGTTCTGGTCTCTGGAAACATCCTAGAGACAACTTGTGTTGTAGTAGACGCTGTATAAATAAAACTGAATTAAATTGAATTGAATTGAATTGAATTCTGTTCTTGTTTTGTTAAATCTTAACAAAACATCAAGTTAATTACCACTATAAAAACTGAAAGTACAACTAAAATCCAGTCTCACCTGCAGATGCTCCAGTTTACTCCAATGCAAAAAAGTTCATGAGTGACCTAAAGACCTTTAATTCCAAAGTAGACTGGATACTAACATTGTACTGATGCGTTTATGACGTCTTTGTGTTTGTTTGATCTATTTGTTTGCAAATACCACGTTACTGTTACACTACTGACACACTCTGAGGGTTCAGTCCAGTCTGCTTCCCTGACATCTCATGGTACAGCATCAGGCCACATTCGAACATCTGTGACCTTTAAAGCGTGATCTTAAAGAATGCCTCCAGCTATATAAATCCATATATTAAAAACAGAGCGTGTCATGCTGACATGACATGAGGAGATGTGGGCATCAGAGCAGCATGAAGGATGCTGGTTTCTTACCCCGTACTTGCACTGGCGTGAGGAGGTGCCGTACTGGAAGCGACACTGCTCGTCTGCGTCGTACACCTGCCCCGGAGCCATTGTTGGGTACAGGAAGTCTCGTTTCAGAGGTTCGTTGTCCAGACAGGTCCCCCGACCTGAGCTGTCAAAAAAGCAAACCTACATTAGGACTGGTTTTAACACAGACACGCCGATATGGAGCTGCCCTGTTGCTGTTTTACCACTAACGTGTCACTGCCTGGACTCGGTCACGGCACTCAGAGCTGCAGAAAAGTCCTTTGCTGTTGGTTAAATTTATCCCGTTTGTCAGGTACAAGCATGCGCAGCCTGTTTAAGCAGAATTAAAACCGGGAGAAGAAAAACACACACACACACATAAAAGTGGTTTGAACTCTAGCAGGTAAAACAATAAAAATACTGCAGGTGGTTCAGCTGAGCTGTTTGTTCTGGCCTGAGGTGATGAGCTTTTTCTTTTTTCTTTTTTTTAATCCCATCTGTGATGACAGACACTCTGAAACAGGACGAACGTTTTGATCTCTACCTCCTCAGATTCTGCCTGAGTCAGACGTTTCTCTCCAGGAAAACTATTACTGGAGCGTTATACTATAACAACACGTTCCTTCCAGCTGCGGCAGCTGCCGTGGAACGCCGTGGAACGCTTCCATCCCTCGAAAGGAAAAGTGGGCCTGGTGACAACATTAACGCAGGCTACACTGTGATTAGGCACGTTGGGCTGAGAGGACACGAGAAAACTGAGCACTAAATCTGGGAGAATGCACCTCCCCATGCAAACAGGGTCATGGTCCACATAGCCAGGTAGAGATGAAGGGCTTAAGCTTCAGAATTAATAGAAAAAACCTGTAAACTACACCCAAGAGGCCTTTAAAAACACAGAAAATGCTGAATTAAGTGAAACAGTCGTATGCACGTATGTAACTCTTAAAAAGTTGTGGATTAACCCTTTAACACCTGACACATTCAATTATGTTTATTATACTTTTTAAAGTATTTATTGAATATGGAAATTAAAAATACCCCACGTTTTTTTCTTTAAAGATTTTTCATTAATAATTGTCTGAATCATTTTAAACTTTATGTATTTTGTATTGTATAAAACTTTATTGTAATAAATATGATACATCCAGAATTAAATGGTTAAACCGGTTTGAGGAGACACCTATTTTGCCATTATCTCCTCGACTGTGAAAGGCATTTTCAATGAACCGACCCTTTCATGTCTCTTCCTAAATTACATTTAATTTAATTCAGTTCAGTTTTATTTATACAGCGTCTGTTACAACACAAGTTGTCTCCAGAGACCAGAACGTGAACCAGATCAGTTATTACATAAACGGCAGGTAAAAACGCTTTTAAGAGGGAAGAAACCTGGACCAGGACCTGGATCATAAGGGGGAAGAAACCTGGACCAGGACATGGATCATAAGAGGGAAGAAACCTGGACCAGGACCTGGATCATACGGGGGGAGAAACCTGGACCAGGACCTGGATCATACGGGGGAAGAAACCTGGACCAGGACCTGGATCATAAGGGGGAAGAAACCCGGACCAGGACCTGGATCATAAGGGGGGACCCTCTTGCTGAAGACCAGCTGGTAGAACAGGAAGTAAAGAGACACAGACACACCGTCAAAGGAACCAAAGACCAGATCCATCAGTATAATTATCTGTTACCTGGAGAACTGAGAGTTTTCTGTCCATCAGACTGGTACCTGGTTAGTTGGTGGACTACAGAGACCACTATCTAAACAGGTGTGGACAGCAGACACTGAGGTGGTCAGAGGTGGGGCTGCAGGTCGGGATGCAGCACCTGGAAGACCACGACTGAAATGTTGCCACCATCCGTATTGGAGCGGATGTCATTAAAGACCGTTATTAGAGCCGTTTCACTGCTGTGACGTGGCCACAAACCTAAAACAGTCGTTTAGTGTCAGGAGGTTGAACGGCTGTTGAAAACAGCTTTATCTATGATTTTACTTAGAAAGGGGGGTTTTGATACGGGCCTATAGTTCAGGATCCTTCCAGCCAAAACCTCTGGCTAGGGACTAGGAAGCTGGAATTCCTACGTCTGAGTCCAGATGGACTCCCCGCCCCCGGCGGACCGGGAGGGCTGTTAGCTGGGTCTGAAGAGGAGAAGCAGGTTAATGGACCAGCAACAGGCTGTAACCGTGGGGGGGTGCTCGGGCTTTTCCAGTCTTCTGCTGAGTGGGAAGTTGCTGTAGCTGCAACGTAACGTCTCAGATGGAAGGCAAAGACGAGCTCTGTCTGGTGTTTGCCAGCCGTTGTCATCAGCTAACGCTAACATAACTTGAAAAGTAAGTTAGACGCCAACAATCTGCCCGGCTTCACTGTAGTTTCATGAAAAAGTGACTCAAAGACACGTTAACGACAACCTGCCTGATGTTCTTCTATAACATTATATACATGCTGTTGTGTAAAACAGGCGTTTAAGCAGAAGTTAAATGTTCCTTAAAAGAGGAGAAAGTCGTCTTTTCCTCTGTTGCCCCTGCCTTCCCTCTGTTCCTCGTGTTTCCTTCGCAGTTCCTTGTTTGATCCCGTTTCTTAGCTCCTGTTTCTTGGAGGAACCCGTCATCGCAGACACAGAGAGACGAGTCGGTGCACTCGGGCGAAACCTCACTATTTATTGGTTTGGGAAGACAAAACACTCAAAGACAGAGGCTTTTAACGGACATGGGCGCGAAGGCTTCCTGTCTGCTGGGATCAGTCTAACGCGGAAATAACTTCTAATAAGATGGTCAACTGTCCCTGAACTCTGACGCTGGTCATTCTCGTAGTTACTGAAAGGGTTCAAGTAGTGGTGAGACGCACATGATTAAATCAGGCAAACCTGACAATTATTAAAAGGCACTGGTCTTATATTAAGGGCAAAAGCCTTATAAACTCAAACTGCAGGCCTTTTAAAGTTTATAACAAACTGGCAGTTTGACAGGGAGAATAAACTATGACTGAACTGTGAGTGCATTCATAAACCACTCTTTAAAACAAAAAAAGCGCCGCGTAATGCTCAAACAAGACAGTGAATCTAGGCCAACACCGCAGCCAAAGTTGTTTACTTGGCAGTCAGGAGCATGTGCAACATCCAAAACTCCGACTGGGGGCGGAGCGGCAGGATAATTGGATCCTTTTGTAAGATACTTCAAAGCTAAATAAAGCCAAAAGTTTAACAAAATAAGTGACACAGGTGTATGTGATAACTGAAGTGGGCATCTTTTCTGTCGAAAGATCATGTTTCGCCAATTTTTCTTTTTTTATGGTCGAGCAAAGCTTCTACCGTCTCTGCGTGGTCACACCAGAGAAGGACAGGATCCTCCCGGCAGGACGCCGCTGGAGCTTCTCGTTGTGTCCCAGTTAGAAGCATATGATGGTGTCGTCTCCGCCTTCCAAACGCTCTCTAACAGCTTTCAGCTGACACATCATCTGACAGCCCACTGAGACAGCAACACCGGCCCGAAGACTGAAGGTGGGAGACTTCACAACCACCCCGGTCCTCCAGGGCAAACACAGCCCCATTTTACAAAACATTAAAACCAGAATGCACAATTTGCAAATCTCGTGAACCCATATTTTATTCAAACCAGAAGTGAAAAAAGTGAGACATTTTACCACTTCATGAAAAAGCAGTACATGTAAAAAACACTTGGACATGGGCAACAAAAGGCTTGAAAATGAAAACGTGCAGGAGCATCTGCAACTTATTAGGTTGGTCACCAGGTCTGTGACATGATTGGGTGCAAAAACAGCATCTAAAGCCGGGTTCATGCCGACTTTGGCCGCCTCAGATATAAGATACGCAGTCATGGGAAACATCGGTCATCATAGCTGGAAACCGGTGGTCGCACATCTCACAGTGAAGACGGGAGCAACGATGAAAGAAAGAAGCTTCCTGCGAGCAAAGACGGCCGCGACATATGTCAAGCAGAGCCAAAACTCTCCAGGCCATGAAGACAAGTTATCAAACACGGCCATGGATGCTGTGACCTCCAGACTAGAGACCAGACGGACCGTGGAGCTTGTGGTCAGCGCTCAGCTCAAAACCCTGCCTCTCTGACGGTGTGAAGGTGCATTAGTGTCTGTGGAAAGGACAACAACATCTGGAAAACATCTGCTCCCATTCAGACAACTTTATCTTTTCATATTTCAGCAAGACAATCCTAAACTACACTCGTTTGAAAAACACGGTTTGTAGCAAGAGTCCAGGTGCTGAACATCTGCCTGCAGTCAGACCTTCCCCCAGCTGAAAACATTTGGCTTCTTGTGTGACAAGAAGATTCAGGACAGCCGAGGAGCTCCAGTGTTATAGGACGGGAAGGACGGGAAGGCCGGGAAGGCCGGGAAGGACGGGAAGGACGGGACAACCCCCCCCAGAACTCCAGCTACCGGCCTCCACCTCCCAGTTATGGGCTGCCGTTAGAAGAGGACCGTGGTAAACATCAGCCGATTCCAACTTTCTTCTGAATTACATCTTTTTTTCTAAAGCGTCCACATTCCTTTAATTTTGAACATTCAACACATTTTCTATGTTCCACTGTGAATAAATATGTTTTTATGAAATTTGCAAATTATTTCACTCTGTTTTTATTTATATTTCATTCAATGTGCCACCGAAGGCTCAGGGAAGAAACGTGTTGGTGAAATCAGGTTTAAGTAAAATATAAAACTAATATTAATGTTTTTTTGGGTTTCTGTGCTTTTGCACCGTCCTCAAATCAAATGAACGAATATGAATGAATATGCTCAAGTACAAGACATAATCCGTCAGCGGAAGGCAGCTTTAAGCCAAATAATAATCCTCTGTCAGGTTCAACCTCTGAGAGCCTCAGTCGAATGCCGGGTAAACCTCCACAAGAGCAACGAGCACACGTTCTGCAAAATAAAAGGTGGCAGCCTTTGGTTCCAGAGAAACGAGAAAACCCATCTCTGAATTCAGCTTCAGAAACCCCGGTGAGTGTTTTACTACACCAGTCGGCGCTTCTGTCACTGCTTTTCACCTTCACTTATTTATGTGCTCCAACTTTTTGCCTTCTTTGGCGAATCCACCAAACAGCGGCTCGCAGCAGCTGAGCCACACATCACCGCCCCAGACCGCATTGTGGTGCAAGGATGCACGAGTGGAAAGTAGTCAGTTATCATACGCAGCCACAAGAAGGTCTGGCGGGAGTGTTGGTGATGAGAAGGATGTGAGTAAGTGGGGAAGGCCTTTCATACAACAGGGGGGCCAGCCAGAGGCAGCGAGTTGTAAAGCGAGACAGCTGTGTGCGAGCAGGAAACAGGCGTGCACCCTGCACTCTGCTGCACTCACATGCAAGCAAAGCCAAACACACTCAGACGGTCCACAGGGACCAACCATCATCCACTTACTCCAGAAAGCTGGTGATGTAGTCTTTGCTGCAGGCGGACCAGGAGAAAGGGTTGGTGTTGGCTGTTATATGAGCGGCCATCAGTTTGGCTGTCTCGTGGCCTTTGGTGCCGCAGGAATTCCCAATCCCATCGTGGTTCATCCCAAAACTGAAACACACACACGGCAGTTTGAATGAATGCAACTGGGAATGATGAAAAGTGGCCCTCATTTCACGTCCCAGTTTAGAGAGGAGAGTCGAGGGAAGTGTATCGTGGCGGATCAGGCAGTAAAAAGAGAGACCTCAGCAACTCCAAAACAGCTGTGTCGATGGGGTCAAGGGGCAAACCCTGTCTGGAGCTCGGCAGCAACAAAAAACTCCTAATCACCACTCAGATGCCTGCCTGTCAGTCACCGCCTGCAGGTCTGAGCAGGCCACGAGGGACGAACTGCAAATCCTTCGGATCCGAGGAACCAAATACTCCCAACCTTGTGGTTTCATGCTAAAGAGTTTATTTCATCCCGAATTCACACAAGAAAATAAGTAAAAATTAACATGTACAAAGAAATATTTTTCTGAAGAGAACGTCTCACATTAAAGCCGGATGTCAGAGCTTACTACTGCTTCTGGTCCAGCAGAACAAATCCAGTCTAATGTATAAAACAAACCCGACCGCACTGCAGTCTGAACCTGCTTTTCTAAGGATGGCGTTTATGACATTTTAGACTACTCTGGAAATAAATCAGACCGGCTGAAACCCCACAGCAGTGTGTTTTTTTCTACATCCTCTTGAAGCGGAGACTATTTTTACAACTGCCCCACAACAGAAGCAGACACGAGACATAATAAAGGAAATCAGCAGCATGCTGAACTCTCTCAGGAGGGATACGTAGACTAATACATCATCATTATTTTGCTTTATATTCAGGAGGAAGGAGTCAGAGGTATGCGGACGCCGACATTTGCATCAGGGAAACTGCGGCGAGGTTGAGGACGCCTGCTGTGGAGGATGAAAGTCGTGATGTTTGTTTAAGTGGTGGATGTGATCAAAGGTTTTCAGATGAAGCATACGAGGATACGAGTCAGGATACGAGGCTCGCTCATGGTGCGGCGGGCAGGTGTTCGTTAAACTAAAGTTGATGGAACTATTATTTTAGTTCACAGCAATCCATCAAACTGCTGTTTTACCAAATTCCTTAAGTTGTGTGTGTTATAACCTGAAGCGTATCACCTGTTCAAAGGGATGACATGAAAGGGGATTAACTAAATAAAAATCCTGTTTCTTGAGTTTGAGAGCATTGATTTGGGTGACTGAAGTCATTATCAATCAAAGCTCCAAGGTAAGATCATCCTGTTACTTCGCATGGAGGGATCCGACTTGGAAAATCTGAGCGATTCAGGTTTTCACAGGTACTCTGAGACATCACAGAACTGGTCTGACTATGAGAGAAAACTGTTTTGGCATTTGGACTCCATCAAAGCATCGTTTAATCAGGCTTACATAGAAATACGGGAATGTAGAGCTTAACATTAAACATCTTTAAGACCACATAGTTCCATCCAGTGGAGCTCTTTGCTCTCAGACGCAGGTCTACTTGTGGTTCCCAGGGTTTATAACAGTAGACTGGGAGGTAGAACCTTCAGGTTTCCTTCAGTAGACACCCTCTCTACCTTTAACATTAAGCTTAAAACCTTTCTTTTTGTGAAGTTTGTAGTTTGCGATTCCTCAGGTGACCTGAAACATCCCTTAGTGATGCTATAGGCCTAGACTCCCGGGAGACCTCCCATGATGCTCTTTATCAGGCAGTCAGGGAGGCTCATCATGGAAATATAAAATTAAAAATAAATTAAATGGTTATATTTATTCAGTGTTAAAGTTCTTTTTCATTTGACGTCGCAATTTTTGGAATCATTTTTCAAAATCACTTTTATCATCAACAACTGTAACGTATTGTTGTGCTGAGCGTCATAAAACGGCTGCGCAGAGCTGCACAGTGAGGCTGCAGTTCTCCTGCCTCACGGCAGGGGGCGATAGTGATCCCAGGGATTCTTCCTGCAGCTGCTCGGCTGCCAAACAACAGAATGAATGACAGCATCAGATAAGGATTAGAGACTTTTACAAACAATTATCGATGCTTTTATTCAAAAGCAGCGTCGCATGGACTTCATTCATCAGAAAAGGGAAGACGAGAATAACAACATTTGTTAAAGTTCTTTTTCTATGCTACAGTTTGTATATGTAAAGATGCTGATATGACATTTTAAATGTTGAATAAGCTGCTCTGTAGGGTTCATATGTCTGTAAATCTGACTGTGATGATGTCAGTGCCTCGCCGCACGTCACTGCTCTTTACTCTGTTCTCTTCTAATGACGCCATTGTTGTTGTCATGAACCGGTGTTCCTTCGTCCCAGCAGGTGTTCCTGATCTCTTGTTCTTGTTCTCTTCTCTTTCCCGTCCTCTCAACCTCCAACCAGTCCAGGTGGATGCTGGTCCTTCATGTCTGGATCTGTCAGAGGTTTCTTCCTGCTACAGGGAAGTTTTTCCTGTCCACAGTCGCCCGGTGCTGGATCAGGATGGGCGACCGTATTTAAGAAAAGTTTTGATTCAGTCCGTTGATTCCCTTAGCAAGGCACTTTTTATTGTTATTTTATTGGCTTCGTATTAGCTGGACTAATTTGAATGGAGTTCCATGTATTGTTGGGGTGACATTTGTCGTGATTTGGCGCTACATAAATAAAGCTGTAATAATTATCTAGCTAAGGGAATCAACAGATTGAATCAAAACCTTTCTTGGATCCCATCCCCCATCCTGATCCACCATCAGGTGACTGTGGAAAGGAAAAACTCCGCTTGAACAGAAAGGAACCTCTGGGAGAAGCAGACTCAACATGCCAGGGCTCCAGGATTCTGAAGTCAGTGTGAATGAGGTGTTCCAGCTTTCCAAGTTGGACTTTCAACATCGGGGCGCTTTTGAATTGAAACTACCAATTAGGAACTTTAGAATTCCACCTTCCAAGTATAAAATGGAACACACTATTCATCTCCACCAACTTTGCATCATGATGCATTTGTTTTACTGCTTATACTGTGTAAGCTGTAAGGGACTGCTGCAGTTCAGGTGGTAGTGGTCATCCTTCAGTCAGAGGGTCACAGGTTAACTCTAATCTACATCTGTAGGTAGGTGTCCTAGGGCGAGATACTAAATCCCACACTGAACTGATCCCAGTGCGATAAGACAGAACGAAAATACACCGTAGAGACAATCCCAGTGGACATCCAGAGTTACTTTCCTTCACTCCTGTGTCCAATTGCATTATATTGATTACTCCACCACCAGCGTTCTAATAGTTGATTAAGTTTTAAAAGAGTACCAGTAAAGTACAGGAAAGTACGTGGCACAAAAAGCCAACTGCCGAAAGTTGTTGCGACAAAAAAATTATGAGATCGACTCTACGATGCAGGGATGGACACAAGTGTCTGCACTGTTACCCTGCCAATCATTATGACTGTGTACGTGCATGTGGAGACACACCCCAAACCTCCAGCTACGCTGTTAATCTGGACGGGGTTTTGGATGCACGGAGAAAAGAATGGTGGCTATAACCTCTTATCAAACTGGGATTGACAGCAAATAAGCTGATTCCTAAAATGTTGGCGTAAAGGTTAAGTGAATGAGACATTTTCAGAGGAAGAACGCTCGGAGCGCAGTAATGTGGTAGTGATGGGTCGAGGTTTAACAGATGGTTGGGACTTCACACACCCAAGAAAATGCTGTCAATCCCAGAAAAGAGTTTCTTTTTTCTTCTTTTCCATAAAATGTCCCCTCTAAATCAGTCAGTGTGGCTTAAAAACAAATCACAGCGAGGCCCTCCTCCCACCCCCTTCATTTTGCATCAGGGACCAATGTCAAACTCAATATTTTATATTAGGATCTTCAAAAGTCTTAAAACTCACTTGTGGCCTATCTCGTGTGCAATGGTGAAAGCAGAGCCGAGGCCAATGTCTTCATTGATGCTGCAGCTTCTTTCCGGCTCACACATTCCAGCCACGGAGGCCAAGCCTAGACACACACACACACACACACACACACACACACACACACACACACACGCACACACACACACACACGCGCGCCAGACAAACATACAAACACACGGTCAAGGTGTAGCAGTCATTGTAGTCATGGTAGTAAAAACGAGGATTCACAGCTCGACCTCCTGATTACAGTAGAGGTGAGTTTAACACCACGGGCTGGATGAGCTTCTTTAAAACTGTCTTGTTAAACAAAACAAAAAAAACTATCTTCTGCTGGAAAATGTCTAGCTAGGGGTTAGATTTATACATTAAGACTCATGTAACTCAGGATCACCTAATAAACCAGCCAAGGGGCTATAGAAACCCCTCCCCAACGCCGCGGCCCAGCAGAAACCTGTCAGAAAATATCCATGTTTTCCTCATTTCAGAGGCAAAGTTGGAGAAAAGGGAGAAGGAACGAAAGAAGAGAGGAGGGTGTTTAAAGTTAAAACTGCTCCACAATCCAGGTGTTGCAGAGCCTTTTTTTCCTAAAGCCTGACAGGTCAGATAAGGAGACTTGCAGGCAATTCTTCACAGATTACATCTACAGGTGACCTGAAGGAGGATCATATGACAGTGCAAAGCAGGTGTGTGAGCCTGTCGGTGAGTAGGTGTGCATGACTGCTGAAAGGGTCTATTAGGTCGGCCCTCGTACACACACATGGCTACATTTTTCCAGATTTCTCAGGTTTTCTAAAACGTCTGTATCCTTAAAAGTGCAATAGAGGAGAAGGTGATTTAAAAAGTTACACACCATTCTGTGCAATCAATAGCATTCTTTCAAATCCTGATCCACATTTTAACATCTTTTCCCAGGTTCATCTTGCAAGTGTGAGTGCAACAAGATAACATGATTACAAGAGCAGCGGTTAACTCCCAAAGACCGCCGCTGCTTGTCTTGGTTGAAGCTAATGCAAAAATGCAGTTCCTTAAACATCCTCAAGGGGCTGGCTTCAAGAGTGAGTTCATTTTCACTGACCTTAAGTTAAAATCTCCAAATTAAGAGCAGAAAAACATGTATTTAGCACCTGGTACAAGAACGCGCTGTACGATATCAGACGACAAGCAGTCACTACTTTAGCCACTTAGCACTTTTGTCGACTTTGACTTTTCAGCTACGAAACAAGACCAAAGAGATCCTAACCACTCTTATTCTGAAGATAATACTGCTTGTTGTAGTGTTAATTGTACTAATAGACCGGCACAGATGGCTCCTGAGTCCAGGAGTGACGCTTAACTAAGATCCAGGTTCCCCGCCTGGCAGAAGGTCACCAGGCAGGACTAGCCCGAGACGGGTTGCTCCTACCAGCCACATCAACCCCATCACCACTATTCCATTTCAAATACCTCTGCGGTAATCAGAAATGACCTCTGCGCCTTGTTAGCAGCTGTCGACTGATTTGTTAAGCTTCGTACCAAGGTGGCTAAGCTGGACATCTAGCTATGGAGCCCAAACCTGTTTTTGTACCAGGCTGTAAATATGTTGGACATTTTAACAGAGAGGTCGAAGGACATTTACTGGCTTTTGGAGCCAGCCCCCAGTGGTCAGTCATTGAACTGCAACTTTTCTTAGTTGCCTTTAATACGTTAGTTAGATTGCTGCTGTTTGGTTCCAACTAATTGTCAGGTTTTGTTGTTGGACCCATCCATCTATTCATCTTCTACTACTTATCCGGGTTGGGTCATGGGGGCGGCAGGCAAAGCTGGAACGTCCAGACTTCCCGCTCTCCAGCCACTACATCCAGCTCATCTGGAGGGGATCCCAAGGTGTTCCCAGGCCAGCCAATAAACACACTGTCCTGGGTCTTTTCCGGGGTCACCTTCCAATAGGACATGCCTGCAAAACCTCACCAGGCAGGCATCCAGGAAGCATCCTCACCAGATGCCTAAACCACCTCAACTGAGCTCCTCCCGGATGACTGAGCTTCTCCTCCTATATATAATAGAGTCCAGACACCCTGTGGAGGAAATCAGGCTGCTAATTTCGGCCACTTGTATCCACGATCTTGTTCTTTTGGTCACTATCCACAGCTCGTGACCGTAGGTGAAGGGTGGAATGTGGACCAACTGGTAAATTGAGAGCTTTGCTTTTGGCTCAGCTCCTTCACCACAGCAGACCGATGCATCACTGCAGATGCCGCACCGACACACCGGTCAGTCTTCCAGCAACCCATACTCCCAGAGTACCTACACCCCCCCCCATTTGTTGCACCCATTTGACCACTTTTTACCACCGGGATGGACAGAGTCCTCAACCAAGATGCCATCAACCCAAGTTCAGACCCACTTTTCAGAAAGCCGTGGGTGACATCACAGAAGGCTCTTGTTCTCTTGGTACAGTCTTTGTTTCCTGCCACTGTGGGAAATGTGGAGTGATGGCCTAGTGGTTACAGAGATGGGCCTGGAGGACCCAGGTTCAAATCCCCTGGCTGGCAACAACGGTGAATCACTGTGGCCCCTGAGCAAGGCCCTTAACTCCCACCTGCTCCCCGGGCGCTGGGACAGCAGAAACTTGTGATGGTTAAAAGCAGAGGCAAATTTCAGTGTGTATCGTGAGATACACACTGACAAGAATACATTTTTTAAAACTGTGACTCAGCATTTCTGCTGCACATTTGTTTTAGCAATATACATTTTTGGCGATATTTCTACTTTTTCCCCCCTGCATAGTGCACTTTCAAGGCTTAACATGCACTGTGATAAAAACAGGGAGATGCAAACATACTGAAAGTATGTAAGGAAGTTGAAAACTGCATGGGGTGACTGAGAAAATGTGCTTCTCTGACAAGAGGATGGACTGCAGCTTAATGCCAAACTTATTCTGATTTATAAGCTCGGTCCCTATTTGGAAGAAAAAAGATCTTGACAAGCTTAATCCACCTGCTTTTATACATCTGCATGAATTACGGTTTGGTGGTCAGACCTGCTTCAGAATTTCCTGCACAGTTTGCACAAAATCTTAGCCTCCCTGCTGCAAGTGGCGTGACTCTTGTATCCTCTTTTCTAACAGGCTAAACAAGAATAGACTCGCAAATCAGGAGGCCACTGAAACCATTACTGCAGGGAAAGAGAGAGCCTAAAGGTGGAGAAAGAAGGAGTAGAGGGAGGGAAAGGAAGGAGGGTGGCTACTCTACGATTAGTTTAAGAATGTGTGTGTGCCTGGTGGGGGTGGGGGGTGGTTGTGGCGAGTGTTTGGGTCGAGTGCAAACACACACACTGCCCTGAAAGCTGTTTTCTTAACACCGGGGTGGACTGTGCATTATCTCCAGCCCCGTGATTACTCAGCAACCCTAAAGGCCAGCGATCTGACCCGAGAGCATGATCCCCGAGAGGAGACGAAGGAGAGGAGGGAGGTGGCGAAGAGAAGGAGGAGGAGAAGGGGGGGGGGGTCAACAAGGAAGCCAAGCAGATGCCAGAGCAATTAAAGCGACCGGGGAATGTGACGAATGCGGTCAATCTGTCAAACCACCCCTGAGGTCACAATATTACCTCCAAGATATACTGTGGTGCCTGCAGGGCCTGCGCAGAGATAAGAGAAGAGCAAGGCTGGGTGAAGGTGTGTAGTGGCGCTGAAGGGGCTGGGAGAAAGATAGGAGGAAGGGGGGTGGCCTTCTGCCACTCCTTGTAGTCCTTCCACCCCCCAGTGTCATCACAACCTGCCCCCTCCCCCCATCTTCCTCTTTCTAACTCTTAACAGTCCCTATAATTGTCCTTTTCCCATTCCATTTTCCTTTCAACTCCTCCTCCTCTTCTTCTTTTTCTCCATCTCCTCCTTCCAATTTACTTTACCCCCCTCCCTCCTCACCTTTCTATCACATGCCTTTTGCTTTCTCTCTCTCAACCCCCAGTGGAAGTGTAAACACCTTAGACAAACTGAGGATAGAGGCGGAGAACAGAGACAGAGGAGTTTTGTAAACGGAGGCCGTGAGAGGAGGTGACCACGGCTCGTCCAGGTTCAGGGCCTCCAGCCTCAGTCAGCACAGGAGAGCCACTGAGGAGCTGTAATAACACAAATGAAAACATCCTTCCCATTATGACTGAGAGGAGCCGTCCTCTCGGAGTTCCTCTAAAGGAGGCGGTAAAGGCTGCTAAAAAAGGTTTGTCTGAGGACACGTTGAAGGCCGAATTTGAAGATGAGAACCTTTACAGAAAGAGGAAAGGAAGGATGAGCTCCTAAACCAGTGATTCAGATGGTCAACATCAGCTGTCCACAGCCCAGCAAGAAAACACGTTAAACGCGTTGTTAAACACAACTAATTTTACTCACCTAATGTGCCACAGGGCTTGTTCTTGTAGGTGCAGATGTCATATCTATGAACAGGTCAAGAAAAAAGAGGAAGGGTACACATTAAACATGACCTTAACTATTTGTGTCTATAGGGACTAGTAAGAAAAATACATGAACCCCTAGAAATGGACTGTTGGTATGCTTTAATTTGCTATGAAGTGTAAGTAGGTCATTTCTCATGTCTTTCCTGAACACAGCCATTAAAGGGTCGTGAGGAGTTGCACGGAGGGAACCCACGCAAGCACGGGGAGAACATGCAAATACCACACAGAAAGACTCCCGCCTCACAACTGAACCAGTAACCGTCTTCCTGTGAGGCAACAGTGCTGCCCCCTGATATGAGCCATGCCTCGCAAAAATGAGATCTCTGAGGACAAAGGATCAAGAGTGGTTGATCATCAGGATGGAAACGGTTACAGTTGGACAAACCGCCTATGACTGGTTTAGGACTGTGGCTACTCTGCCTGGACATGGACTTCCAAAGTGACACCACCGAATCCCATAAGAGTTACAGAAGAACCCACAACGAACAGCTAAAGATGCAAAGACTTCACTGGAACCAGCAAACATCTTCGTTCTTGAGTCATACGCAAGTCATGGAACAGGCAGGTTGTCCATGGCAGGACACCACCGAGGAAGCCACTTTGCACTTGACATTTGCCAAAAAGCCCTTTGGCAATCCGCAACACAAGTAAAGAAATGTTGTGAGGTAAGGTAGAGAGAGTGTCATGATTTGTACCTGCTTCACTGCCTCGGGGCTGAGACCAAGTTTATCAAAATATACTACACAATACTGACAGGCTGGCTGAAGTTTAGTAGAAGCTGGGTGACGCAGCAGGATAGTGACCATAAACGGAAGTAAATCCACCAAAGAACGCTTTCAGAATTGCTTTTTTGTTTGTTTTGGAGTGGTCCAATCAGAGCACAGACCTGAACCCTGTGCAGATGCTGTGGAACGAGCTCAAAAGAGCCGTTCACACCAGACATCCTTCAAGATGTTGAACAGCTCTGATCCAGACGTAATGAAAGTCCTCGCTTGAAGTCATTACTGCCGAAGCGAGTTCAGCCAGCTCACGGGTTAACTTAAAGTTTCCTACACCACTGTGCATGATTCACATCAGCGCTCTATAAAAGCGTGAGAAATATATCTGGCAGTATAAGAACATTGTGTTTGTTTGTTATTGGGGCTTAGATGAAGATGAAATCACATTTTATTGCCACATTTTTTTATTCTAAAGAGTTCATTTACTTTTCTTTGCCACTGTTGAATATTACATTGACAAAGATTTCCTCCACTGGCGTTTTGCCTTTCCATTCCTTCCACGTTTAATCACAGTCTGGCCAGATATAATCCCAACCTTTAGCATAACAATAGTGGAGTCACGGCAGGTTTGCTCGCAGAAAACACCTGGACCCATCTTCTATTTGTAGCATGACTTCTCTGCAAAATGTGACTTAACTTACAAAGCCGTCAGACATGAGGGAGAATAAATAGAGCGGCTTTGGTTGTGCGGTGTCCCTGCTGTTAACCCCACACGAAGGTAATCCAATAGAGCCGAAGTACACTTAAAGCCTCTGTGCTGTAAGAACACATCATACATTTCAAATGAATGATCTAATCACTACTAAAGCTTTTAATCTATTAAAACCAAGGGCGCTGCTAATTTAATTTGACTCCTTCCACCGTCTCCCTGTAAATTCCTCTTCCCCTCTTTCCTTCCTGCAGACCAACGAGGCACGATTGTGACCTCCTTCAGGATATGTATTTGTTTTGATTCATTTACCCAATTTCCCTCTTTTTCTGAGTGTGACAGGTCATATTCCCAACAAGGAAAAGAATGATCTCCTACGCTGGGAGCGACAACAAAGCAGCAGAGCTGCCGAGGTCACTTTCCTGGTGATAAGTGGGGAGGCGGGAACAGAAATCCACAGCGATCGGCGTTAACGAGGACCTGCAGGGTCAAAGCTGCTTCCTGAGAGCGTGAAGGTAAGAACACAAAAACCCCGGCGCGGCGGCCCACAGCTGCAGCCAAACCCTAGAACACAACCATGTGAAACCTCAGGAATACGGTTTAGGTTTGGTGAACCGCTGTCAGGCGCCCACGCTAGCCACGCTAGCCACGTTAGCCACGCTAGCCACGTTAGCCACGCTAGCCACGTTAGCCACTGGCCAACAGTTTTTCACAAAAACACAACAAACCCTGAAACACAGCGACGTGAACTCCTGGAATCATGTTCAACCTCAAGCACCGATGAATTTTAGCTCAAATGTTTTGTTTTATTTTGTGTTGCGGTGCCGCCACGTTAGCCACATGCTAAACCAACAACCCTGAAAACACCATCATGTGAAATGTTTTCTGCTTTGTCTTTAACAAAATCACATTTTTATTTCTATGTGTTACATTTCTATTTTTTTTGTTGTTGTTTTTTTACATTTTTACTCTCCATTGTTGACATGGTTTTTTTGGTTGTTTTGATTGACCTTTTTTTTTATTTTTTTAACTTTTCATTGTTTGTTTGTTTGTAGAGGATATAGTTTTAATGCAAACAGGACTCTGCTGAAAACATAATTTCCCTGACAAAAAAGATTTTTTTAAATGTTAATAAAACCATAAGAGTTCATGCATGTCCCTTTTCTTAAAAAAAAAAAAAAAAAAAACGCAACAAAGTCAATTTGCACTTTCAGAAAATGAAATGAATGTACTGTTTGCCTCATTTGTGCAAAAGGGGTTATTGTCTGCAAGCACGGTCGGCTTTAGCAGCTTAACACGGCTGTGATACGTCAGAGGCTCTTCAGCTGCAAGGAAACTGAATCATGCATCTTGAAATACTCAAACAGACATGTTTAAATGTTGGGTTGCAGGTTGCAGACATGAATTTGTAAATAAGCAAGAGCTCACTAATGATAGAAAGGCTGTTTATGTACAGAACCCACAGTCACACATTTAAATCATGTCAATCAAAGACCACCATCCTCTCTGGACAAAACCTTTTGGTTGCTAGGTTGTGTCCAAAACAGTTCTGGCAACAATGGAGCCTGTTCCAGGTAATGACAGAGTTTCACTGTTTTATGGTAACAGCCTTGACACGCGTAGCAGTGTGACAGGCGCAGCACATTTTATTTTCACAAGTAAGGTCTTTATTCCCTCAGCTGCAGGTACGGTATACGCTCAAAAACCGAATATAACGAGGTTCCAGTGCTGCAGCTGCTGGCGGCTGCTGAAGGCACAGAAAATAACCTGCAACCTATTTTCTCAAAATGAGAAAATTACATTGAATGAAATGCTGGATCATTACACTGGTGTGTGTGAGCGAAACGTGGGCCAAGTCTCACCGGGTGATTAGGACGGCGTTGTCATGATGAGCCATCCCATTCTCTGGAATACTGTTTCCATCGTTGTGATGAGACAGGATGGACTTCTGCCACTTACAGAAACTGTCCAGAGACTTGTCAGCATGATGATTAATTTCAAGGTTGGGCTGCAAAAGACACACAGTTGAAATGTGGAGCAGCATAATGCAGTTTTACAGAGCAAAACCAGGCAAACCTTTCTTCTATAAACATGACAGTTTTCATATTGTACTGGCTTATGTCAAAATTATGTTACAAAATTGTATTTTTATTGCATTTTATTAAATAAGTGTACACAATGCTGTGATGTATCATTTTACAATATTAAGTTTTCTTGTACCGTATATCGCATAATCCATCGCTGTGAAGTTTTGTTTCTTAGATCATCCCAACTATGTCGTAATCTACGATATCATATTGTAAAATGCCTTTTAGGAATATTACGAACCCTCCGTCTATATTGAGACACCGATTCAATGATGAAAGATTCATACATATAATCCTCTATTTCTGTTAAAGGATTATATAAGGTTATATTTAACTGTCTTGTTGAATCCAGAAATCCAATTTAAATTCTTTTTTATTTGTTACATGCTGTAACTTGATGTGAATAGAAGTGACTGTATTCACTCTGCAGAGGACATCGTCTCATATCAATCGATAGATCCAGAATCAAACCAGATCCAAATTGAATCACATTTAACATGACAAGACTTCAATAAAAGTCCTAGAACGGCGCTGCACTGATGGCAGCTTGCTCCAGCAGCTATTCAAGTCAGTATCTTGAAAGTTTCTGCAGAGATTTGTTTTTCCATTACAACAATGTTTTTAAACATTTTCTCTAAACTGGTTTGATTGCTGATTCAAAGGTCAGCGATTTTCTTGACTGCCACCTTTCAACTAGCATCAAAAATCACGGGAGCGCATCCCAACTCAAGCAACAAAACCTCGGGAAGTTCATCTCAGACCTTGAGATTGCTTGTAAAATCATAAGCTTTAAGGTCAAACATAACTTCCTGGTCACCAGCTGGTTCAGTTTCAATCCGTACGACTACTCAGAAACACCCAAAAGCAGAAGACAAATCTCTCCAAAGGAAAAGAAACTGAAGTTGTTGTCATATAGTGAGCCAGAGTACATCAAGTCTCGGTAGGAATTATTCAGGAGAGAATTTTACTGGAATCAGAGGGAAGTTTGATGACTGCTGTTTGAAGAAACTGAAGTTTTCCTTTTGATTTAAGATTACGAAACAATGTAAAGCAGATTCAGTCACCGTGAAGCTGTTGGTAGCAGGAGGAGAGAGGTGAGATGAGTCGAAGAGGGGGCACATCCAGGGCTCGTATCGTTAAAAAATGTAGGAAAAGGTGGAAGAAGTTTGGGGTAGTTGTATTAGACGCTGCAATTTGTGTCCACTGTCATGACTTTAAAGAGGAATCATGGAGTTCTCTTTCCAGCTTGCCCAATGAGTAATCATAACACAGCGCTGAACCAGGCAGCAGACGTGGAAGTTATTCCGTTTCACCATGAAATGTGTTTTACTGTTCCATTTATCAAAAACGAGGATTTAAATTTTCTTCCTAATGGATCGAAGTTTGACTCCACTTTAGATGAAAACTTAATTTTTGGACCTCATACGAGCAGAGGAGCTCCTAGAAAAATCTTAGAAGAAAACAGATGGTGGAAGACTCTGTTTTTCCCATCACAGATACGTACGTACGTACAGCGCATGTAAAAATCCTCAATCGAGGCCCCCCGAGGGAAGATGCCTGAGCACATCTTTCATCTGAAGTGGCGACCATATGGTGGATAACCCGTCGACTCTGCCCCTTCGACCGCAGCAGTCACGTGAAATAGTGCAGCTCATGCACTCCAAGCGCATCATTCATGCAGGTAAAAAGCTTAAAACATCGACGAGGTGAAATGTTCGGGGTTGAAAGAGCCTTTTCTTACCTGATCTTCAGTGAGAACAATCAGCCGGGTCACAATAATGTTCACAACATTTCCTAGACTGGCATCACGATAAAGTTTGGCAACCTGACCTCCAGAAAAGAAGAAAAGACACAAAGTCAGACATCCGTACACCAAACCCAGGAGTTCAGCGGCATGCCAAACAACGCACCCGAAACGGAGGATCAAACTTACAATATTCATCACAGACAGGATGTAGTGCTCGATGTCTTTGCGACCGTGGTAACCAACCATCATTTTATCCGCGACCACGAGCGTCTCCACAAAGCGCTCAGAGCTGATGGACCGCCTCTGTCTGTGGGTGCCGTTCAGCGGCTGGCTGTCATTGTGAGGGACAGGGGAGGATGTGCTAAACGGGCAAGGAGCATTGCTTTTAATGAGGTCTGTGAAAGACAGAGACGAGAGGCAGGTTGGCGAGTTTCGACGGAGCGGTCAGCATCAGGATAATGACACGGAGCGTGTTTGAAAAAGCGCTGGTTTGCGTTCGACAGCGGCCGATCGGGAATGTGGCCCCTTGATCCTCGCAGCTAAAGCCTTTGCTTTATGGCCCAGAAAAGGACGGGACATTCGGTTGGTTCTAAAAATAGATTTGTGCTTCTATAAAGGCACAAGGGAAGTACTCTTTATGCACTGAAGGGCCTTTTATGAAATCTGGACCGAGACTTTCTCTTACAGGCTGACTGGTGTCCAGGTCCAGGAGCAGCTACGGAACACAAGAGGCCCGGTCATGTCTACCAGAACCTGGGCCCAGAACCAAACCAGCACTTCCTCTAACCTGCTATGTATAGTTGTTCCTTTACGTCAGTTCCAGCCACACAGAGTCCAACCCAGATGGAGGCTCACCAACCTGAAATGCCACAGCTGAACTCCTGGCTGTGCTCTGGTGGCGAGGGAACGGCAGACATTTTATAAATAACATGTTGCTGTGCTTCTTCCAGGTTCCGTTCGCTGGAGGCGGTGGAGGATACGTTCTTTAAAGGCTCTATTAAATACTGTTCTTCCTCTGTGGTTATAACGCCGTGCTTGTTGGGGACGACATCCGAAGGAGGAAAAAAGAGAGAGACAGGTTACAGTTAGCAAAACTGATGGCGAGATGCAGAACCAGAGCAAAACAAAAAGAATTAAGGAAAAGGTGGTTCGAATGTGGGGTTGAGTCTCATGTGTATCCTATGATGTTAACACGAAGCTCAACGGACTGCTGCTCAGGGACAACAGTCCGACGCGCAACCTCCAGACGACTCCATGACTGCAACATCTGCCCTGCTATAAAGGGTTACGGTTTTGGTCCTTGAAGTCACATCTTTTCAATGTGTAAATGATGAACCGGTTGAACTGAGGGTGTTTTCACACTGGCACTGTTCAGGTCGGCCCACAGGAAGTCACCTGGCTCAGTGCGATCACAGCAACCGCTCTGCCGACACCGAACCACCTGGGAGCTCTCCGAAGACCTGGTCTCCGTACGGCGATCAGCGAACTCTGGGGAGGTCCGTTTGTGGCGTGGAACCTCGATTCGACTCAGCTACGGACCGTATACCACATGGTTGAGGTAAAGAGGTGCAGTGCATTGTGGGTTTGCAAACACTGCACACAACATCCAGCCACATTCGTGCTTCGCTAACGACCGGTGTCGTTTTCCTCGACAGGTGCGAACAACGATGCTTTTAAACACTCCTCCTCAGGTTGGTTGTCATGGAAACATGACACTTAGACAAGCCTGATATCGAGCGCCGTTACACGGCTTGTGGTGCGACGTTTTTGGATAGGAACTTACATAAAATGACAGATGACCTCGGTCCACACCATGAGACCAGCACCTGGGATAAACCTAAGACACCTAAGATACCCAGCAGTGCAGGGAGTGCACGTGGATGTGCACATCTAGCCTTTCTGGATAACTGGAGACCCATCACGTAGCTCACGTTTTTGCTGAGCGACTGAAAAGAGGACCAGACGATCTAGTCGATGAATGTCATGAGACTGGTTCTTGACTTGCTAGATTACTGTGACGTTACGAATGCCTTATTTTGTTTCTAGATTTTTACAAAGAAATTGATACAACTGAACATGCCTTTCTTTGAGATGTTTTAAAGTTTTTGGGTTTTGGAGATTATTTTCGTAGTTTAATTGAGATGTTTTACAGTGATATTTATACCCCAGTTTTCCAAAATCCAGGACTTGGACTTCTAGATTTAAGATCCAGCGAGGCATTCGCCAGCGCTGCCCCATTTCCACAAAACTGTTTATCCTCACCACTTCATTATTACCCCTAAAAATTTGTGATAGTCCAGAGTTGCAAGGACTAAGCATTTTCGACTGAGAACACAAGATTAGCCAGTTTGCTGATGATACAGCATTGTTTCTTAAAACATATTCAATGGTTGATCGAGCCCTCAATATCATTTCAAATTAGGCATTCAAAAGTGACTTTTTGGATTACCACATTAAAAGTGAATGACATCATCTATTATTAATGATGGCATGGGACAAAAGATTTATTTTGATTATAATTGAGATTCCTTCAAGATATATCCGAGGCAAATGATAAAACCAGGACTTTCGCTCACAAGTTTGTCAAATGGCTTTTATCTCCTAACGTGAAGGAGAGCCATTTCTAAATCATAAATAAAATATATCCTGTGTCTGTGTTTCTTGAAAGGAGATTTAAGTTTGATGTTGACTTATGCACTCTTTGTAAATCTGCAGACGAATCTCCGGAACATTTGTTTTTGGCCATCGGGAACTGGGTTCATCTCAAACCTAACGTTCCTGCGTTTGATGTTGAACCTAAATCCAGCTTTCTCTGATGCAATAATATAAGTGTTCTTTTAGCTAAATTCCACATTCACTGTAATCAATGGAGGGGAATTAAACCATCTGTCTTGATTCTTTAACATATTGAAAATAAATTATTCATCATTATACAAGGTTAAAAGATGAAAACTGCAGCGGACAGCTAAAAGCCTTTTGTTCTAAGTGGTAATTGAACGGTTTGCTCCTCAGTTTTGTTCTACATTTCTTTATTAATATTTTAGAGCCCACAGCCTGTTTTCCTCCACGAGAGTTTGTATTCTAGAGTTTCGTTTGTGTAGTTTAGCAGCAGCATCTCTGAGGGCTACAACCCACAATCCTTCACTGCTGGTGTTTCATACACGAGGCCGCGCTACTTTCCCTGGACGAAGACCTCGTGTTTAAGGCGCTGCTCAGTGTAAGTGTGAGGCGTGTTGATGCCTCCCCGGCGCCAAGATGAGGGGAGGGAAGAGGAGTCAGGAGGCGTTATGGAGTGGTACCGTGGCGTAACGCGTAACGTGGCGGTCCACTGTCTGCTTGGTCGGCCTCGCTGGGTGATGCAGCGCTGGGTGCAGGATCCGTGTGACGTGTGACTGGCTGCCCTCTCAAATCATGTAACACAAATGGAAACAGTCCCGTCTTCTTCTTCTACTCCTGCTGTTGTGGTCGCTGACCACAAGAACGTCTTTGGACGGCTCTTTAGTTTATTCATTTCCTGAGTTTTGTTCTTGCGAAGCCGCAGTCTGTAGCACGCAGGTGCAGATTATGGTTCACGTAATGGGACGACTCATGGTGTCCTCAGCTCTGAAGACGAGGAGTTCCTCGTCTCCGTATAAATAAATCCCACCCACGTCCCAACATCCCACATCAACCTGTTTACATCCCACCTGGCCCGTGTTTAAGCGAATCCTTGGAGGCGGGGCCAGCGTGCCTCACTACCCCGTGACAGTTCATGTAAAAAGCTCTCACAAATCATGATTTAAAGGTCCCATGTGATGCAATCTTGATCCCTACTCACCCTGACCAGGCGCCACAGGGGAGGCGACTCAACAAGGTGTGTTAGATGACGCAGCATAAGTCCTCTACTTTCTGCAGTGAGCTCCATGCTCGAGCCGCCTCCTCCGCCCGCCTCACCCTCTCTGCTGGTGTCACCTTCCTAAACTAAACGAGCCTGCTACTGCCAGTCGTGTTGCTATGACGACAGACACAGTCAGGTCTAGGGAGAGGCTCTCACATCTATCCCCAGATAGATGCATGGGCTGAGGTGATCTGCACTTGGAGTTCAGAGGACCAATCTGCACAATAAATCCTGCTTCTATTAGCACAAAGTTGTCCAGAAATAATCATTCACAAAAATTCGGAAGCTCCTGGTATCTCTGATCTTTCAAAAGTTTTATTTACAGCTTCATCAAGCGCATACCTCTTGAAATGACAGCTAGATGAAAACTAGATATTTTACATCTTCAGTCAACTTTGAACCTTTGAAAGCAGGAAAAAGGATAATATTGTATTTTTAAATGGTCAATCTTCTGACTTGTTCTCATCCTGTGTAGAACACGGCTCAGCGATGTACCGTCAAACCTCAGTGCAGCCAGCTGGCGAGGGCGGATCGCTCACTGAAGCGCCTCACTTTCATGTGAAGGTGACAGGCCTCTGACACGGAGCGACCGTACACCTGATACCGTTAGATATGGATCAATAACAGCAGAAAACGTATTAACGTGGGAGGTTTGAGCGAGGCCAAGTGGGAGCAGCTGCAGCTGTTATTGGTGACATCTCGCCATTCACTACGATCGCTTTCCTCCATTGCTGCGGACTGAGCTGCTGCTGGCATGATGCAAAGTTCTGCGTGGCTGCAGAGCAGTGAATCTTCGCCACATGGCGCTCAGCACATGTGGACGGGCTAAAGCTGCACGAACCCTGCCAGACGGCCACACATCAGTTACATACAGCCCACCTGGGGCCACCAACTGTCATCAGAACTGACAGTCACATTTCTGCGTCCACACAGCTCTGAAAACAAATATCAGGAATGAGTCACGTGGGACATCCTCCCAGCTCCCCGGGTAAATGCAAAGCAGCATACCTGTCAAACTCAGGACCTCTAGGCTTCTGCTGATTCACTTTTTACCTTGCTTTTTTTCTTTCTTTTATTGAATCTCCTTTAGAAAAACTGCCCTGTCAGTAAGTCCCGCCCCACTTTGGTACTGTTACTATCAAAGTTTATATGTATAAGCCTTGTCCCAAGATGTTTTAGACAAATGTTGGACACACAAGGCCACCTCTCATCAAGTTGCAAACTCGTGAGACTTAAATATGAGAGGCAGGTCTTACCGGTGTTTTCACGCACACGTTACATCAGTCAGTAATCTGCAGTCGTCTTTAAGAAACTCCAGACAATCATTTCAATCAAGGCCAAAACCTTTTTCTCTCCGTCAATGCTAGAGCACAACCGGCGTGAAGCCCTTCGGTGTGTGTTTATAGGAAACACTGGCTTGGCTGCACAAAGCCTACAATAAAAGCAATTAACCACATATCACACAAGCATGCACAAACATTTTCAATTTAGTGTTTTTACTAGTGTGTGATGTCAAAATCTCACACCGGCCAGACAGCTGATTACATTAAAGCACAGACACAGTTTTGTCCATTTTTGGTGCTGGAAGAAAAAAGAGCAAACACTAATTCAATTTATTATAGTCAGCGCATGTCTTGCCAACACATTTGGCCACATGTTTGCTCCACATGAGTCCATTTGCCAATAAGAAGCAGGGCCCTTTCTTCCTTCTTTAGAGTTACTCCGAAGCACGGAGGAATAGCAGCTATTAAAACTTCTTCCAATTCCCTGATTAGCGAGGAGATGCTGGACCGTCACGGGGTCTGTGGAGGAAAGCCTGAGGACTAAAAAGCTGAGACCGCCTAATTAGACGCTTTATTGGTGCTGCTCGGTTTTGTTTTAAAACAGAAAACTTCTTGTAAGACGGTTTCAGTGGATGAGACGCGTGATTTAAAAATGACAGGTGAAGAAGTGTGATCTCAGCTGCTGCAGTTCGGAGATGATTTGATCTTCTCTACATGCGCGTAACCTCCGTAACGTCTGCGCTGCCTGCAGACCCAGACGTGGAAGGAAGCCAAGAAAAGTATTCGGACAGCTACGTGAGGTGTGTTCGAGGTAAGTGGTGTGAACCAGTTCAGCTCAGGCAGACTGAGCATGCCACTCAGAGCCACTTCGTACTCACCAGGCCCTTGCAGTTGCTGAGCGCCACTCTGGTTGTGCTATGCTGATTTTGCAGGAATCCGACATAGTGACAGTTATCCACCGTGCCGTGACGCCACTCGGGTCCCTCTTTGCCCCAGTACTCCACGGTGAAATGTTTTGACACCAGGTGGGGGTTGAGTGTCAGGTTTAAGTGAAAGCGCCTTCCATACGCTGACAGTCTGTAGAACAGCTGGGATTCTGGGGGGGTCTGGTCCAGGTCGCGGCCCCGTGATCGGGTCCGCCACCCCGCGCCTCCGTCGGCCCGGTCGTTGGTGTTTCACAGTGTAGCTCAGGAACTCTCCACTCTCATCCACCCGCACTGGGACAGTCAGCTGATAGTGCTGCAGGTAGGACAGGAACTCCTCTTTTACAGGAAAGACAAGAAAGGGCATTGTTGGATACAACCATGGGCAATAGGGCGGGGGTGGGGGGTTACTGATCGTCTGATTGGCCCCCTGAGGAGTCCCTATCCCGTCATGCGTCTATTTTTAATTTTTTTTAGAAGAGTAATGACCGGAATATACCTGGATGTAATTCCGTCCCTAGGTAGTCGTAATCGTGTGTGAAACACGAATGTCCATCTTCATAACACTTACAGAAGAAGAAGGAGGTTTAGAGACACCTCCGCGCGTAATCACTACTGTGAACTCTACCAACCAGACCAGCTCTGGGTTGGTCTGGAGGGGTGCAGGGGTGAAGGGGTCTACGACCAGCCGCTCCAGACGAGTCACCTTCACCGCCACCGTCTCCCAGAACAACCGCTTATCGCGCGCTCGCGCATATGCGATAAAAGCATCCGAGCGCCGCCTTCCGTTCACGTTTAATGGATAGCTGAAAGTCCTAATTTTGCTCTGACAGTCCTCATTTCAGACGTCATTTCAGCAGCGACAGCTGACACGGCGCCGACGGACAGACTCCGTCAGAATGACTGGAAGGTCAGCTGGACAGCGGGTACACGGGCGTTCTCCAACTAACTCCCAGCTCGTTTGTTCGGCCTATTTGTTCATTTTGAGATGAACCAGGACTGGTCAGACTGAACCAGCTCATTTAATGTCGCACACGTTGATTCGATGGCAAAGACAAAAATAACTGCTGATGCCGGGTTCGTTTGCTCTGGCAGGTTGGCAGCGTGACGACTACGGGTGAGGACGTGATAACGGCTAGTCACTAGAAGCAGCTCCTGGTAGGACGGGACAGATGTCTCGAACTGGGCTTCAAAGCGACGCTTCAGAAACTCTACGGGTGACGTCCAGTTCGTTTTACACAGTCGATGGTTTCAAACGACAATGCTGCACATAGAGGACTGGAGCCTAGTCAACATTTGACTAACATTACACAGAAAAGCCATTAATGACAATCTATGTTTTGCAGAAACCCCCCGTCCCCATCGTACCTTGAGATTTGTGCGAGAGTCTCTTGACGTTTTGAAATTCAGAAGCAGCCATCACCACCAGGCTCAATGTCCAAGTCAGCGTCTTCCACAAAATTTCCATAATTCAGGGAAGGATGTGACATGGGGTAGGGGCAGAGGGAGCTACAAAGGGGTTACAAGGCCAACTGTGGTCTGATGCCACACCATAACAGGACCATGTTTGTCTCCTTCAGAGAAAAGCTCTTGCCATGCTTGCTGCCTCATCCAGATCTCAGATTTCTCCTGAAGACGAGCACTTCCACATGTCAGTGGCCTGTGCATTCATGTCAGCAGCTCGCAGACAACTCCATCGGACACCTCCGTCTCAGCTGGAACTCCAGACTGGAAGCCCTACAGTGGAAGCTTGTCTTGACCAATCCATCTGCATTCCTGCAAAGGAAATTACAAACAGAGATCTTTGCTGGAACTATTCCAATCACTGACTGATGCTTTATTTAATGTTTTAAAGCCACTTTGCATCCAAAATGTTAAGATTTGCCACATTCTGCAGTTTAAAGTAGCACAAATGAATTTTTAAATATTTTAGCTCTCAGGAGGTCCCCCAGTTGGCACGGAGGTTATATACATATATCTACTATATATTGACATGTCTGTGGTTATTGCCAACAGTAATGGGAAAGAAATAGTCACATTATACTTCAAATCAAGTTGAAACTGACATTATGTTATCCTAATTTTAAGATCTTTGTTCCTTGATATTTGTGCTATTTGGATCAATTTCAGCATTTTGAAATCGGTGAATTGAATTTGAGTTATAGTAGTTGAAAAATTCCCTTGATTATCAGTTCCTACCTTCATTAAGAGGCCAAACTAGAGCTCAAAGTAACTGGCTTTATAAAGCTTACAAACTAGTCTAAAAACAAAGCTGTAGCCAGTAAAAGGAGGTGAAGGGAGACGGAAATGCGGCCTCGCTTATGGTTCCAGTAACTAGATGTGCAGCAGCATTTTGGACTCACAGCAGATGAACAAGCGTGGCCTGACTAATATCAACATACAGAGATAATAGTCAAGGTGATTCAAAATAAAAGCAAGCAAGACTCTTTAAAAGTCAGAGAAATATAGGAAAGGCTCAACCTTGAGAGAGGCAAATGTCAAATTCAGGGTCTTGTCCAGAGACAATGGCACGTGATGAAGCTGGGGATCATGAAAGGCAGCCAACTCTACCCTCTGTGTCATAGTCAAACCTCCCCCAACTTTGGAAAGATGCATCAGTTGAAAACGGCTTTCTTTAGCAACTGAAACAACCTCATTATCCAAGTTAAGTCTTCACTTTTACCATTTTACTCCATTAAACTGTTAGACGTTTCAGACCATCCAGGAATTGATGTCTTTGAAAGAGCTACCATTCTCTTTTAAGGAGGCAAATTACCTGCATCAAAACAACAACAATAAGAAACAAAACAACAATAAGTGAGAGAAGAACTGGCCCAAGAACTGAACCTTGGGGAACTCCACATGGAAGTGGGATGAAGGATGACAAGCAGCCCCTAAACCCCAAAACTCTGGAATAAGTTACCTTTAAAGGTCAGGCTAGCCCCGGTGTGCCTGTTTTTTAAATCCCATCTTAAATGATTTCACTTTAATCTGTTATTTATATAAACTGTTCACACTTTGGTCTACTTTAAAAATGTGCTTTTACATAACGATTCAGCTGGATTGAACTCACCAAACAGAACTTCTTTGCAGACTGGACTTTTGTCCAAGAAGTCTTGTGTTTTTTATTTCAAGCAGATAAGAACAGAATGAAATACTTCTTGCAATTAGTCTAATTGCCAGGGTCATAAAATGTCCAAAATATCACAAAAAAGCAACAAAAACACTTATTTGAACGCAACGCTCCATCTTCTATTATGATCCAAAAAGCCTTAAAATCAAACAGTCTTAAATTGACAATTACATTAAAGCAACACAAGGAAGTTTCTTTCTTTTTCAGTTTTGGTTTGACAAAATGTCATTGTTTTTAGGAAGGATGTTTAGCCTTTTACAGTCTCCTATCCCTGCCTGCGTACTTCGGGGGTCTTGTCCTGGTCATTTCCTGCGATAATTATGCATCACTGTTACAGTCCTTTTTCACAAATCAGCAAAAATAGAGCTACAGCTACAGTGACATCTCTGTCATGCACACCTCACTTTCACTTTCATTAAAAGTTGAAAGTTTCACATCATGCAGGTTTTTATGTCTTTAAAGTCTTCCAGTGGTACTTTTAGAGAGCTACCATTTCCTTTTTTAAGGGGTAAGAAGGTCTGGGAATCATTCGCGTAAAGAATTAAAACCAAAGCCATACTGTCCTAAAATAGATCCCACTGAAAGCAAATAAAGAGAGAAAAGAACTGGCCCAAGAACCGAACCTTGGGGAACTCCACAATAAACTTTTCTAAAACCTCTCTCTCCTAGAAAGGAATTAAACCACTGCAGAGTTATAACTTGAATCCCTACACGCTGTTCTAGACTACAAATCGGAACATTGTGATTTACAGCATCAAATGAAGCTGTTAGATCTAAAATCAGAAAGAAAGCAAAAATCCCAAGTCATCAGGATTTAAAATGTCAATGAAAATTAATAAAAGTGCAGATTCTGTGGTATGAAATGCTTTAAAGCCAGACTGGAACACCTCAAGAACACCTTGTCTATGCTTATCTAAACAAGATCTCTCCCATTTCAAAGCCTTAATAAGCCTGGTTAGGTTTTCCGATGGATGGATGCACTGCAGATCGTTTAAACCGACTGAAAGGTTTGGCACATTTCGCTCGCGTCAACTCATCTTCATTTTAAACGCTCCTCAGCTGCAGCTGTATTCCAAACGCTGTTCCAGCTGAAGGTTAAAAATCCTAACATCTCTCCAATTCGACACACCATTTAACTTGAGCGAGTTCTCTAAGTCGTTTTGCCAGGAACAAACCTGATTTTAGTTTACACTTGTGCCTCATTAATGGAGTATTGATGACAGTTTAATGACTAAATTCAGCATGACAAAAAAAAGAAGCTGCGCGGTGTAACTGACGTGTAATAGCAGCGTTGAAAGGGATGCATAAATCTCAGCTGCGCAGACCAGTCGGCATGATCTAATTTCTGCAGATTGTGGTTTTACTCCCCGACGCGGCAGCGCGCACGAAACTAGACTATTATAAACAAACGTCAGTCGATAGGAGAGTGATGTGTAGTGAAAGTGGATGCCGTCGCGTGTGTTTCCTCGGCTGTGGAGCTCCAGACAGACAGACAGACAGACAGACAGTCAGGCAGACAGACAGACAGACAGACAGCGCTACCTACTTGGCCACGCTGACCCAGACAGCTGGCAGCCGGCCCGCATGCATTACACCGGTACCGCAAATACAACCCCGGAGGAGCCTCTGCAAACCAAAATAAACCGCGGTTTTCTTGCACGCGTGACAAGGACTTTCGTCCAGTCGACCTGCAAAACTTTACATGTTGCAAACCGGCAAAGTCGTGAGTAAGAAGCGCGCATTTTCAATCCCACCGTCCCGTAAAAACAGTTTGAACAGTAGAAATGTGAAGCGGTGAGGTCTGCCTACCTGAGAGGATTCGCGCATGAACGTGCACCGATAAAACCCCCAGAACGATACCGACCTGATCGCAACACACAAGGAGGGGGTGTTGGGAGATATTTACCATGCTCATCTTCATTGTCAGCTCCGGTCCAAGTGTGCAAGAAAAAAGACTCCTGCTGCTCTCAGCTCTCAAGTTCCGCGCACGAACCTCCTCCGCTCTGTGCTTCTCATCTCCTTTTGAACTCTGCCATCCTCTGGATCTGCACTGAGTGTTCTCCCCCCCACCCTCAGCCCGGACACCCGAGCGGCAGTATCTCAGCCCAGACTCTGTCTCAGGGAGGGAAAAAAGAAAAAGAAAAGAAAGAAAAAGTACTAATTCAGCTTTTCAGAGGGTTGGATTTCCTCCAGCAGAAGGCTCTGCTTTCAGCCTATCTGTCCTGGACTTCATGCTTACGGATCTGGAAGTTTGGAGGAGAGGAAAAAAGCGCATCAAACAGCAGCAGAAGCTGGCTCGGATCTGCTCCTCCTCACTACATTGCACAGGCCGGGTATGTTCAGGACAGTTTCAAATTGGCTGCTTTTTTCAGGGGTGACGTCAGTACAGATGTTCTTCTCCTCCATCAGCTGTGCGCATGTCTATCAGCGCTGCCCTGAAATAACACCTCGACTCTCGCCTAGAAAATCCATATCCTGTACCCCAGAGCAGCACTATCTCAAGTGATTTATTTACCAATGGTAGTTAAGAATCACTTGAAGTACAGTAACGCTCTCTTCAGAATAAGAGTTCACATAACACACCTGTGATTAGTTTATAAAAGATAGAATATTTTCAGTATTTCAGACAGTGACTTAAAAAGCTGCTACACCATGAAAAAATGGAAAATAATGCATTGACATAAACGTTTAAATAAAAGTCTGAACTGAAAGGCAAGTACTTGAACACCGGTCTGTGGTTGAGACCATTTATTTAAGTATCCAAAGTCACTTTTAACTCAAAAACTTTGATACAACACGGCACTGTCACTTTTTGGCAGGAGCTTTAGTGTAAAAAAAGGTATTTAACTGAGCTCTCCAAGATCTGCAGGGTACTGTGACATCACAAAGCCAAGTTGCTCTAAACTCATTCAGCAGCCACCGTCACCACCTTCATCCAGCCTCACGTCGTGGCCCATTTTCCTCACCAAAGAAGTTGGTGTAGCACAAAGCTTTGACCCCAGTTTCAAAAAGGCACACACAACCCAGAAAAGGGGTGTAGTGAAGTCGTGTCTGACTCCACCCCCTAGACCCAGCAGGTATTTAGCACATCACTAAAGTGACAAAATGTGATGTCTTGATTGCTATTGAAGTCGGTTTTTACTTTTTATAACTTCACCCCGTTTACTTCACACTTAGTCAGCTACAAAAAAACATTTTCCATGTTATATTTATAAATGAAAATGCTAACAAGAAATGATAATTATGTTATATGTTTGATATTTTTCAACCTGAAATAGTGTAAATAGAAGAATTTGGACCATTTCACTTGATCCACTTCTATATAAAAAGTAGCCATTCAACTGGATTATATTGGATTTCAAAACAAGTCTTTTTTTAACTGCTTGACATCATAAACTATGTGAAATGTTAAATTGTGGTATATATTCACTGAGTATTTTCTGTTACAGCTCTGAGCCACATTCTGATTTAGATCTTTTAATGAACTTCCAGACTGAGAAGAGGACAGAAAAACTAAAAAGCAGCACTTTGACAAGAAAACATTTGTTTGTTCAGCACGGTCATAAACTACACAGGATCTCCCAGAAGTCGTTTTAAATTACGTCTCAATTGCCCGAGTCCCAACGAACTGCTTTGTTCAAAATGCCACAGTGATTCACTCGTAAGTCTTTGTCCCAGCCAGCGTCCTCGTCCGGTCACTGCGCTGCAACGGGTTTTATTTTTGGGTCGGTTTTATGTCGGCCTCCGCGTAGCAACAGCAGCCCCAGAGCCGGCGGAGGAGAGTCCGACGAGTCTGCCAAGATGTTTGAGGTCAGAGACGACGTTGACCTGCTTCACACCCACAACGCGTTCTCCACCTGCAGGCTGCTTACGTCGTCGCGCAGGGATTTGCACTTTTCATGTGCACCGAAACTGTTGAGGACAGAAAACAGGAAAACTCGTGCAGGTCATAATCACGAATAACAAAGTACAGACGAGAGGTTACGAACAACGACCCCGATGACAAACGCACCGACTAGAGCATGCTGGGAAGTGACGTGTGGAAATAACAACCTGCAGCGTGGCTGCTGCGTGAAGCGGACGATGAACGGTCCACAAATGAAACTCCACTACCGTTACTTTACTTCAGCCTCCTCAAATGTTTTGAAGGGCAACATTTTAGTGTAAAAAGTAAGTATTTTAAACCCCCAGCTTCACACCTTTCTGCTGCCATTTGAGGTTCCTGCAAGTTTAAACGAGTTTATTCATGAATCATTTTAAAAAACTTCGGAAAAAAATCGTATTTTCAAAAAAAGAAAGTAACTAGCAATTTAACATAGTTCTGTCTTATTCTACGTTATATGGCGAGAAAACAGTGCATATACAACAGATTAACAATACAAAATACACAAAATAAAATACTACATATGGTAGGATCAAACTGCTGGGTGTCACACTTTGTTTTCTGAGTTTTCAGAAGTATAAGGAAGCAGTTTTCTCAGTTTTAAAACATTTTATATACAAACAATTGAAAAGGATTAAACAGGTCACGACTGAACTTTTTGTCTTTATACCGTTCGGTAAAGTGTCATAAGCATTTGGCTGTTTTTAGTCAGCGTCAATGAGCTTTAAAATAAAAAAAGACTGAGAAAACACTTAAATCTGTAACAATGGCTTATATTTTTGTTACTTCATCCAAACCGTGAAGCAGAAGTGAAAAACAGAAGTTCTGAGTGGGAACTAAGTAAAAGTTCTTTCACTGCGGTGAAAGTGTTTCTGCTGCAGTTCAGGTGTTTGTGACCTGCGTTGACGCTCTCGTCTAAACAACCTTCTAAAACTGCTTCAGCCAGACGAGGTGACGTGAAATCAAATTTCACGACAAAAACCCTCCGAACACCACACAGACACGTTTTTATTATATCCACTTACAGTTGGCTGAAGAGGATTTCCTTCAAACTACTTGTAAAAGAAGTCACGAAGAGCTTCAACATTTGATGGTAAAATCTTCATCTGAAGATAAGCAGCAGGTATCCGATGAGAAGAAGTGGAGCAGAACTACAAAGTGCCGTGACACAGAAGAAATGAGGAGCGAGTTTCTCACACGATGTGGCAGAAACCCTGAAGCTCTGCAGCAAAACTCCACTTCCATCCCTGAAAGTGTAGTCCTCCTCAGAATACCCTCACTCATCACAGCATGTTGGAGAATCTGATATCTGCCTCTGAGCATCTGCCCAGTCTCATGGAAAGTTTCAGCTTTTTCTGGGTGTTGCAGCCTAATAACAACCCCGTCCAGACTCATTTAGGCCGCGTCTATCTTTAGTCTGTCGGAAATTAGAAATCATGTCTATTTCAGAGTTTCAGTTACAGCTGCTCATTATGTGGGAGTCTGTGTCATTGCAGCCAGCTCCTCATTATCTGCCCTGACCGGACAGCAGCGTCGGAGTGAGCCGCCGGTTTTGTGGGGACGCAGCGCCATCGTGTGTGCGGAAGGGGGACCGCAGGCGTTGAACCTGTAACAGCCCAGAGCTCCACGTGAGTCCACGTGCACTCTGAAATTCATCTACGTTTGCACTGATATTTACAGCTGTTGTGAATGACAATCAAGGTTGTTATATTGTTACTTTTTAAAAAAAATTCTTATAAAAAACGGTTCTGATTTTTTGGTGACGGTATTCATAAACATGCAAACTTTGTTGTGTTTAAACACAATAAACCTGGTCGGTCTTGCAAAAACACAAACTTAGATGAAAAACAATGCATTTTTTAACAAAATTACTTATTTTAATAAAAATGAATCCAAAAAAGAAAGAAAAGGGGAAAATAAAAATAATCACTTACCCTTATTGCTTCCACAGAACAAAAGGTAAGTTTCATCCAGGTGCTCCTGATAAACTGATCATCAGCAGGTGTGCAGGCATCTTTACATGCAGAAGTTTTGGCAGTTTGCTGATCTTGAACATTGTGGTGTGACAACACAATGCCAAGAGGGAAAGACATAAGCAATGGTCTTAGAAAATTAGTTGTCGCTGTACATCAGTCTGGAAAAGTGTATTTGGCCATTTCCAAACAGTTCAGAGTTCATCAGTGAGAAAGATCATTCAAAAGTAGAAAACAATAGTCCGATCTTGAAGTAACAAATTCATAGATCAGTTTTTCTGTGTCAGTCTGAGACAGGATGTTCCTAATTTTAGCAATATTATATTATGTATACAATCCTTAGAGAAATACAAAAAGAGACAGGGGCACATGTCTGAGCCTCACCAAGTGCGTCAAAAAGCAATGACAGCACAATTACAGAAGACTGAACAAGTGAGACCTTGAAAGAGCTCAGTGAATGTCCAAAAGCTTTGATGAACATTGTAAAGAAGAACGGGCAGCGGCCCATAAAGATTTCATAATCATACACAAAGTGATATGAAATTTATGACTTGAGCTCAGTGTGTCTCAAAGGTTCTTCTGAGCAGCTTCTGTCACACCTACCATGTGACAAGAAAAACCGATAAGATGACAGGTTGAGCCCTCAAGGTGCTGGGACTTTCCCTGGGATAGACGGTGAAGAGCAGCCTGTCTGCTTCTGCTGAGGTTTGACGTCTTTTAGTTTTTCTCCACTTTGAAAGAAGCTACAGATGTGATGGTTGGATCATTCTATCTGCTCTGGGGAGGAGCTACAGGGTGGGATGGGTGGGAGTCGAACCTGCGCCGTCTGCACGAGGGTGATAACGTCTGCAAGCGCGCCCCCCGCTTCTGTCCAGGCCCAAACAATCCTTTAAACGGCGTCATCAGAAGTTGAGTTGGTGGTGACGTGTTCGATGATGGAAGTTGTCATCTGTGGCAGTGATATTCACATGTGTGTTAACATGAACCTCGATGTATAAAGCGCAAGTGTGTAAGAAGGGAAATTTACACCGACTCTGCTTGTGGTCAGGCATTTACTTGTTGTGCGTTAATAACTTCTTTTTTTTTTAAGAAGTTAATTTAAAATAAAAAGAAAAAGCTTTACACTTTTTATCATAGCGACCTACACCAACCAACAAGTCCGTAGAAGGGAGCGGCCTGGATCGGAGCTGGTCCGGCTGCCCAGAGTCCAGTTGCTGGTGCTGGAGGGTGTTTCAGGTCCCCTCCACCCTGCAGCAGTCCCTTTATTCAACAAAACCCGGTCTTAGATTCACCATCGTAACTTCAGAAGTGCAGGCAGCAGCATGGATCCGGACAAATCTTCTAACTGCTTCTGATGAGCAGATTTAAAGTAGTTAAACTTAGTTAAACTAAACCAGATAAACTAAATGTAGAAATGCTCTTTAAACAGCTGAGTCGTCAGCTTGCTCTTGAAAGTAGGTTCGGACCCCGCGTATCGGACAGTCTGGTAGGTCAGTCCACCATCGGGGAGCAACAGAGGGAAAGAGTTCGGCTACTGATTTTACGCCCCGTTGTGGTGGAAGCACCAGGACCTGCAGCTGGACGCCAGTGCAGAGAGATCAGCAGCCGGGTGACACGAGCTCTCTTGGGCTGGTTGAAGACCAGACCTGCTGCAGTCTGGATCATCTGCAGAGGTTTAACTGAGCACGCAGGGAGGCGACCAGTAAGGAATCACAGTAGGAATTACAGGGTTTAATTTCTAAAACCATATATTAAAAAAAAAGTTTTTAAATTAGTCTTTTAGTGTTTCAGAGGACAGTAAGCGTTTCTCAGCACAAGGACAAGAACTCGATGTTGCCGAGAAACTACTGTGTTCCACAGTTTATGATTTAAAATAAAGAATAATATTTAGTCATTAGTGACGGTCAGGGTTTTCTGGTGGTAAAAGAAGGGTGTGTGCAGGAGGAGATCGATAACAGAAAACCCGGCGGGTCAAATCTGCTATAAATTCAGATCATATTTAAGTCCGGGAGTGCTGGGAATTTCTGACTCATTCTGACTATATTTGATACTTCATTATAAATGCGGAAGAGGGGGATAAAGTCAGCAATTATGGTCCTTGTTGCAGCCGATATAGATGCTCGTGAAGGTGGGTGTGTTTGCGGTTGCTACGGGTTACCTGCACAGCGGCGGCACTGACGACGATTAGCGACAAGTAGGTGATGAGGGGGACACGGCGGGTCATTGTGGAAGGGTGAATCAGGGGAACCGTGTCTGTGCTGTGAATGAGTTTTTACAGTCGCGGTTTTTTCTCTTGTCTATGCACTTGATTTTAGGTGGTTTACATCTGTCGCTCTTGTGGAGCTGCTGTTAATACTAAAACTAGAAAAGCCTGCATTTCCTTTGAAAACGCAGGGCTGAATGCAGATGATGAAAAAAAACAGCTAAAAATCAAAGAAATTCTTAAAGTCAGATGAAGATTAGAATAAAGAGGCAAAAAGTAGCTCAAACAGTTGAAAACTTTTGCAGTGATGGAAGAAGAGCAAAGCTGAAGACAGAAGACAAATGAAAGAGGAATATTTGCCAAAGAGAAGAATATGGGCTTAAGACAGGAAGACAAGGTGAAGAGGGGAAGATGACAAGAACAAGATTAGATCAGCTGAAGATCAGCCGAAGTGAAGATCAGCTGAAGTGAAGATCAGCTGAAGATCAGCTGAAGTGAAGATCAGCTGAAGTGAAGATCAGCTGCAGTGAAGATCAGCTGAAGTGAAGATCAGCTGCAGTGAAGATCAGCTGAAGTGAAGATCAGCTGCAGTGAAGATCAGCCTTAAATGAGGAAAATCAGCTGAAGAGCAGAAGATACGAATAATAACCTCAAGGACAGAAAATCTGTTGAAAACCAGACGATGAACTTCAGATGAGCTGAAGAACGATAGATCGGCTGGAGAAGGAAACTGTTTGAGGAGAGGAGGATGAGTTGAAGAATTCAGACAAAATTAGCAGATGATGATTGAATTTAGCAGGTGGCTGAAAGCCATAAAAGGAAGGACTGAGAGAGGAGGAGAAAGAAGAAGAAAGGACGGAAAGGTGAAGAGGACTTATAATGGAGCTAAGTAGAAGGAAGACGAGGAAGGGAAGGTGGTTCTGGTTCTGTCTGAGGTGGTTCTGGTTCTGTTTGAGGTGGTTCTACCGGACTCTACTGAAAAACAAAAAAAGAATGCAGAAATTAGGTGCAAATGTGAAGGAAATGATAAAACAGAACATTTGAGAAGGAGAGAGAGAGTTGTAGAAGACAGAAAAGAGGAAGGTTGGCTGCAGAGAAGAAAATCAGCTGGAGACAGGAAGATGTGCTGAAGCGAAGAAGTTGGCCAAAAAGCAGCTGAAGAGAAAAAGATCATCTGAACAGAGGAGAAGTTGTAACTCTGCTATTAGAAGTACTTGAGGAATCAAGTAAATTTATTTTATTTATTTTATTTAGATTCAAAAAGTGGGTGTGGGCGTGGCCCTGACGACATGAGGGTTCTGGTTGGTCCATCATGGACCAGGAGGTCAGAGATGTGTTTTGGTCCTGAGACCTTTCAGAGATTTATAAACCAGCAGCAGGATTTTAACATCTGTTCTGGGACTGACAGGAAGATCTTAGACCTGGAGGTATGGGGTCCAGTCTCTGGTCTCAGTGAGGACTCTGGCAGCAGCGTTCTGGACTGACTGCAGATGTTTGATGGATGTTTCAGGGACCCGTGAGAACAGCGTTACAGTGGTCCAGTCTACTGAAGATAAAAGCCTGGACAAGGTCTTCTAAGTCCTGCTGAGACATCAGTCCTTCAGTCCTCCACATGTTCTTTATGTGACAACAGGCTTCACTACTGTCCTAGTGTGGCTGTTAAAGTTCAGGTCTGAGTCCAGAACCAGTCCGGGATTTCTGGGTTGGATTCTGGTGTTTAGCTTCACTGTTGGAAGCTGAGTTCGAACGTTTAAATTGTTCTTTCTTGGCTCCAATCACTCTTATTTCTGTCTTCATTTACCTGAAGAAAATTCTGGCACAGCCACTCTTTAATCTGATCAATGCATTTGATCAGTGTTTGAACTAAATATATATATATACATATATAATTTCCGCTGAAATGAAAATACATGAAGCCGTTTACAAGGTCGAGGTTTCATGGCGTCTCCACATAAAGGACATTTGGTTGTAAATGTTCCCGTAAATGACAAGAGGAAAGAATGCAGGACAGTGTGCTTTATCGCAGTAATGTTGGGAGTGTGTGGGTGTGTTTTCCAGGAAATCAACGTGATTTATTCCACAACCTTTGATCACTTTTGCTCATTTATAAAAGCTCGCATGTCCGATCGTACCTCCAGGACTCCTTCACTACTCCCATCATCCTTCACTCTGTCTATCTGGTGAGACTTACTTTCCTAACGATTGCTTGATGGAGAACGCCAAGCGGATGACTCGGACTCTGTTTCCACGTTGTTGGAGATTTACGTTGATCTCAAAGTTTCTAAAATCCAGCAGCAGTGTTTCAGTGATAAGAACGAACTGTTTTCATCCCACAGAGAGCGTTTTTTATCCTGATCATGGCCGTGACCAACCAACCGGGCAGGTATGAACCCTCTGATTTCCAGACGGGCCTGTGTAACTTCTGCGATGACTGTGGAACCTGTAAGTGCTCCTTCTGCTTTCTTTAAATCTTCTGCAAATCTTCTGGTTTGTTAACATCAGTTGTCATGTGCTCACATGAGCAGTAAACACACTTTGTTGGCACAATGGGGCAACATAACTACAGAGAGAAGTGGAAAAAAACCTGTGACATCACCATTAGATTTTTATTTTTTTTTGGAATAGTGCTTTTGAACACGTAGGGTTTGTTCAAAACAATTATGGTTTGTTTGTAACCCAAGTTAATCAAGAGATGAGCATGTGACCTAAGTGGCTCTTTTGATAAGACAGGAAATGTATATGCCCCCGGTGGTCCGAAGTAGTATTACTACATAGAGTGGCTTTAATACCTTTGCTGCTTCTGTGTCTCAGGCTGCTATGGATTCTTTTGCTTTCCGTGCCTCAGCTGCTCCATCGCCAGCGCCATGGACGAGTGCTGCCTGTGCGGTATAGGCATGCCCATCAGGAGCGTGTACAGGACCAGATACAACATCAGAGTAGGTTTTCAGTAACATACAGGGTAATATCAGAGTCAGTTTATCGTACACAAATGGGAATCACACTAATCAAGTTTCCCTGGTGTCCGTGTCTGGATGTAAAAATATTTACAGCCTATTTTTGTGTTACCTGAGCTTTGAACTTTACTTTTGATTCGTTCACTTGTCCTGTACAGTTCGTATTTGGCAATGAAAAAAATATTGAAAATGATCCTTGTCTGCACACGTTCCAGCATAAATTCATATTCCCACCTTTGTGAAATGCTTAAAAACGGTGACTCTGCGTGCTTCCAGGGCTCGATGTGTAACGATTTCCTGGCCACCACGTTCTGCCTCGTGTGCGCCACCTGCCAACTAAAGAGAGATATTGACCGCCGGAAGGAGCAGGGCATCTTCTAAGCGTGTGAAAGCAGGGCCGGCAGGGCGCTGGGATTTTGGTGGCGCCGAACCAGATGTGTTTGTGGCCTCATAAACACTCCTAACGCTAAATCACACACATTGCTGACAGATGGGCAAATTAATAATCAAATCTATTGCTATAATTGGAACAAAAAATATTATTTGAATTAATTTTCGCAAGGTAAAGGTTTTGTGCACAACAACACATATGCAAACCTCAAATGTTTACGCACATGGAGGGACTAAAGTCCTAGTAATGAACACGCTAACTGTACGGGTTGTAAATCTACAGGTCTGAAAAGCTGATAACAGACTAGCCAATCAAAACGCCCGTTCCTGATCAAGTTTACTGTGTTTTACACATTTTTGATAAAAACATTTCCTGACATCTGTAGGAAGTATAACCGACTTATGATTTATACATCCTACTGGATGTATAAATCATATTAGTAAACCTTTCTTAGACTGTCATACAAATTAAAATGTTTTCAATAAAAAAGCCTTCAATTTGAAACAGATTTGCGTGTCTTTCTCTTCTAACCATTTTTGGATGTGTCTGGATGTGAGACTAAGACCCAGCGCTCCATCTGGGTTAAAAGTGGATTATTTGGGGCCAATTTGAGGTTGACAGGACAAATGACACCGGGCCCTCATGGTTTCAGTGTTGTGGAGCGTGTGAGGTCCATGGGAGACACGCGAGGGCTACAAAGTGGATGTTCACGTAGATGTTCACCAGGTCGGTCCCATCGAAGAACCAGGTCGGTCCCACTCAGAGTCCATATGGGCCACCATGAAACCTGTGGACAAACCCACTTTTAACACACAAATGAGTGCTGGCTGGGAAGCTTGTGTGCAAGAATTACAAAAGAAATCTTTATATCATTAACGTTATATTTCAATAAGCAGCTACCTTCTGCTAAAACGATCGGCATGTTTTTACCACTTTAGAAGGATCCGTATACAGCGATGTACAAAAATAGGCCCTCTAAACGATTGTCAACGGAGATCTTTTTTCCAAGCAGTTGTTGCCTTTACTACCTGTGATACCTGTGATTCAGCTGTCACCCTGATAACCAACAATTAAAACGCTCTCATGTCCAAACAGATCCAGTTCCCTGGAGAGAATTGTCCTTTTCATGCCTATGGCTGGTCAGGCGATCTGGGATATCACAGTGTCTTGCATATCTTTCCAGATTTAGGAGGCCTCAAATCACATCAAAAATACATTATCAATCCCCAAAGGGAAATTCAATGATTTAAAAAAAGTGTAAGGTTTTGAGGTGATAGATACCTCAGACACCCTTCTCATGCACAACAACGTGATTTTATTTCATGTGTCCCCTTTTCAGCTGTCAGGTTCTTCTCTTGTGGAACCAGCTCCTAGTTTTATTTCATTTATTAATGTATTTATTGTGCAGCACCGAGGGTTTGAGAGTAACGTAATTTCGATTCTCTGTATGAACCTCACATGTGGTAGAATTAAAAATAAACTTGACGTTGACTAGTTTGTGTTCAGGACTAATAATGAGGCTTTTACACAACCCTGCGGTGAGGGTTAGGGGGACTGAGGGGATGTCCCATCCATCGAAACGTCCTACCTTTGTCTAATGAGCAGGAACATTCGACCAAAGACAACAAAATATATCACGGTCCCTAAAATATCTGTTCCTACTCACTGAACGAAAGTAGAGAGGGAAGAAACCTGGACCAGGACCTGGATCATACGGGGGAAGAAACCTGGACCAGGACCTGGATCATAAGGGGTAAGAAACCTGGACCAGGACCTGGATCATAAGGGGGGACCCTCCTACTGAAGACCAGCAGGTAGAACAGGAAGTAAAGAGACACAGACACACCGTCAAAGGTACCAAAGACCAGATCCATCAGTATAATCATCTGTTAACTGGAGAACTGAGAGTTTTCTGTCCACCAGACTGGTACCTGGTTAGTTGGTGGACTACAGAGACCACTATCTAAACAGGTGTGGACAGCAGACACTGAGGTGGTCCGAGGGTGGGACTGCAGGTCGGGATGTCAGCAGGTATCCAACAGAGACGTCTACACCAACAGGTGGAAGACCGGTATAAACAGGAGTACATAGTTGACTGGATGCAACGTGCCCAGGTCCTGTGGCTGAAAAACGGCACCCGAAATAAAACGATCCGCGTAACCCAACCTCATCGAGCACCATAGTTCTTTTCTTCTCTGATATGAGTCTAGTTCCTCTGGATTAGACTTTGATTTCCAGGAAGCTGCCAACCAACAGCAGGGTAAACAGGTTCTGGACACCACAGGAGAGGCGCACCATCAATCAGAGAAACAGCAGGTGGCGCAGGTGGAGCATCAACCACAATCGTCTTCACGGGAAAAAAAATATTGATCAAGGTGTTGTTAGCAGTTCTGCCACCATCTTGGTGATGCTCCTGTACGACTCATCGCAAAAACACCATTACAATTGATTCGGTACGTTCTGGCCCGGTGGAAGTGGCAGTGAAAGGAGAGCTACTAGGGTGTGGCTGGACAGCACCTCCACCAAAACGCCTGGCCGTGAGGTGTTCCTGCTGAAATGCTGTTTTTGTTCTCATGTCCACACGAGTTGTACCTCCATGTGTTTCGACAGACGAGCGTTTCTCCCGGACGGCCTTCCAGGAGTCGTGAGCTGGTGTATCATGCAGGTGCATTTCTGCGGGTTCTATGTTCGTCTGAGCGTTTGTTGAGCTCTGATCAGATGATGTTCATCATGCTCTCTACATGACTGGATTAAAAGAGGTGGAACTAACTTGCACAGCCGAATGCTCTGAGTAACCACTTTAAGCTGTTAAAGATGAGAAATATTTGCATTTACATTGTTCACCTCAATCCCCCACCCGACTCCAAAGAACGTCCACAGTCAACATCCTGGTAGTTTTACAAGGATGCTGCTGAAAAATGGGCAGGAAAACACTGTAGATCCTAAAACCGATGCTGACGAACTACAAGACTACAACCTACAAAGCAGAAGACAACCATGAACTTTAGAGTTATCTCAACTTGTTTTATTTGTCTTTACTGAAAATCTGCATGTGAACCAGGTTTACGAGAACCACTTGACAGACTATTACAGTGTGTTGTTTGTAAACCGCAGTGATGCGTACAGAAGCTGAAGCAGACCAGTGGCGTTTCTTCTTTTTTTGACCTTGTTTTGAAATTCTGTCCAAATTTTTAACATGTAAACAATAAGAAGTCACACCTACAGGTGCACTCTCAATCCTCCTTTGATTATGTGCCAGACACAAATCAAATATATCGAGACACACTAAGCAAGAGATTTAATTAAGAAAAAAAAAAAAAAGGTGCATGGAAAATTCAGCAAAAAAAAAGAAACATCAGTCCAGCGATGGCGATATTGGCGAGTTTTTCTTCGGTGCTTCTGTCACTGGGACTGCGGGGACATTTCTGAGCAGGAAGACAGAGCTTCCAAGTGGGTTGGTGGAGACATGTTCCTTTTGGCAGGGAGCTGTGGAGATGTTTACTGGGTCATCTGGGTTTCCATAGCCTGAGCAGCCCACTCTGGAGCAGCCTGACGGATCTTCTCTAGGAGGTTGTTGACTTGGAAACATAGAGACTGGATCTGTTTGTCCCAGGTAGGAAGGGGTTCACGGGCTGCCGGAGATCAAGGACATGATTAGAAGGCACATTTAAACGGTTTCAAGTGCAAGTCCACCAGGCAGAACTGAGCTTTGCAAAGGCGCTCCTGAGATTTTAGTTTGAGGAGGCCGCCCCCTTCTGGACACAAATATACATGACAACTTTCCTTTGTAAGAGAAGGCAAAACAACTGACTTTACACAGTCTCTGCTTGTGTTTAACTGCATCCGAAGGCAGCAGGCAGATTTAAAGAACCACATTTCAACAGCTAAGACTGGAAGACCATCTTTCTTTTATCGCCTCAGACAAACACATTTGAACTACACTGGACATCTGATATTATATCTGATATTATATCTTTGCCTAGTACGTAAATGCACACCATTATAAGATTAGTACAGTAAGATGAGCCATACAAAAATAGAGAAGAAAAGCCAGAAAAGTGAAAGATGTGGTCAGAAGCGGCAGCTTTCGTCTTCAGGGGTCCCCACACCTGTTCTCGTTGTAGTCCACCTTCTTCATCTTCCTCTGTCACACCAACCAGTCACATGTCCTCTTTCACCACACCCTGACTCTCCTCGTCTGCTTCTCTTTTTCTCCTGGCTGATCCATGTCCAGCATCCTTCTACCAATGAATTCACCTTTTTATGCGTTTAAACCATCTCATTCTAGCCTCTCAAGCTGGTTTTTAATCCTACCAATCCTTGTCACTCCTAAAGAAAATCTTGACATCTATCCCTGCCACCTCCAGCTCTGCTTCCGGTCTCTTAATCAGTGCTGCCGTCTCCATGCCTCACCGAAGATCTACCGTCACACGTATCACAGACACTCTTCTCCACTCTCCCGTCATCCTTTTTTTTCACTTTTCCTCTATTCCACACTTCCCATTGCTCTGAACAGTTGAGCCCAATTATTTAAACCCCTGCTCCTTCTTCACCTTCTCTTCGCATCCTCACTGTTCGACCCGCTTCAATTTCATGTATTTTGACCTTCATTCTGCTTCTCTTGTGTATCTCCAGTTCTACTTCTGTACTCTCACTACAGATCACAATGTCATCTGCAAACATAATAGTCCATAAAGACCTCTGTCTGGCCTCCTCTGTCAATCTATCCATCCCCATGGAAACAAGAAGCAGCTCTAGGAAGACCCTTGGTGCAGTCCCACTCCCACCTGAAACCCCTCTGTCACTTGTACCTCACCTCCCTGCTGTCATGCTGCCCTCCTACACGATTCACACAGCTGGATTAAATAACTGACTTCCAGAGTTGTAGCTTATAAGAATGCTCGAATAGTTATCTTTTTTCTCTTCATAAAGTATGCTCAAATAATCGTATGCTATAGGACAAGATAACAGAAGCACCGAAGCGCCTTTTAAAGCATTATTATAAAGCCGAATTTGACCAGCTCCAGTTAACGTTTCCAGCTCATTTGTTTTAGCTAAAATGCTTCCTAAGCAAAAAAGACCACTGAATAATTATTTATATTGTGTGTGAGTGATTGAAAGTGTGTGTGTGTGTGTGTGTGTTCGTGTATTAAGTGTATAAAATCAGCACATAGACCTTCTCTCTTTGAGCCAACGTGAAACTTTAAAGGACCTCAACTCTTAAACTATTAAAAAAAGTATTAATGGTACTTTTGGGGGCTTTTTTGCCATATTACAAACAGAATGAGTTGCTGAAATAAATAAAAGAAAACATGCAGATGTGGAAGTGGAGATGTTTTAAAGGTATATTGGAGAAGTTATATTTCTCCCTGCGGTTCAAGCACTCCTCTCACACATGTAAATATAGCATTACAGAAGCTCCTTTTGCACCCGTCAGCATCAGCTGAAAAGCTCCTGAACATTAGAGATCAATAACTGCATTACAACCCCAGAAGACTGCAAGAAATGTGGTACTCTAGCACAGCTCTATAGCATCCCAATCGATTTAACACTCAACTATTAAGTAAATCATTGTGTTGGATTTGATCATCAAAATGCAAGATCATCTCAAAAACATGCAATTGTAGGTTCCTCTGTCCAGGAGTTGGTAGTTATCTGTTTTGCAGAGTCACCTGCCAACTTCTGAAGATAAGGGCACAGGAGATGTGTGCATTAACTCCAGTGTAATGGCACATGGCAGCAAAAAATACATTTGATAAATTTAACATCGTCTGCTTTAGAAATCGTAACTCAAGAACCAGTTCCAAACACAAAGTGTTTCTTCTCGACCCAACTAAAAATGTGTGTGTGAAGCTCTTACTCAGGACAGTGACTCCATATCCATACCGGTTTCCTACCATCAGCATTGCAACAGAGAGATGAAGACGGGGACGAGACTGGGGACACGAATGCTACTGATGCCGATTCTGTTTCTGAGAATGACACCTCATAGCACCATATTTACAAAAGAAAAGCCTTTTCAGGTAGCAACACTCAAATCACTTCAGTTTCAGTTTAGCACTTCTGAAGGGGTTTTTCCACGTTCTAAAGCTTCAGTAGACAATCTGAGAAACGTGCAGGACCAAATGGCAAAAATTAAATGAGTGATTAACTACTATCCTCAATTATTGTTTTTATCCATCCATCCATCCATCCATCCCTCCATCCATCCATGCATCCATCCATCCATCCCTCCATCCATCCATCCATCCATTCATGCATCCATCCATCCATGCATCCATCCATCCATCCATATTCAGGTCACAGGAGCTGCAGTCTACCAGCGAGACCCTGACCTCCCCGGGGTCTCCTCCAGCTCTTCCAGGTGATAACTGAGATGTTCTCAAGTCAGTTGCACCATATAATGTCTCCATGTGTTCTGGGTCTGTCTTTACCCAGATGGGCATACCCAAAACACCTCTGCAGGGAACCATCCAGGAGACCTCCTAACCAGATGCCCAAACCACTTCAGATGGTTCCTCTTGATGTTGTGGAGCAGCAGCTTCAAGTCCCCTCAAAGATGACTGAACTTGAAACCCTCTTTCTAAGGCAGAGTCATCCATCCCGGGAGGAAACGTAGTTCAGTGGCTCATATCTCTAGCTCTAATCACACTGCAAAAGAACGAGACTACACAAGACAAAACTACACTAAAACACTCACTTTCAAAGTGGACAATGCCATCTATCTGGTCTATGAAGCCATTCATGCGTCCTTCAGTAATCATCTGGGAGGCGATCTTCTCAGCCTGAAGACAAAAATAAAGATTATATCCAGCAGGACGTCTTGCAGGTTTTGTTTAATCAATTGCCTCATTTTATCTGTTTGTAAATTCAATCAACTCCTCACCTTCGCTGGAGGAATTTCCAACAAAGCTCCTAGTTCTTCAAACGTGATGTTGTTGTAGAGTTTACTAGCAGACAGCAGGTTGTGTTCAATCACAGCTCTGTCGAGGATGCTGGAGCCTGCATCAGTGGGAGAGGAAGTGTTTGGTTTATTAAACAAGGTTTAAGGTTTTAAATTATTCATTCACGTGCAAACATTCCACCCTCCAGATTAAAGAAAAAACCCAGGAACGAGAACGGTTGCAGTTCTTCTATTGACCACTAGGTACTGGCTCCAGAAGCAAGTCAATCTCCATCTATCTCCATGGTAAAATGTCCAACTTCACAGCAGAATTAAACATTTTACAGGCTGCTTCAGAAAACAGGTTTGGCATCCATAGTTTGATTTTATTGTACATTTTTGGTGGCTTTTAAACCACAGCTGGGCAATCGTGCCCACATCACATGGACATCGTGCACACGCTGTATGTACGATACACACCGAAATTGGACCTCTGCTTTTAACCCATCAACTAGTTTCACTAGTGAGCAGTGGGGCTGCTAGAACCACCGCCCGGGGAGTAATTGCGAGTTAAGGGCCTTGCTCAGGGGCCCCCAGTGATTTACCATTGTGGCCAGCCCTGGACTTGAACCTGGGTCCTCCACGCCCAACACCACTGTAACCACCACTCCAGTGATGTGTGTCCCATCACCACCGGGGGAAAAATACAAACATGAGCCTGTATTTTCTAAATTTTTCTAAAAGCCACCAGACAGGTAGGTCAAATTTTGGCTCCAACCCAAAAATACAGCGGCTCCTGCAGGGTAACGTCAATTATCTCTTCTCACCGTCTGCTGTGGTGGCTTTCTGGTGAGGCATCAGCATGGCAGCAAACTCCTGCAGCTGGTTTCCTCTGATGATACGGTCGAGGTACATCTTCTCCAGAATACCGTAAGCAGCCAGCTGCTGACAGCGCTCATCCTTGAAGAGAGTGGCCAACATACGGGAACGCTGTTGTCCTAAACAGAAGGACCATTTGTTGATTGAGACTGAATTCAGAAGTTGTTGTTTTTTTTAATCCTCCATATAGCTACACCTTCTTATCATACCTGCAGAGGCCAGTATAGTGCAGTTCAGGGCATGTTTTAACGCCTCCAGACGTTCACTTTCATGGACAATTGACTTATAAGAGAGTTCATTGTATCTTTGTGCAGCTTCGATGAATTTCCTTCTGAAATCAAGCACCCTGGCATAGCATACCTGAGAGGAGAAACATCACTAGGCACTAGAGAACACAACTGAATACACCGTTTATAAAGAATAATAATAATATTCCATTGTTACTTGGAATACGACCAACACAGAGACTTTGAGGTTTTGGAAACTGTTGAAGATCACGTACCTTATAGTGTATCTGCAGCTGTTCATTGGAAGACTCATTCTGAAGTAGCGAGGCTCTGTTGATGTAGGCCTCTGCCTGCACCGGGTCGTCGTCTTCTAAGTAGAGTCGGGCGATCTTCAGGTATGTATCCAGTTTATAGTCAACATTGTATTGTCTTAGAAGGGAGAAACAAGGTTTTTTAAAGATGAGCAATTTTCAAACATCAAGACATCTGCCAACAACTTACTTCTGTCCCGTCTCCAGGGGAATGCCAACTAAAACCTGGGCAGCATTTCTCCAGTCTCCCTCCTTCTCATAAATGGTTGCTAAGTGCTGTCTGATTGAGGCTACCTGAGGAGGCAGAGGAACATTATTCCAGTTCGCACAGCAATGGAAACGTGCCCTCCTGACTTCTCCTGACCTGTTCTTCAAAGGAGATGACCCTCGGCTGAATCTTTTCCAAGGTAAAGTGATATACTGCTTTGGCTGTGGCATCGGGCAGGTTGGGCAGATGTGTGCAGAAATCAGTGAGCAGTTGTCTTGAGATGACCAGGCTGACATTTTCATTGACCACTGAAAAAGCAAAACATTACGAAGACAGTCAGCTGACATCTAAGCACATGCTACTTCAGAAAAGCTTGGTCACATAAAAGTATGAAGATGCTGCATACTTGCTTCAACAAAGGCCTTCAGGGACTCCAGTTGATCTGCATCTGTAAACTGGATGGCCTTCTCCAAAATTTGTCGATACCTAAAAAACATTTTACTGATTTAAAAAAAAAAGATTTACACTAGAAACTACACAGGAAAATTGTAGACTGGACTGGCTTAGCACCAATACTCTTTCTTTTAAGATGGATGCAGTGGGGGGGTTACTGCATCCATACCGGATTATCATCTTGCTGAATGATGCAAAAATTCCCTGAAGAAAAATGTTGTCTGAATGGGAGCAGATGTTGCTCTAAAACCTGAATATATCTTTCAGCACTAATCTTTCCTTTCCATGTGTGCAAGCTTCCCATTCCAGACACTAATGTACTCCCATAACATCAGCATGGTCCTGCTCATCATTAGTCCAAAGAACCCAACATCATGATTTCTGCAGAATAACTTAATAATTCATGCTCTCCTCTCTTGATCCATGTGTTTGTGGGGTTTCTTTGATGTAAAGGCCTGTGCACTCTTCACTGCTCTGGACTTAACATACTACACACCTTTGTCCTTGGTGTGGACCAGTTTCTGTCAGAGGGTGTTCATTGGACACTTCTGCCACATATGGAACGACAACATTTGTGCTCCTATTTGTTCTGGTGGCCGGCCTGATACCGGTCTCCTACATGAAGACCGGTATCAGGCCGGTCTCCTACATGAAGACCGGTATCAGGCCGGTCTTCACGTAGACGACCGGTATCAGGCCGTTAGTTCTTGTAGAAGACAGCTACACAGCGTGAGACACTGGAGGAGTGTTTATTACACTTATACAAAGTGGTGGGTCTGACTTAGCAGACATCGTCCTAACGTTACGCTTTTGAAAGTTCCAACCGTGTTGCTGTTTCACGGGTTAAACGTCAAACTTGTAGCAAACTTGGACCGTCTGACTGGACGGGACCTGACCTGACCGGACCGGACCGGACCGTCTAACCTGACCGTCTGACCGGACCGGACCGGACCGTCTAACCTGACCGTCTGACCGGACCGGACCGGACCGGACCGGACCGGACCGTCTAACCTGACCGTCTGACCGGACCGGACCGGACCGTCTAACCTGACCGTCTGACCGGACCGGACCGTCTGACGCTAACACGCTAGCCTTAGCGTAGCCGACCATCAACTGCTAGCTACGCGGCGTTTACGTCCTCCAGACACGAACACGCGCAGTTATCGTCCAGTCTGCGGCTCTGTGGACGTGAAGGCGGGGTGAAGGCGACATACTTGGCAGCAAGATCTTTGTGAGAGCCGCTAGAATTCATCAGCTGTGCAAGCTCCTGCTTCACTTCGGCCGCCATTGTCGAAGTGTCGAAGTGTCAACAACACACCGGCTTCCTTCCGCGCACGGTGAGAGCGCGGGGCTACGTCACTACGCTGAAGCCGGGACGCGGAAGCGCGCACGTTAAGCTTTGTAGCAGAGTTATTTCAATAATGATATTGTCTCTGGGTTAGAGTCTATCTATCTATCTATCTATCTATCTATCTATCTATCTATCTATCTATCTATCTATCTATCTATCTATCTATCTATCTATCTATCTATCTATCTATCTATCTATCTATCTGTCTGTCTGTCTGTCTGTCTGTCTGTCTGTCTGTCTGTCTGTCTGTCTGTCTGTCTGTCTGTCTGTCTGTCTGTCTTTTTAATATACTTTTAAATCTGTCTGCATATATGTTAGTAGTTAGTACCATGATTTGGTAAAAACCTTTATCCATTACATATATATGCATTTTAATCTTGCAGCAGATGTTAGTTTTCATAACGTACATGAATGTGTGTGAGTGTGTGTCCTTCACTGGTCCTCTCCGACAGTAACATATTTTGTTAACATTTAAATTTAATATTCTGACTAGGAAGACAAGTGAAACGTGAAAGGACAAGACTGCTAGAAAGACCAGACAGTGATTGATGCTCTGATACGTGCTCTTGATTCCAAGCACTAAGGTTAATAATTTGAACCAGAATGTCCTAATAATCAAAATTTAAGAACTACTGTTTCATAAACAACATTTAATGAACACTGTTTGCCCAATAATACTTTAACACTTAATGTACTTTATTTATTATTTTATACTTCAAGATAGATATGAAGTTTAAATTTAATATTACTGACAAAACAATTAACCTTATGCAAATCTAAAAAGTTGATTGAACTATGTTTGATAAAAATTATGGTATTAAATATGTTTTTAATATTTTGACCAGTTCAAGGTTAGTGAAATTGAATCCATTTTACATTTTCACAAATGGAATAAAGTATAAACAATTCACAAACTGTGTATTAGGTACTCTAATATCTAATCTATATATCTCATATATAATATCTAAAAGTTAACTTAATTCAGTTTTGAACAATCTAAGTATTGTGATTTCTGTACCTGGACCTGGTCTGAGACTTCATTGCTCTAAAAAGTAGAGGAATAGTCTGTTAGGCGAATCAGAAACCAACTTCATCATTAACCTGTTAACCTGCTAGTTAAGATCTTACTTCCTCCATTTATGGTAAGAAAAACCAAAAAACTCATCTCTCATTTAGGGACCTCTTTTCAACAAGTATCGTAATTTTAAACTGACTGAAATTGGCAAGTGGGAAGACATCTCTGACTCGCTTGGGGGGAAAAAAGCTTAATCAGCTTTATGCTCCAAAATGTTGATCAGAGTTTTAATCAGAGTTCTGATAGACAGAGTTCCTAGTATTGGGTATTCCACCGCTGGAAAAAAAAAACCTGGAGTTTCACTGCTGTACTTATTTAAAATATTGTTTTAATGATTCAAAACTAAAAATCATGAAAAATGTTTATTGCTCTCCATATTACCATGATCCAGCACAGTCTCGGCCCAATAAACTGTATGTTTACAAAAATGTGTTGCATTCACTTAAAAAATTAACAAAAATGTTAATTTCATGACATTATTTTATTTACAAAAATATTTACAAAAATGTTCTTGCTAGAGTTTTTGTCAACATATTTTTTTCTTTGTTAAAATATTTTATTTTTGTAAAAAACGTCTACTCTTTTTTATAATAAATGCCACGTACTTTTCCAGTACGGACCTTCATTGACGTGATCGTCGTGGTAGAAGTAAAACTTAAAATGACAGTTTGTCCTAATGTACAACTCTGAGCATGCTTTTCAGATGGCACTGATTCAATGTCGTGGTGGTCCTATACATTTGTATTTTTTATATTTTATTTTATTTCTTTTGTCGAAGAACACCTGTTCGATTTCCAAACCTGTTTTTACCGTGGATTTTACCTTTAAGAAATCCGTCACTGTGACGTCGTTCGCAGAGGGCGTGGCCGGCCTGTGAAATGTCAGGGAGGAATGGCGCTCGGCGCGGTATTTTGAACAATCGCTTTTTTCCTTTTCTCGTTTTGTCTGGAAACGTTACCCAGTGTTCAAACCTCGGGTAAGCACTATTCAACATCGGGCCCTAACACACCTAACCGCACTGTGTGCACTAAAAAGCTACGGAAATACGATGTTTTCAATGTTGAGGTATAATGTTGTGCTAGCTAGCTCGGGTTAGCAAGCTCAGCAACTTCGCTACAGCAGTTGTCCGGTAGGGCCGGTCTGGACGTGTCTGGACGGTCCTGACGGGTCTGGACGTTCTGGACGGGTCTGAACTGGTCCAGACGGGTTTAGACGGTCTGGGAGGTTTGGAGGGTCTGGACGGGACTGGTTCTACAGGCTGGTCTGGACGGGTTTAGACGGTCTGGACGGGACTGGCTCTTCAGGCTGGTTCTCCGGGCTGGTCTGGACGGGACTGGTTCTACAGGATGGTCTGGACGGGTTTAGACGGTCTGGACGGGACTGGCTCTTCAGGCTGGTTCTCCGGGCTGGTCTGGACGGGACTGGTTCTACAGGATGGTCTGGACGGGTTTAGACGGTCTGGAGGGTCTGGACGGGACTGCCTCTACTGGATGGTCTGGACGGGTTTAGACGGTCTGGAGGGTTTGGAGGGTCTGGACGGGACAGGCTCTACAGGCTGGTTCTCCGGGCCGGCTGTTTGACTCTCCGGGCCGGTCTGCACGAGGATCCTGACGCCCGTAGACCAGCAGAGTGCTCTCTGGGCAGGATCAAATATAGTCTTCTGAGTGCTACAACACATCGGACCTAAACAAAGCAGGGACGTTGATAACATGGCTCAGATACTCTGACTTTATTGATAAATTAACTTGCTGCGGTCGCTAATGAAAAGTAAAAGCTTACTTTGGTTGGACATAAGTTGTTTTGACGGGATGGCGAAGCGCTTTTTGGCACAGTTCTTGTTCACTTTGTATATGCTGTCAGAAGTTAATAGGTAAAATGAACCGGTCCACCAGAACCGGCCCACCTGAGTTATGACGTGTTTACATGTTGCTGAACTGCGAAGCTCAACGTTTTAATTTGACTTTTGGTCAACTTACAACCGAAGTGTCCCCGGGAGCCAGTGTTGTTTACGCTGCCAGACTGCTGAAATACACACACACACACACACACACACACACACACACACACACACACACACACACACATATACATATATATATATATATATATATATATATATATATATATATATATATATATATATATATATATATATATATATATATATACACACACACACTTGGTTGCGACGTACAGTTTCACCACTACTTGCACTGCCAGCTCTCCTCTCTTATGTGCGAGACTAGTTCCGTTAAGTATTTTAGTTTCGTGTGAGTAATAATAGTAATAATAATAATAAAGAAAAAGCTTCTTTGAGCGTAGCTCCCGTTAGCAGCAGAGCTAACTGAGTTGATGACGAGGTAAAAATGGCGGATCTTTCGAAATCCAACTCCGGCCTGAAATAGTCCCGCAGCAGCCAACAGCTCCACGCTTTCGCCGTTACTCTTTACCCCAAGCTACAACACTGCACGGTTTGCTTTTTGTTTTTGTAAGGTAGCAGAAACGGCTCGATCATCGCCTTTGCTGGCAGCTTTCGTGCTGGTACGTGAACACATTGAAATGTGTCACCTGGGTGACCAGCAGCTCGTCATGAGCCGGGTTTCGGGTCGTGTGTGCGCTCGTTCCGGTGGATTAACGTCGGGTAGAGAGCAGACTGAGGGGCCTAGTTAAACACCATCAGCTGTCGGCTTCTGTCGACCACCAACACCAGTCAGACAGGCCGGTCACACCTCTGTGCTGCTCAGCGTCACGTGACCACGGAGAACTAACGAACCGTCAGTTATTAACCCCACATTTGGCTAAGTTGCGTGCTTTGACTGCCTTGTTTGTTTGTTACCTGCAGAGCTTTTTGCAAGTAGTCCCATAAACATTCAGTCATGCAAACCTATTGATTATGAAGAGTAATGCAAAAAGATGAAGTAATAACATGTTCTAGAACGATAAAATGTGTTTATTGCTATTTAATAGACGCAGTATGTACAATCACATCCCAAATGATCGATCAGTCACAGCCTTATGCCCACTGATGGGTATGTGATGGATAATGTAATGGTCTGCAGGAACAGGAACGTTCTGGTCTTATTTTGTCATGTGTCATCTTGCAACATTGTTCCCCAATAGCTGCCACCTCTCCCAGCAGGTCCTCCGCAGTCAAATGCTGTCAAAGGAGTAAAACAAGGCTTTTTTTTTCAAATTGAAAATGTCTTCAAGAACAAAAGAAAATGAAGTCTAGTTGCCTTGTTTTAAGACTTTGGGAGTTACCGTGGCCTGGATGACTGAGGGTCTACACCAGTGAAATGTTTTAATAACAACAAAGTGTCTGAGCCTAGCATATTATTATGTTTCTGTTTTAAATGTAAACATCTGTTTAGATCATCCTTTGTCCACTGTAGATATTTTAGTTTGCAGCGCTAGTGTGGATAGGCCAGCCCAGAAACATGTGGAAATGATGACATTGTTGCATTGATTGTCCTCATGACCCACTCTTCTAGTTCACATGTATCCCTCCTAAACCTATATCATGTGACCATCCTTGGCGATGACTGACAGATGCACCTCAACAACGGTGTAAACAACAACGATGGCGATGGAACAGCAAGCAGTGCTGACTTGTTGTCGTTACTGGAATGCACATGTCCAACAAGCATGGATGGTTGTTTGATATGCATTTACAGTAGTGTGTTGGGCTTGGAGATCTTTTCAACTAGAGATCTCCATCCCCATAACATGTGACATGGATGTAGATCAGTTTTGTTTTGAAAAAAGCATTTTGGAACGAACAGAGACAAGCGTGGACAAAGCCTGATGTGTTGATTTGTTGTCCAAACTCCTCAGATACCAGTCTGGTAAAACTTGATGGTATCTGTGGGAAGCTGTCCCAATCATTAGACCCCATCCCACAACCCGCAGAACTCAAGTGACCCATCACTAACATCTCAATACCCATCTGTCCAGACCCTAACTGGGCAGACTTCTTTTGGGAGCACTTGGATGACCTGTTACGTATTAAGCTGATGGTCGTAATGTTATGGCTGTTTTAACTACATTGTTTTATTTCTTTATCATAGAACTGCTGACCTCTATGTTGCTTTATCATAATTTATTCTTATTGCAATACTAAGCCTGAGTTCTTTGTGTTTATTTTGAACAATGAAAAGTAATTACATTGTTCTTTAAAGGTAAAAAGCAAGCTGAGACACTGCCAGCATGGATGTGGTGTCACCAGAGCTAAACAGCCTCCTTCCTGATGAAATCATGGACACTGAGGCCATCGAGGACGTCCCTCACTCTCGGTCCGATGGCACTGGTGTCCAGGCGGAGCCCATCCATGACACATCGGTTCCCATGGAAACTGATACACCCACGTTATCAGAAAATTCAGGCATCTGTACAGATGCCACTTCTGCTGAGCATATCCACGTTCTTTCCACCTCCACGGCCACAGACTCCACTCTGAGCATCAGCCCCGCAAGTCATTCTTCCATCACTGTTTGCAGTGCATCGTCACCCCTTGTTGCCCTCAAACCAGCCTTGGCTACTTCCACAGCCACAACCAAAACTACAGACAGTGTAACTGGGACTAGCATTACCACAAGTGGCTTACAGAAGCTTGCAAATCCGTTTACTATCTCATCTGCCAACCACCAGATCATTCTCAACAAGGTGGCCTCGTCTCAAGCCACAGAAGCGGCAAAATCTGCAGGTCCCCAAGCCCAGGTCATCAAGCAGGAAGGACAAAAACTTTTGGTGACAACCATAGGAAAGTCTGGACAGCCTATTGTCCTTCAGTTACCCCACACAGGCAACAAGCATGGCGTTTCACAGACTTCAGGAGACAAGTCGTCTCCAACTCCACAATTTAAAGTGGTGACTATAGGAGGGAGGTCAGAGCTGAAGCCAGTGGTGGGGAGCAGTGGCAACCAAGTCACTGCATTGCAGGCCCAGCAGCTCAAGACCATACAGGTAACACTGACTGTGTTTATTCTGCAAAAAATACTAACAGATAAGACAATCCATATTTTACCATACTAGCACTAAATCAAACATAATTACTGCTGTAAGTTCTAACTTGTGTGGGTAATAGGCCATATGTTGTTTACAAATAATTAATTCACTTTAAATCTTTAGTAAATGCAAGGCTGACTGAATCATTTATTTCGATGATGAGTGTTCTGTGAAGTTTACGTGAACTTGGCTGTGGTTCTCAATTCATGCTGACAGCAATCATCAGTTTAGAACGTTTTTTATAAATCTAAAAAGTAGACGATATATGCATATTTGCCGAGAACGTGCTAGAATTAACTATGTTGACTGTTTAAGGTGATATGAAAGGACTGTATATAGTACCATCACTTTCACCTCAGTGAAGAAACTACAATGTTGACTTGTGCAAAGACGAGCCAGTCGGTTTTCGGAACGAGAGCAGGCTCAGTCATGTAGTTGGAGGGTGAGGGTATCCATCCATTACAGGTCTCAAATCACATGTTTCATCTTGACATGATATTACATCAATTCACTGGACGAAGACAACTCTGTGTTTGCAGGGCTGAGTATTGAAAATCAATTCCTTTTTGTGGTATTGATTTAATTTCTTGGTTCCACAGTCACACTCCACCAGTCCTCTAATCCAGAGCAGATGAGACTGAACTAGGATATCAATTTTAGTCTTTAGATTTCTTTGAAAAGAATAATTTTGATTTTACAACTTTCTCAATGTTCAACACCATGAAAGGAAATATATTGTATTGTTCAGGGACTTTTTCAACTTGTCTTTTTTTGTCAGAAATGGAAGACGTCAAGCCTACTTCATATAATATTATTGTTAATCATAATAACACGTTTCTTAATTTATGTGACTCATTATAACGTATTTTTAAAGGTAAAGATTTGGCCTACAGGTTAAAAACTAACTACATATGAGATTCTGACAGTGTGATAGTCTTCACATATAATTATGGTATTGCAATTGCTGTCAGGCTCACCTCCACGCACAGCGTGGGCTTTGGAACCCAGCTCCTTGAGAGGGGCTGTATTCGCCACTTTTTGTTGAGTTGCCCAGGGTGAGTGACGGCAAGCTGGGGTGTGCTTGCTTAAGCTCCACCCAAGCACCAGGAGCTTGGGGTAGAGCTGTTACTCCTTCACATTGAGAGGAGTCAGCTGAGGTGGCTTGGGCATCTGTATTAGACACCCCCTGGCCGCTTCCCTAGAGAGGTGTTCCAGGCATGTTCCACCAGGAGGAGACCCCGGGGAAAAACCAGGACACGCTGGAGAGACTGTCTCTTGGCTGGCCTGGGAACGCCTTGGAGTCCCCCCGGAAGAGCTGGAGGAAATGATTGGGGCGAGGGCGGTCTGGGCATTTCTGCTCAGACTGCTGCCCCCACACCCCGGTTCTGGATGGATGGATGGATGGATGGATGGATGGATGGATGGATGGATGGATGGATGGATGGAGTATAATAACGAGTTCATTTGTGTACCATGAAAAAATTCTGCTCTATATTTGTATTCACAAAAAAATGAAAACCCTACTTATTATTTTGTGGTGTATTTGGTTAGAAGTGAAAGTCGGAGCTCAGAGTTTCAGTCTCCTGGAGATGAAGGCAGTTTGGATAATGGATGTAAACATTCAACTGGAATACACACTGATTTTGCTTGAATGTGTCTTCAGATTCCTAAGAAAACACCAGCATCCTCAGCAGCTCCAATCAAATTTATCATCACAAAAACTGTTAACAGCAAAGGTCTAAGTCCTCAGACGTCAGTCACCCCCGTCATAGCAGGTAAGTTTGAATAAATTGATGTTCGCGGGATCGTTTGACACTGCTGACCTCTATGTTGCTGTAAACCCTTAATGAAACTACTGTTTTTGTAACCTCTGCTCTGGTTTAGTCTCAAATTAACCCAAATCTTTTGTGAAATCTTCTGTCTGTTCTCAGGACGGGTGGTGACCCAGGCGTCACCGGTGGTGTCCCCGCGGACCATAACGCTCTCTGAGCCTCACAACACTACTATACAAAGCATTCCTGGCAAAAAGATCGCTATTTCACCCCTGAAGACTCCCAGCAAGGTCTGCTGTTCTTTGATTTGCACAATTATCAGTTATTTTTTATAATGATTTTTTTTATTAAGATTTTCAACAAAGGGAAATATACATTTTAAACTTGTGAAAACCCCACAGTAGACCCCCAGGCCCCATTTCTTTGGCTGCTGTGATGCAACTACATGTTATGTGATTTCTCCACAGAGAAGTCCACACTTGGGGATCTAGAACTGTCTAATAAAAGAAGTAATGCAGGATCCATTTGTGTTTTGTTCATCTTAAAATAGTGTTAACTACATGAACTGCTACAAACGGTGTCCCAGTTAATATCTATGCAAACTTTCCAGATCCTTTTACCTACCGAAGGTAGATTATCACACAATCTTCTTGGGGACATTTTAATACTAAATACTAAAATTCAGATCCCCATTAACATAGTGAGTCTTAAGAGCTGTATGTAGTCTGAAATGGGGAAACAGAGGCTGATTAGGGATTTTATAACAAGCTACCAGATCATCAAAACTTAGTAAGCCATATCCCCATTTATATTATATGATAGATAAAAGTCCCGACACTCCCACGGGCCTGGCGTAAACGGCTTGTCCCTTGACGATAAGGAGTAATTGTACCACAGAGGAGAGTTTTTGTGCCATTTCTCCTCCTCTCCAGAGTGCTTTTCCATCATTCTAAAAGTCTTTAGCAGAAAGATGATTAAGGGGGCGGCACAGTGGCTTAGTGGTCAGCACTGTTGCCTCACAGCAAGAAGGTTCCTGGTTCGATTCCCGACTCGGTGGGTCTTTCTGTGTGGAGATTGCATGTTCTCCCCGTGCTTGTGTGGGTACTCAGGCTTCCTCCCACAATCCAAAAATGTGCAGGGTAAGTTAATTGATCACACTAAATTGCCCGTAGGTGTGAATGTGAGCGTGCATGTTTGTCTGTCTTGTATGTGGCCCTGTGATGAACTGGCGACCTGTCCAGGTGGACCCCTGCCTTTCACCTACTATGCGTCGGGATAAGCTCCGACAGACCCCCGTGACCCGGAGACGGAGTAAGCGGGAATAGATAATGGATGATTAAGGGGTCATATCTGACAGAGCGTTGTTGAAATAAGATACTGGTAAACAGGAGGTCTTGTGGCCTCAGAGGAGCCACAAGGTGCCTTTCCAACCAGGGAATGTCGGCTTTTAAGTCCAACCAGTGTCTGTTGTGCTGCAGAGTAAAGGACCAATGACATCCTTTGAAGTTTGGACGAGCTCACCCTCTTTTAAGTTTGGGTTGTAAAGATGACCTTCTTATTCTGGGGTGTTGTTCCAAATAAATGATTTAAGCAAACGCTCCATCTTCTTTTGTAAATCGCAGGAGGAGCTAGTGGTACCATCGCGCTCAATATATGAACTCTGGATAGGACATTAATTTGAACTGCTCGAAGCCGAGCAGGTACGGACGATGGTGTTATTTGAGTTCCAGATATGGAACTTGTTCACTATTGGTCAGTGAATAGGGACTATTAAGACTTTATCACAGTTTAATATAATGTTGACAATCTGCAGGAGAGTAAAACATTCTTGGCTGGGATTTGGAAGTGTTGAAACCTTTTGGAGCGGCTCATAAAACAAGTTGTGAATGATAATGATTGTTAAATAGTTTGTGTAAGACTTTGTAGTACGCAGCTGAGGGGAACGAAGAGAGATGTAAACGTCAAAGCTGCATTTGAACAGCTATTTTATTCCATTTTTGTCAGGATTTACACTCAAATTCAATGTTGATCACATGGAAACCATCAGTGCAAGTCAAAGATGCTGGTAGATTTGTTCCGTTATGTTGCCGTCATCAGGAGTATTTTCAGCTACTGGTGGACGAAAAGGGAATCTGTATCCGAGTATTTACGTCGATGCGCCATCCAATGGCACATCATTTAAACAACAGAATCTCAATTCTTTGTTGTTCTAAAAACCAGCACAGTGCTGCCCTGCAATTTCCTGTTTTGAGTGTCCAAGTGGAGAAGTGGTGCCACGAGAGTTGCTGGGTAGACATCCAGCGAGCATTTGCCTTATCTCAGCAATAAGCTGTTATTTTTAGCTGGAAAATCCCACTGCAACATGCTCATTATTCAAGACTGCGGTTTCCAGAGGTGGTGCAAATGTTTCTTTACCCAAAAAAAACCCCACAAGCAATCATATGACGTATTTAAGGAGCATTCATATGATAAAGCACCAGTTTATGAAGTCAAAGGGGAAATATGAACCAGAGCCTCAGTCAAAACTCCAAACTGTAGGTCTTGGTCTCCTGCATGAGTCAGTTAGTGAAATGTTTGACTGCGTAACTGAACATCTGGAGCCGCCACACGGTTTCCCAGGTCACAAATACGTCTCTGGAACCAAGAAGACTCTACTTGATGTGGCCTAGGTTTGGGAAAGACAAACGAATGCTATCAGAACATTTTCAGATCCTTCCTTGGTAGGATGGATCTTTAAAAGTCTTAACTTCACTTTTTGGAGTTTGGAGATGGGTATTACTATTCAAAAGATCCATATTCTCCACGTAATGATAAGTAAAAAACACATCTTGTTGTTAGTATTTTCTCACAGGCGTTAGTTGGTCTTTGGAAAGCGCAGTCCAAAAAGATCTTAAAAATGTTAAAATATGTAATAAGAATTTATATTTGTAACGTCTGGATTTTATTTTAAAAAAGAGGAGAAAATATCTAAAAAGAACCCATCGCTCAGCCTGACTCGTGTTTGGATGTCTCTGAGATGCTTCTGGATCAGTTGGTTCCTGTTGTGTTTGCTGTTGTCCCTGCAGTGAGCCGACTTTCTGGTGTTTGTTGTTTTCATCAGGTGACGGTGGTTTCTGTGGCTTCTCCACCTGCCAACGCCTCTCAGAAGTCTGTAGCGCTTCCCGTCAATGTAGCACTTGGCCAGCAGATCCTTGCAGTCCAGCAGCCCACAACGGCTTCTCCGGTCAAAGTTCACTCCAGCCAAAGTGCAGCGCAGGTGAGACCAGCACACATCTTTATACGTGTCGGGTCTGCGGCTGATTTCATCATGGTATGTCTTTGTGCAGCCTCCATTAAAACCCAAATCTTCTGCTTTGTCTGAATTTCCTCAGAATATGAAACCTGTCCAGTCTGTGGCTGTAGGAGGAGTTGGCGGCTCTCAGTTCAAGACCATCATCCCGCTGGCCACCCAGCCAAACGTGCAGCAGATCCAGGTACCAGGAAGCAGGTTTCACTACGTCCGCCTCGTCACGGCAACCACAGCAAGCAGTCCAGGACAGCCCAGTGGTCCCAGCACCAGCTCCGTGCAAACAGGTGAGCTGAGCACATCTGCTGACAAACTTCATGACTCCATCATGAAGTGTAGTTGTTCAGGAAGATGCTCCGTGGCAGCTTACGGTCCTCCATGTCCCTCAGGTAAACCAATGGTGGTGAGCACAGGAGCAGTGAGGATGTCTGTTCCAGTCGTCCCAGCACAGACCATCAAACAGGTAGATGTCGTTCTCCAAACACTGGGAATACTTGTCTGGGCCACTGAAGTCCGTTTGTCAGTCCACTCTCATTCTGTAGTTATTTAACTGGAACAGTCACGTATACTATCACAGAGGTACGTGCGGCTTGGATGCAGCTCCCGCTTTAAATGTTTCTTCCATCATATAATCCAAACTCGAGTGTGTTCTGAATTTGTGTAGGTCGCAAGTGCTTCTCACTCTGATTCAGATGAAATGAGAACAATTACGTAATAAAACGGTGTTAAACTGCACATTAAGATATCAGCAAATGGCGTTACCAGATCATTAGGTTTGTCCCACTTTGCTTGCAGGAAATTCATAATAATAATAATAATAACAATAATATGTTATTATAGTATAACAACAACAGCAACAATTTATTGTTAAGGTTAATGGATATTATTATTATCTCTCTATTTTCTTTTCGTTGACTTGACCTACATATTCAATTATTGAAAATGGGAGAAATGTTAAGAATGAGAATGGAAATAAAACTTGGCAGAGTTGGGAAATTTTAAAAGAGAATATTTTCCTTCAGCCTGCTCTGTAACTCAACCGACTTTTTTTTTTTTTTTTTTTTTTTTTATTAAGACAAAAGAAAGGGTTTTCCATCTCTTATCATGCAACTCTCTGAAGTGGATTTTTTTCCGAGAAGCCTCCAAACTGTGGGACGCTGTGCTGTGTTCCCTCTAGGTGGCTCCTAAACCCCTGACATCAGCGGCACAAGTCGTCACCACCACTCAGACCCAGCAGCGCCTCATCATGCCCGCCACTCCACTGCCACAGATTCAGCCAAACTTCACCAACCTCCCCCCCGGCACCGTCCTGGCTCCAGCTCCCGGAGCCGGCAACATGGGTTACGCAGTCGTTCCGGCACAATATGTCACACAGGTCAGCAGCTGGCTCTGCTTTAAAAGATGCCCTGACTATTGTTGTTGTGTGAGCTCTGGTGTCAAGCCGTCTTTGTTGTGTTTTCTGCCGACCTCATAGCTCCAGCAGTCGCCGTTTGTGACGATTGCCAGCAGCTCTGGCTTCCCTGCATCCAGCAGCATCCAGACTCAGGCCAAACTGCCTCTGAACGGGTAAGAAGGAATATGAAACCAGCTCAGAAATGCAGTGACTTTTCCTTTTTTGTTTTTATTAATATTTTGTGAATGTAGAACAGTCACTTTTATTTGATTAACTCAGTTATAGGGAATCTTTGTGGACTTTTTGGTTTGATTACGATTTACAGGGCTGCAACGTGATTATAAAACTATTATTGGTGCCTCTTTATTTCTTTGACACTCAATCTTGTTTACTGAGGAAATTTGCTTTTTAACATAAGACTGGTATCAGATCAGTACTGTCCGTTGGCCAACACTCCCATCAGAGTTGACGTCTGAAGGGAAAAAGTGGTCTTACACCTCTAGTGGACCGCAGATACGGGTGTGGGCGTGAGTTATCTGTTTTTGTGTTTCACGCTTTGATGGTCTGATGAACCTGTTCATGGTTTACCGGTTTACAACGTCTGGGTATCTCTCATTGTCAACAACGCTTGTTGAGAGGTTTTTATTACCCTGACGTTAATCATTTTGTAAATTTGTTCTGGGCTGGTCCATTGCATGTCAAAACTTTTTTTTTTACAGAGCTGTCAGGCCTGTAAAATCACTGAAGTTAAAAAGCCTCTTGCTATATCAAATGATTCAATGCAGTTCAGTTTTATTTATACAGCGTCTACTACAACACAAGTTGTCTCCAGGATCTTTCCAGAGACCCAGAACATGACCCCCGATCAATTATTACATAAACAACAGCAGGTTAAAAACTCCCCTTTAAGAGGGAAGAAACCCGGATCAGGACCTGGATCATAAGGGGGAAGAAACCAGGACCTGGATCATAAGGGGGGACCCTCCTGCTGAAGACCAGCAGGTAGAACAGGAAGTAGAGAGATAGAAAGACGATGAAGAACAGAAAGAGGAGAGACAAAAGACAAGATACATTAGTATAATTATCTTTATATTATATTATTTATATTATATTATTGACTTCTAATGTATATATGACTGGTACCATGTTAGTTGGTGGACTACAGAGACCACTATATAAACAGGTGTAGACACCAGACACTGGGATGGTCAGCGGTGGAACTGCAGGTCAGCAAGCAGCTCCTGAGGTTCTGGTCTGCAGAACATGTACAGAAGAGAAAAAGAAGGGCCAGACTAGCACAAAAAACTACCAGAACAATGGACCACAATTATGCTGATGAGATACTGTCAATAACTGAGGGTTGAGGTGAAGCAGAGACAGAGAAACGGAGGAGGTGAAGGCACCAGCCAGTGGATCATGTTGGGTTGAATGTTCTTTAATTTGCCTTTAATCTGAAGTCAACTCATCTCCTCACAGCGTGTCAGCAGCAGAAACGACCTCGAGACCCAGAAAACCCTGCAACTGCACCAAGTCGCAGTGTCTCAAACTGTAAGTAAAAAGATCTGATCGAGTAGTGCAAAAGATTAAAAACTGACAATTTTCTGCTCGTCAGCTGGTCTTTTATGAACTTAGTTGTTGTTAAATAAACATAGCAAGAAAGTATTTAATCTGCAGCTACAAGAAACTGACTGAACTGATGAAAGACGACAATCACAGACATATTTCTAATGTGATATTCACAAGTAGGAAAAATCCCCCCTCAGGACTTCTCCAGCATCTTTGGGTTGTGTTTGGGAAATCTAAAAGACAGACAGCCGTTAACCAAGTCGAGCTCTTTGTCGTCCTCCAGATACTGCGACTGCTTTGCGAACGGAGAGTTCTGCAACAACTGTAACTGCAATAACTGCTTCAACAACCTGGAACACGAAACGGAACGTCTCAAAGCCATCAAGGTGAGGGGGACGCTCAGTTTCTCATGCGAGTTGCTGCACTCGGCACCATCTCGTCTGGCAGATGAATTGAGGAGGAAATTTGTTTTTCCAGACGTGTCTCGACAGAAATCCAGAAGCCTTCAAACCTAAAATTGGTAAAGGCAAAGAAGGAGAGTCGGACCGCCGGCACAGCAAAGGCTGCAACTGCAAACGATCAGGCTGCCTAAAGAACTACTGCGAGTGCTACGAGGTGGGTTCCCCCTCACGCTGCCCGGTAGCAGGAGGTCCGTTTTACTCTCTTACTTAATTGTTGATCATTTCGTGCTTTGATTTCTCCTGGAAGGCGAAGATCATGTGCTCGTCCATTTGCAAGTGCATTGGCTGCAAAAACTTTGAGGAGAGCCCGGAGAGGAAGACGCTGATGCATCTGGCCGACGCAGCGGAGGTGAGGGTGCAGCAGCAGACCGCGGCCAAGACCAAGCTGTCCTCACAGATCTCAGACCTGCTCATGCGGACGACGCCGGTCATTTCAAGCGGCGGCGGCAGGTACTACAAACATTTTTAAAGTTTTCTCCAACAATTTCCAGTTTAACAGTTCAGTTTAATTGTAATTATAATGCTTCATGGTAATGTCCCAAAGGAAAGAGAAATGCTTAAGTGGGTTTAAATCCTACACACCTGGAATTAACAGGTATCCCCTGGACACGGCTGTGCGTCTGCTTACACCTGGTTTTAGGATGCACATCCAAAGTCCCAGATGCGATCTTGTTTTTCACTGTGTACTGAAGAACATTCAGCATTTCAGGAGTTCAAAACGCTGGCTTATTTTAGCTGAATGCATCAACCTAATTCAACATCTACAGTTGACGTGTACAGTGTCGACCCTTCGTCGACCCTGAGCGATACATGAGATCACTAATTAAAGAAAACTTCCTGAGTTAAAACCGCTCCTCCTGATCGGTGAACATTTGCAGCAGGAGCTCCAGTTTCAAATGTTTCCGCTCAGTGATACATAAACATCCGTTTTCTGACAGACTGGCAGGAAAAATGAATCCTGCTGGCACATGGGTGGTGCTGATCCTGTGGTGTCTCCCTGCAGGCTGCCGTACACCTTCGTCACTAAGGAGGTGCTTGAAGCAACGTGCGAGTGTTTGCTGGAACGGGCCAAAAAGGCAGAACAGACTCATCAGCCTCAGGAAGAGGCCGAGATGATGATCCTGGAGGAGTTCGGACACTGCCTCATGAGTATAATCAGCTCTGCGGGGAAAGCTAAAGCGGACTGTGCCTCCATCAACTGCTAGAACACATGTTGGTCCTGAGAGACGTGGAGGACATGCGACTCTGTGTCCGACCCGCCCGGGGTTTCTGTCCGGTGGAGCAAACGGGCCGTCTCCTTCATCAAGAGCAGAACGATAACCTGAAGGCAGAAGGAGAGACTGTCCTGCCTCAGGAATGCTGAGGCCAGCTGGAATGACGGACACGCTGGTCTGTTCAGCTGCTCGGCCCGAAGGACACGTGCACTCAGATTCCTCACCAGCGCGCTCGCCGGCCCGGCTGTGATGCACAGACGCTGAGCGAGGTGGCGCTGAACAGGAATTTCAACTTTTCTTTCCCCCAGATCTGTTTTTCTAACTTACACATCCTCCGTTTTTCCTTCTATCTTCTGCTGTTTTTTTTGTTTCGAGGTTTTCAAAGAATGCCTGTAATTTTTATGTAATCAATATATTTGTGCTTACAGTAGACGGACAGAACATGTATCTTTTGATATTTATTTTGACAGAAATTTGTTATCAATGTGAGTGCTAATATTGTGTGGCTTCTAGTTCAGCAAAACTGTTAATTGTTATTAACCAAGATTAGACTAGATGGTTTCACTGACATGGAGTCCAGGCAATCGTTGGTTTTTATACTAAATCCGAGTCTGAATGAAACTGTTGGAATGGCTGAGACGTGTCCAGACTGCTGGAGCGACACATTTCTCCTGGTGCTGAGTTTCTTTTTAGTCACATGCTCACTGTACATTAAAACAGCGTGGACAGAGAGAATCGAGCTGTAGACTCGTTACACACCGAGGAGACATGAAGGTCCGAGCGAGCAAATAAGGGAACGAAGAGTCTCAAATCTCTTCCCAGACTTCTCTTTGTGTCTACAGATGAAAACTGGATCAATTTGGCTCAGAAAGCAGGAAGGTAAACATAACTTTGTTTATCTAAAGTGCTTGTGAGCGGTCTGAAGTGGAGCGTAGCGGCAGCAGGGGAGTGGACTTGGGCCCGGTGGCTCCTGGATCCAGTCCACCTGTCCAACCTTTTTACAGCCTCACCTCACACATTCATTCCTGCATTTGAGTCTACATTTTTTTGCTGTAGCAAAAATGACCAGATTTCACCCTTTGCTCATTTTGTTGGGAACCAGTGTGACTGGAATTTTTAAATTATATTTACATGTCCTCGAGGAAAAAAAAGTATGCAAAATACAAATGGAATAAAAGTGCTGTCTGTGTAGATTAACGTGGTTCTCTTTTTATACTGTTAGTTTATTTGCCAGTATAGTTTTCTTTAGTACGAGTTCATCACTTCCTGATTTGGAGGTTGAATCGTGTCATTTCTACTATTCTTTTTTTACTTATTTCATCTTTAACAGGGTCAATAAGGTCACGATTTCAGAGACGATCACGCGCAGGATTTTCAGGTGTGAATTATGTTGTTAAAGTGTGTTAGAGTCGAGACGATAAATGTTTAATGTTTTATTTGACCCACTTCTGCTCCTTTTACTGCATCTCCGCTGGTCTGAAAAACACCACGGAGGTATGGAAGCACATGGACAATGGAGTCCAGGATCTACCACAGCAGATGGTCCTAGAGACAATCCAGATCCTAATAGAGGAATGTAAGACCTGGAACGCCACAACTGGATGGACTAGTGTACAAGAACATCTGTCCTGGGTATGAGCTGGAGCCAAAGATCAAGATAGGAGATGGCAACTAAGGGTGGAGAATGGAAGACCAAGGTCCTGAGGGACTTTCAAATCCAGATGATGAACTGGCCAAGCAACCAGACACTGGTGGTGGCTATATTAATGATAATGTTTTAAAATTATTGTCTTAAGAATGAGTATCTAATACGCTTGAACCAAGGTAGCCAGACTTCCTTTTCTTGGTTGTTGATGTTCCATCCAGAAGGGTTTGACCTGGATGAGTGGTCTTCTTCACCCGTGTTCTATCAATGAAACACTTAATTGGATCAGCAGCGGTGTCTGTGAAGCAAATCTTAGATTAAATGTTTTGCTTTTGGTTTTCTAGGACTCCTTGAAACAACGTTATTGGAGAAAAGTATTTTACATTTTAAAAATGACTTGCCCCGAGGGGAAAGCCTCAAAGCAAATGGGGGAGTGATGGCCTAGTGGTTACAGAGGTGGGCTTGAGTGTGTTGTGAGATACACACTGACAAGAAGAATGAAAGCTTGGAAAGCTTGGAGGAAAAAATTATACAATAAAATACAGCTTAAAAAGATGCTCCTACATTACCCACAAGGCAAATGTAGTTTTTACCCGGTGCGCCAGTAGGTGGCGGTAATGTGCCATTTGGTTACTTTCCAACTGATATAGAAGAAGAAAAGGGCGAGGATTTGTCCCTGAACGGGTCTGTGTGTTTCAGTGGGACGGGCGAGGATAAGCTGGCGGAGGCGTCGTTTGGCAGCTTTAGTTACGGCTACTGGCTGTCGCAGACGCTCTTCAGAGCGACCTACAACAACCAACAAGTCCGTAGGAGGGAGCGGCCTGGGTCGGAGCTGGTCGGCTGCCCAGAGCCCGGTTGGACCCAGCCGCTGTCCTGCTGGTGCCGGAGGGTGTTTCAGGTCCCCTCCACCCTGCAGCAGTCCCTTTATTCAACAAAACTCGGTCTTAGATTCACCATCGTAACTTCAGAAGTGCAGGCAGCAGCAGGGATCCGGACGAAGTGAAGTAAGTCCGGACTGCGGCCGACGGCTGTCAAAGCCCCAACGGTTCCCCGATCAGCGTCTGTGTGTGGACTCGTTCATGAGCTGGACACGTATTTTAAAACGAAGATGCTCCTCGGTGTCGAGAGGCCGTAAGTAGACCGCGGGATTTCCTTCCCACGTGGTCGCCGGACGTCCACGTGCCGCTGCAGACGTAGGCCAGGCCAAACTCGCGTTTTAGCTGTTAAAGGTGCAACTAAACTGCTCGAATGAGTTTATTTTACATGTAAACAGCCCACAATCAAGACAGCTCACATTTCAATAACATTTTATTCTGCACATTAAACGGTTTTCAAAATCATGTTTAAACATATTAACACTAAAATGTCAAAAGGGACTATTTCTTAAATCAACCAAAATCATTTGAGATGCCAGAGTGGAAATAGTGTTATATTTGATAACATTTTTTTTGCAGAGTTGAACTAGAGACTGTATGACATTTAATGGCAACGTGTTTTTCAAAAGAGCTGTGGACAAAAAAAATGCAGAAAAGATTATGTAACACAAACCTAACTGGGTTTCTTCTTTTATCTGAAAAGATGTTGAGGGTTATACAAGAATGCTGCATAAGGTGATCACTAATGAACAGAATTACTGCTGCTCTGTTCCTGAAAAGTCAAATCAGCTGACGGGGCTCGTTACTGGTTCTCTAGAGGACCGAGGACGACTGAGGACCAGGCAGCTGGACGTAATTAAGAAGTGGTTTCAGGGCCTGGAGACAGATGTGGAGGCTTGACGCTTCCGATCCCGGTCTGTGATGTCACAATATCCCGCAGGTTTGATTATTCCACTAATCCAGATTGGCGGCTGCCCCCCCTTTTTTTTTCTTGTCCCATTTTAAAAAAAAAAGTTTAAATCTAATTTCAACAGATGAGTTGAAGCCAGGATCCTCCAGGAAGCGTGGGGAGCTGTTTTACCAGTAAGTATTTAATTATTATTCAGCTAAAGGTGATCTCATCCCAATGATTATATCAATCACTACCCATCTGACCCATTCATGTGTTTGGGAAAGATTAACAGTTAATTCCTAAATGAGGGTTTTGGCTTTTGTTAGTTCTCTGTTTGTCATGGTTCGCTTTTAAACGTGTGGGTTTTGTTTTCTCTTTCTTGTAGGCTCGTCGAGTCCAGGTGATGTACGGTGACCCGACCTGTTTTACTGGACAGATTTATCTTTGTTTTTAAAGTAACTTTCAAATAAATTTGTCAAACAGTGATGTGTGGTTTTATTTTGTTTGCCAACATCTGAAACAGGGAGTTTGTCTCACAATATTTAAAACATGTGTCACTTCCCTTGTGACCATTGAAGGGTTTTCAGGTCTGAACAAATGACGTTGAGCCAAATATTAATAATAATTATTATTATTATTATTATACACACCATGACTGAGGTCAGGGCTTCAGCAGTTTAGTTCACCTGATGAATCTGTCAGAAATCGTTGGTGAGAAGAATGATGTGGGTGGCGCCAGGGCCAAGAGGAGTCCTCTGAAGCTGTGCTCCAAGGTCGCGGTGTGTCACCGAGGTCAGTTTTTGGCGAAAAACGAGCTCTGTGGAAGGAGACCCAGGAAGCAGGAAGATTTAAAGAGTAATAAAATGTACGTTGACGAGCTACAAAGTTCCCGGGACGATACCAGTTTTGCGATCGGGTTAAAAGAATCTTAAAGAAATGAACCAGCCGACTGCGAAAGCAAAGTATGAAACTGGAGGTTCTTTGTCAGCTTCAAATAAGATTGTTATTTTTGTGCCTGTGACAGTTTCTGGAGACTTTCGTAGGTTGGTGACATGCGATTAAAACAAGACAGCCACACGTCAACGGGGTCATGAAAGGCTGCCGTTCTGCTCATAAATGCTGAAACGTTGTGCTTCATGGAGTTTGGACGTGACTTTATACTTATTCTTTGAAGTGGAATCACAAAACATGGAAATTAAAAAATCACTTTCATGAAAACTTTACAGTACAGCTTCTACGACCCGGGTGATAAACTATCTTGCACAATGAGTGTGACATGTGGAAGAGCGAAGGCGACCGAGACGGGTCCCCACGCGGGTCTGTGACGTCACAAGCCCTCAAACGGGCTCAGATTTTTCAAATCTAGGCAATAAAATGACACGACGGCATTGGGATTTTCGATTTTGGTAATCATTTCATAAAATAAAATGTATGTACTCGATATAAGATTATTTTAAACTGATATTTTCACATATTCCCCTTTAAATGCCAAAACGTATTTCTATTTCAGTCTCGATTGCTACCTCAGCATTAAAATGTAATGCATATTGTTTTATATATTTACATATTGTATTGCTTTATAGTTACTAGTACGACAGTATATTGTTTAAACTGTTTTTCCGATGGTTTAAACTTTAATGAAAATATTTCGTCCGGCTCGTTAGCATAGTTAGCATGGCCGCCCCGGAAGTTGGCGTTCTTCTTCGTGGGAGGAGGAGACTGTTGCTTAGTGCCACGTTGATGGAGACCAGTGTGGACGTGGAAACCTGTCTCGACTCGCAGCCGGGACCCGGTCGCCCTAGCTCTTCTGCTTCCACGGCCGCTAATCCTTGACAAGAAGCAAAAACGGGAACTTGTCCAAGCGGAGTGTGCGTGTATCTCCTGTTGTATGTGTGCGTTCACGTGAGCAGCCGTAAAAGAGGAGAAGGTAAGCCGCTTTAGAGACGTAACACTCGGTCACAACCCGCCTCCCTTCTGTTTCCCTGCATCGGTTGCTGAAGGCTTCAGGTGGTAATGAGCTGTTCCCCGGGGCAGAAATCTGCAAACGGTTGGCGGACACGGCTGCAGCCGTTATCTGGTGGCGAGCCCGTGGTGGACGAGGGTGCACCTAAGAGCAAAGACCGGGACCTGCCCCGTCCCTGTTCCGTCCCTGCAACGTCCCTGCTCCGCACCTGATCCGTACCTGATCCGTCGCTGCTCCTACACGAGCCCCGTGATGGTCAGGCTGTTCTCGGTCTGTAACCGTCCAGATGACTGTCAGTGAGATTTAAGGTGTAAATGCGTGGAAATAAGTGACCCACAGAACCCGCACGGAGTCGTCGAATCTGCTTGTCTTCACGTAAATGACAAGTTCACGTTATTACGTCGCTGTCACGTCCCCGATTTCACGTTATTACGTTGCTATTGTTTCACGTAAAGGAGAAATTCACGTTATTACGTCGCTATTGTTTCACGTAAATGACGATTTCGCGTTGTTACGTCGCTGTTGGTTCACGTAAATGATGATTTCGCGTTATTACGTCGCTGATGTTTCACGTAAATGACGATTTCGCGTTATTACGTCGCTGATGTTTCACGTAAATGACGATTTCGCGTTATTACGTCGCTATTGTTTCATGTAAATGACGATTTCACGTTATTACGTCGCTGTTGTTTCACGTAAATGACGATTTCACGTTATTATGTCGCTATTGTTTCACGTAAATGACGATTTCACGTTATTATGTCGCTATTGTTTCACGTAAATGACGATTTCACGTTATTACGTCGCTGTTGTTTCACGTAAATGACGATTTTACATTATTATGTCGCTATTGTTTCACGTAAATGACGATTTCACGTTATTACGTCGCTATTGTTTCACGTAAAAGAGAAATTCACGTTATTACGTCGCTATTGTTTCACGTAAATGACGATTTCACGTTATTACGTCGCTATTGTTTCACGTAAAAGAGAAATTCACGTTATTACGTCGCTGTTGTTTCAGGCAAATGATGATTTCGCGTTATTACGTCGCTGTTGTTTCACGTAAATGACGATTTCACGTTATTACGTCGCTGTTGTTTCACGTAAATGACGATTTCACGTTATTATGTCGCTATTGTTTCACGTAAATGACGATTTCACGTTATTACGTCGCTATTGTTTCACGTAAAAGAGAAATTCACGTTATTACGCCGCTATTGTTTCACGTAAATGACGATTTCACGTTATTACGTCGCTATTGTTTCACGTAAAGGAGAAATTCACGTTATTATGTCGCTATTGTTTCACGTAATTGACGATTTTGTGTTATTACGTCGCTATTGTTTCACGTAAATGGCGATTTCGCGTTATTACGTCGCTATTGTTTCACGTAAATTACGATTTCGCGTTATTACGTCGCTATTGTTTCACGTAAAGGAGAGTTTCACGTTATTACGTCGCTATTGTTTCACGTGAAGGAGAAATTCACGTTATTACTTCGCTATTGCTTCACGTAATGGAGAAATTCACGTTATTACGTCGCTATTGTTTGACGTAATTTACGATTTCACGTTATTACGTCCCTATTGTTTCACGTGAAGGAGAAATTCACGTTATTACGTCGCTGTTGTTTCACGTAAATGACGATTTCACGTTATTACGTCGCTATTGTTTCACGTGAAGGAGAAATTCACGTTATTACGTCGCTATTGTTTCACGTAAATGACGATTTCACGTTATTACGTCACTGGTCGCAGTTTTCATTCATTGTACAAAGAAAGAGGTGTTTTGGTTGAACTGGCAGGGTTTTGTGTTATCGGTCAGTCCTTCTGGAGGGTCCAAGAAAATAAGATAAAAGTCCCGTCAGAGAAGAAGGTCAATGCAAAGGACCTCATCCAAAACATAAACTGTATTAACGGAGCCCACGAACCGCTTAAACATTAACATTAACAGTAACAACCTTTTCTGATGCTGAATTATCTCTCACACCAGCTGACCTTGATTTACATAAAGATATGGGGTGGAAAGTAAGTTAATTACACATTTCCTGGCAGAACGTTAATCCAAAATCTTTTGTGTCCTTTTCAAAACTTATTTTTTTAAAATACATTTTTAATAGAAGTGTTGTACTTGTCATCATGTTAGATCAAATTCATTAGAACGCAAAAGATATACAAGAAAAATCTGAGAAATAAATCAAGTTCTGGTTTTCAGAAGAATGGCGTGACGCAAAGAATTTTGGCTTTACATTTTTGACTTTATAAACTCAAAAAATTGCTGCAAAATGATCAAGAATGAATATCAGCAATTCTGACTTACAAACTCAAATCTCAGGAGCAAAACATCAAGTTTTGACTTTTGTGAACTCAAAAGTTTGTAAGGAAAAACAGAAATAAAAATTCTTCCTTTTAATAAAAATCAGCAGTTTGGACTGTAAATAATAATAATAAAAATAAATATGTGTTATGTGTTAAAGTTCAGCCCTTGTTTTTTTTTTAATTTCCTTAGAAAAAATCTTTTTAAGAATATAAACGCAAGACCACCTTTTTTCCCGCCTGTGTTGTTTCCCACAAAAGCCACACAAAGAAAAGGAAGACAAAAATAAAATCACTTTAGATTTAGCACATCTTCCACATACTCTGTCGTGACTCCTGCCTGCATTTATTTTCCAGGATGAAACTTAAAGAAATCAACCGCACAGCCATCCAGAGCTGGAGTCCTGCGCAGCACCACCCCGTCTACCTGGCAACAGGTAAGCAGCAAGACTCACCTGCCAACGCTGCCAGTCACTGTGGAAGGGTTGACATCTACTTCCTGGCACGTGCCGGCCTTTCAGGGAGAGACTTTCACCAATCTGAGGCATGCAGAGCTTGAACTAAAGGATTCTGGGTTTATCTAGTAAATGTGACGTAGTGAGGAAATAAAAGCAAAAGAGAAATGACTTCCTGAGATTTATAACACTAACAAAAGTTCTGCAGCTTCATTGCTGCAAAAATTGTAAATAGAAAACACACCTAACAGACTTGTGTTACTTAACAAAAACTATACCAAAGACAATTTCTTGAAGTGGGTTTTCTCAATTTTTCTCGACTCCAGATATAAGCAGGTTATTTATTATACAGAAAGAAAGTTGTAACTGAGCGCCGAGGCTGGTAACCACTTCAGGACATCTGCTGCTGTTCCCGCAGGAACGTCAGCCCAGCAGCTGGACGCCTCCTTCAGCACCAATGCCTCCTTGGAGATCTTTGAGCTGGACTTGGCGGAACCGTCCCTGGACATGAAGTCCTGTGGCACCTTCTCCTCCTCTCACAGGTGGAGACAGACGCTTCTTCACCACGCTGATGACGCTCACATGTGCTGTCTTGATCGGCTCTTTATCTCACTCACACATTTTGTTTCCCTCCACAGATACCACAAACTGGTGTGGGGTCCCTTCGGCATGGACGCCCAGGGTCACCCGTCCGGCGTCCTCATCGCAGGAGGCGAGAACGGAAACGTCATCCTGTACGACCCCGCGAAGATCATGGCTGGAGAGAGCGGCGTGGTCATCGCTGAGAGCAGCAGGCACACGGGACCAGTGAGAGCTCTCGACGTTAACCCCTTCCAAGTACGCGCCTCTTTACAAACACTCGGCACTTAAAACGGAGTTCAGGTCAACTGGAGCGACTCAATCAGTCAATTTTGATCTTTCGTCTTGCAGACAAACCTGGTGGCGTCAGGTGGGAATGAGTCGGAAATTTATGTCTGGGATCTAAATAACTTTGGTTCTCCAATGACACCAGGACCTAAAACACAGGTATTTATCTTTTATTATTGCGTTCAAATCAAAACTATTGTCCTCCGGGAACGGTGGAACATTTCCACATAATACTGACCATAATTCATAAAACTGTACACTGTACAACATTCCTACCGAGCGATCGATCTGCATTTGAACCTTCAGTAAAAGACTCCATGAGGACTTCTTTGTGTTTCTTCAACATTTAATTGAGAAGGGATATCTCCAGAAACTGACCTCCAACTCCAGCAGAAGAGGCTGGATCCTCGTCTGAAGAGAGAAGGCTGTACTTCCAAACGTGGAGCTGTATCTTGAAAGTGAAAGACTTCCAAAACCTTTACACAGAAACGCTGGGAGATGTCACCTAGGATGCATGAATGTCTACAGAGAGGGTTGTTGGTGAACTGGCTTCTTCTGGACTTGATGTTCAACGATGACCGGTGTGGGGGCTCTGCATCCCGCTGGCCTTCAAGGTCATCGCTGAAGTTTACCCATAAACATCTGGAACACCTGGGATGAGTTTGGAAGTCTGTTCTTCAGTTTGATGAGACCAAACATGAGTCCTTGTTCTTTGAAGTAGTTCAGAAGAAGCTTTTAACCCTGAAAACACGGTTCCACACTGAAACATGGTGGTGGGAGCATAATGACGAGGGCTGTGTCAGCCGAAGGGAACCTTGCTAAGGTCCACGGGATTGTGGGAAAGAGACGTATGGCGGCGTTGTGACGAATGTGCCAAGAGCCGTCTAGAGCCGTGTCCTTCAAGCCTGCTGCTCAGGAGCCTCTGTTAGGTGTTGCCCTGCTCCAAAACACCCGGCTGACATTGGTGGACCATCGGCAGAGCTGAGTAGGCGTCGATGACGAGCTGGTGTGATGTTGGAGCTGAGCAACACATTTATGATGATTCTGTGGTTCATGCAGCGGAACAAAAATCAGCCGCGGTCTCTGTGTATGTAACAATATTGTTGTTGTTTTTGTTATTATTGTGAACATTAAGGGGATAAAGATCAATTAGCATTTCTGACTGAACTTTTACTCGTCTGAAGCTGTTTTCGAAGCTCAGGTTATAAACGCGTGTGTCTTCTGTCTCGAAGCCTCTGGAGGACATCAGCTGCGTTTCCTGGAACAGACAGGTCCAGCACATCCTGGCCTCCGCCAGCCCCGGCGGCCGGGCGTCAGTGTTTGACCTCCGAAAGAATGACCTCATCATCAAAGTCAGCGACCACAGCAACAGAGTACGTCGTGATTGTGCATGAACGTGAGCGCTCAGCCCAAGACGCGGCGCCCTGGTCCCCCCAGCGTGCCTCAGTGCAGGTCTAACGTCACGTCTGTGTTTCAGATGCACTGCTCCGGGTTGGCCTGGAACCCAGATGTGGCCACACAGCTGGTCTTGGCCTCGGAGGACGACCGGCTGCCGGTCATCCAGATGTGGGACTTGCGTTTCGCTACCTCTCCTCTGAAGATTTTAGAGCATCACACACGGTAAACGTATCTCTCAAATACGATGCCAAATCAGCGTAACGTTCTCAGCTTCTCTTTGTTGACTAAAATGGCCTTTTATTTCTAACAGGAAAATATATCTGATTATAAACACGACATGATTCGGCTTATTAAATTAAATAAGTTATTAAACGTGTGGTAGCGCAGGATTGGTCGGTTGTTGGAGGGTTTTAGGCGTAACTTGTGAGCAGACTGTGGGACAAACTTCAGAAGAAGACACCTGTTCAGACAAACTTTATAAATGTAGACAGAAATGCTGGTTGGATGCAGCGGTGCATCGTCACGGTAACGCCCAGGATTTCAGCGTCTGCTTCTACAGTACTGCAGACCCTCCCGTCGGTCTGGTCGAGGTGCTTTCACCTGCTCTGAAAGGCGCTGGCGCTGGACGTGCTCCCAGACGATTCCCACGCGCGGTGATTAAAGCCAAGAATAACCTGGTCTCCATGTTCCCCATTTTCCTCCTGCTCTGCATCTGAGCTCCATTTTCACGTGTCTTCTGGACATTATTCAGATTTTTGGACCGCTCACCTCAGCAGATGAACACGGCGCAACAGACACCAGGTGACGGCAGTTGCTGCAGCCAGTTCAGACCTGAACGTGTCAGTGATGCACAGCCACCAGGTGGTGAATTCAGCAGTTGAAACTCGTGCTTCAGAGAATAAAGGACGGAACGGGCTCAGTGTGTTTCCTTCATAAAACATAGAACTTATTAACATATTGTGTCTTCTGTTCATCCTGGTGCAGCGGGGTCCTGGCCATCGCCTGGAGCGTGGCTGATCCGGAGCTGCTTCTGAGTTGCGGGAAGGACAGTAAGATCCTGTGCTGGAATCCAAACACAGCGGAGGTAGAAGTTTCACACATCGCTCAGTCGATGCGGGGGATATCCTCTTCAGATGTGTGCAAAAGGATTTTCTAAACTCTCCAGGTGCTGTACGAGCTGCCCACCAGCAGCCAGTGGTGCTTCGACATCCAGTGGTGCCCCAGAAACCCGGCGGTGTTGTCGGCAGCGGGCTTCGACGGACACATCGACATCTACTCCATCATGGGAGGCAGCAGCCAGGCGCAGAGCCAGAGACACGCTGACCAGGTGACGTTTCAACATCCGAACGGACGAGGCGGTCGCACCGACGTTTGTGCTCACAACGACTCTCCAGCGAGCTCAAGCTGCTCCGTTACATGAACGTTTTTACTGAAACCTGCAGTGGGGATCTTCAGAAGCGCCTCCTCCTCCTCTGAGACGCTTCGCCTCTTTCCTGATGTTTGTTTTGTGGTTTATGATTTTGTGCAGATCAGCAACTCTTTTGGGAACATGGATCCGTTTGGGACAGGACAGACGTTGCCTCCTCTGCAGCTGCCTCAGACCGCTGCCCCTCCTGCCACGGTCACCCCCCTGAAGAAACCTCCCAGGTGGATCTGCAGACCCGTGGGAGCCTCGTTTGCAGTGAGTTGATCCCTCTGCTGTTCTTCAGCTTTACCGGGGGCCAAACAGCTTACTTAAAGCGCCGGACGCTCTAAAGCCTGGCTTGTTTTCTCCTAGTTCGGTGGGAAGCTGGTGTCCTTGGACAACGCGCAGCCTCAGCAGCCCGCCTCACATGTCGTCCACGTCAGTCAGGTCGTTACGGAAACGGCGTTTTTGAAGCGCTCCGAAAAGCTGCAGGCCACACTGAGCTCCAGCAGCTTTGTGGACTTCTGCCAGGAAAAGATCGACGCCACTGCGAATGAATTTGAAAAGACCGTTTGGTGTTTCCTGAAGGTAAGAGCCGGAGCCACGACCTTCCTGTAGTAAAACCGGGGCAACGCTGCTGTTTGTTTTAAAGCCTTTGTGTTTTCAGGCTAATTTTGAAAGTGATATCCGCAGCAAGTACCTGGAGCTCCTGGGGTACGACAAAGAGGAATTGGCCTTAAAGGTGACTGGAAGCCGTCTTTGGTATCATCCACATATTGGCTCCGTTTAGACCTCGTTAACTGTCTGCTCGTTTCCAGATTTCAGCAGCCTTGGAGGAGAAACCTGCCGATCCTCCAGAGGTGAGCTCAGTCAAAGTTTTAATCTGCCAGAGACTTTAAAAGGAATAAGCTGGCAGTTTGGGACATAAACGGGCATATAAATGAAACTGTCTGGTGAAAAGTGCAGGTTTCAGTAGTAAGGAGGCAGATATTTCCTTCAGGAGGTGACCGAAGACCAACAACAGTCAGAACTGAGCTGACATCCATCAGGTGGACTAAAACTTCCACAGTTTTACTCCAATACTGCCTGTTGATCAATGAAATAGTTGATCACCTTCCAGTGGGAATGTCGCAGGCATCGATCCCCGGCCTTGCCACCTGCCAGAGTGCCTCCGAGCAGGACTCTGAAGCCCAGATTTCTCCAAACACGCATCAGTCCAGTCTCAAGACCAGACACCAGGCCGGGCTTGAGTCCAGAGGAGCATCTGACGTTGAAAAAAAACAAACTTGTGCCACGTCACATCAGCCGGAGGATCCACCGTGGAGGCCCTGCAGAGCCGGTTCAGGGGATCTTAGTTGGGCCTTATGCTTATGTTTTTGTGCTTTTTAAATTCAGGGGAATTGTGATAAATCTGGCGCTTTGACACGTCCGATCAAGTCGGCTCCCTCGTGTCCAGTTCTCCGACCCGTCCAGTTCTTTTGTGCCTGTTTCCTGGGACTTTGGCTCTCTTTCCACAGACAAACAAGACAACTGTTGGCTGCGATCAATACAGCGACTTCTTCACCAGAAGGTGGGAAGCTTGAAGTCCATTTCGCAAGTTCTGCAATAAGGAAGTGGTGCAAGTAGCTTTGTGCTTTCAGTTCTGTTTCACGTTTGAAGCCAGTCGGAGGAAGCGATTTTGACTCGGCCACAGCAGAAAACGGGAAGATCATCTCTCTTCGTTTTCGAGCTGTTCTGCTGGGCGTTGTGAAAGTGCACATCGTGTCTCATTTGTTGGACCGTTTCCTGCTCGTTTACTTCAGTAGTCGATCGGAAATCCAAACCCGCCTCTGATGTTGATCTTCTTGCAGCCCGGCGGTCTCCAGGTCTAATTCTGGTTGATTCAGTGCTGCACATGGAAAAGCTGAAATGATGAGACGGAGGAAGAATGAACCATAATTCCTACGGCATGTACAGTGGGGAGAAGTATTAACTTTGCTGCCCATTTTGCAGGTTTCCCACTACAGCGCCTGTAGAAGTCTGCTGTTTTTATCAAAGTTTCTCTTCAACTGTGAGAGACAAAAATCCAGATAATCACATCCATCCATTATCTATTCCCGCTTAATCCGTCTCCGGGTCACGGGGGTCTGTCGGAGCCGATCCCGACGCATAGTAGGCGAAAGACAGGGGTCCACCTGGACAGGTCGCCAGTCCATCGCAGGGCCACATACAAGACAGACAAACATGCACACTCACATTCACACCTACGGGAAATTTAGAACAATCAATCAACCTACCCTGCATGTTTTTGGACCGTGGGAGGAAGCCGGAGTACCCGGAGGAAACCCAAGCAAGCACGGGGAGAACATGCAAACTCCACACAGAAAGACCCACCGGGCCGGGAATCGAACCAGGAACTTTCTTGCTGTGAGGCAACAGTGCTGACCACTAAGCCACTGTGCTGCCCCAGATAATCACAGTGTATGATTAATAAATCATTCATTTACATTTCATTGCATGACATAAGTATTTGATACATGATAAAACCAAGTTAATATTTGGTCCAGAAACCTCTGCTACCAACAACAGATCAGACGTGTCCTGTAGTTCCTGACCAGGTTTGGACTGCAGCAGGGATCTTGGTCCACTCCTCCATACAGACCTCCTTCAGATCCTTCAGGTTTCAGGGCTGTCGCTGGGCAATACGGACTTTCAGCTCCCTGCAGAGCTTTTCTATCGGGTTCGGGTCTGGGGACCGGCCAGGACACTCCAGAACTGTGAGATGCTTCTTACGGAGCCGCTCCTTAGTTGCCATGGCTGTGTTTGGGGTCGCTGGGGTCATTCATGCTGGAAGACCCAGCCACGACCCATCTCCGAGGGAAGGAGGTTGTTGGCTGAGATCTGGCGATACGCAGCCTCATCCATCCTCCCCTCAGTGTGGCGCAGTCGTCCTGCCCCCTTTGCAAAAAGCATCCACTCGTCCTTCTTTCTCCTCAAACACGTGGGAGGAGTTTAGACCAAAGCGCTCTATTTTTGCCTCCCATTCCTCCTCCGGATCATCCAAATGGTCACTGACAAACACCAGACGGGCCTGGACTGCGCTGGCTGGAGCAGGGAGACCTTGCGTGGGCTGCAGGCCATTGACCAGGTCCTGCCGTGTGGTTCTGGGCTGGTCCCTCACCTTCCTCATGATCATTGATGCAGGTCCACAGTTTTATTTCTGATGTCCTTCCACAGCCGTCTTGGCCATTGTGGAGAGAGTGGAGCTTGAGTGTGTGGACAGGTGTCTTTTATACAGGTAACCAGTTCAAACAGGTGCAGTGAACACAGGTAACGAGTGGAGGACAGGAGGACTTCTTGTAGGAGAACCAACAGGTCTGTGAGAGCCACAATCAAACACCTATGTCATATTATTATTTAATAATCATTCACTGATTACCTGGAGGCTGTACAGGCGCTGTAGTGGGAAAACCTGCGACATGGCCAGCGTAGTTAATACTTCTACTATCAGCTCGATTAATCCTGAGCTTTTTGGAGTGTCCACAGCTTTGTGTTTTAAGTTTTAAAATGGCCAAAGTTCTTTTGTAAAACAGTTTTCTCCTCTAATTGTGGGTTCCAAGGATGACTGAACATTTCCGTGTCCGGACCAGTCGACTGACGGTGAAGTTTTAGCGGGAGCTAAAAATAAAAAGACAAACGTAAATCAGATCTGGAGCACAAACGGCTGCAGTGCCTGTGGTGCAGACGGAAAAAAGAAAGGAAATGTTGGTGACCACGTTCGTGCAGTGAAAACATGCTGTTGATCCAACACAAAGTCTCAAACGTGAAGCTGAGCTGCATCTTCCTCCCAGGATCTCCAGAGGGACGAGCATCACTAAGGTCTTCCTCTGGCACACTTACTCTGAATGTTTAAATGCTCTTCAGAAATCAGAGAACGTTTGTGTTCAGGTGATGGCAGTCTCTGGCAGTAGCGCAGGTTTCTTTTAACTTTAATAAAAGCTTTGACTTACGGAGCTGTTTTTTGGGAGCTACAGCCGATGGCCGTTTCCTGTGTTTTTCAACTGATGTTTGCAAATGGAAACGGGTGAATGATTTGGTTTTTCACTTTCACACTGCAGCTTTCACTCATTCAGTTCTAGTTGCGCACGAATCCCAATTTTTTTTGTTTGTTTTTTTGCTGGTGTTTTTCCAGCTGGACGTGCCTGCTCCCACCTCCCTGCAGCCGTTAGACGACCTCAGCCTTGTGCCGCCTGTTGACACTCCAGAGGCAGCGTTCGACTTGATCGCCGCTGCAAACCTCCAACCGACAGCCGCGCTGGACCTGAACTCCAGTCTGAACCCAGAGACGAAGGATCCGGCTGCAGCAGAGGACGCTGCCACCAGCGAACCAGAACCAAATATGGACCGGGCGCTCCCAGAGGAGGAGGAGGCTGAGGGGGATGCAGAAGAGGAGGAGGAGGAGGAGATCCCCCTGGATGAGGTATGATTGAGTTTGCTTCATCGTCAGTCCTCCTGGTAATCGGGACAGAATGTAAACGTGGCGTTTGGCCTTTTAGAGAGACGCGTCATTCATTTGCAGTTGGTTTGGGCGCGGAGGGGTGAACGTCCTTAGATGCGAGGACCGAGCCGTCTGAGATCGCTGTGGTGAGGGGGATGGGCCCACCGCAGCACCGGCTGCTCGCTGAGAAGAACTTTTTTTTTTTTTTTAATAAAGTGGGTACATGGGTCTAAAAGTTTCAGTTTCAGAGGGAAAACTCCTCCCATCAATCTGTTCAGCTCCTCCTAATAATGAATCAATCGATGTACTGATTGATACCTGGACCTCTTTTATCTGACAACAGTCCTGTACATAATTTTTGTGATTAAAAAGGATGTAACTATTACGTAGCATACCATAAGTATGTAATTATGATTTTTGTACCACTTTGTATTTTATTTTATTCTTATTTTGCACTTATAAATTCAGAGGACTGTTACACCAAATGAAAGATTCCGACTCTGGGACATAAACGGCAGCAGAATTACTGTCAGAAAAGTAATAATTAAGCTGAGGCACTGCTGGGAGGCCTGCTTTGAAAACAGGATGAGAGACAGCTTTGCAGCGTATTTGGTTAAATCCCCATTAAGACTCAGTGAGAGAAGTTTAATCAATGAGAAAACCTGCCAGTCAGATAAATGCTGGTCCATTCCAGCTCAGATGGCCCGTTGATGTCATTCATACACGATCAAGACACCCGTGAGAACGTGCAGGTGCATGCTGGGTAGTTTTAAAGGATAGCAGCTTTTATAGGCTCAGGTGAAACTGTTTACCTGGGTGAAGACGGGTCGTGACTGCGGTTGTGGGTGTTCAGCGACCGTGGAACACCTGAGACGTCGCCCTGGAAAAAGACTTCATGAGATGTTTGTTTTGTGTCTCAGGAGACGACGGCACCGGTGGAGGTGGAGGAGGCCAGTCCGGTGGAGACGCCGGCCGAGATCCCAACTCCAGTCCCAACCCCAGCAGGAGCATCCGCCCTGAGCATCAGCCAAGGTTGCAGCGCCGCTCTGACTGACATTACTGCTCAAACAATAAACTGCATGAGGGGCATTCAAGTCCCGAAGAGTTTGACCTTTTCTACGGGCGTGAAACTTCCGTGACTTCCTTTAATCTGCTGGCCTTCATTCGAATTCAGACAAAGCACCCTGGTGGGCGGCGAAACAGCGTTAAAGCGAGCCGGTTTAGTCAAAGTTAAAGGAACGTTGGCGGTAGCCACTAGACTCACGAGAGACCAGTACCGGCACCGACCCGTAACTGATGCTGCTGGAGTTCTTCACCCTCATCTGTTTGTTCTGACGTCCTTCAGTCTGTCAGATTAAGATACGTTTTAACGATAAACGGCGAGGATGAAACGTGCAGAAGTGAATCCAGTCTGACACATTTAGATACTAAAATGTCACAAATGGATTTTCTTTATGCTGAGATTTTAGTTAAATGTGGACTGTTTTTGGTTTGCTGCCAGATGTGGACGGGCTGATCACGCAGGCGCTGCTGACCGGAAACTTCGAGGGGGCTGTCGAGCTCTGTCTCCATGACAACCGAATGGCAGACAGCATCATTCTGGCCATCGCCGGAGGAGCCGAACTCTTGGAGGAGACCCAGAAGAAGTATTTCAGGAGGACGCACAGCAAGATAACCAAGGTAACTGCAGAGGAAATGTCAGTTTAAAAATAAATGTCAAACAAGTGAGTTTGGTGATTGATGGAAGCGTGCGCTGGTCCTGCAGCTCATCAGCGCAGTGGTAATGAAAGATTGGCACGACATCCTGAAGACGTGCGAGCTGAAGAACTGGAAGGAAGCTCTGGCTGCCGTCATGACCTACGCCCAGCCTGAGGAGTTCTCCTCCCTCTGCGGTCAGTTGCTTCTCCTGCAGCAGGGTTTTGTTTCTCCACTGATGTTCTGCTCCTCTAACTGCTCGTTGTCTTTTATTTTATTCCAGACCTTCTCGGCAGCAGACTGGAGGCAGCAGAAGACGCTTGGCTGCAGTCTCAAGCCTGCCTGTGTTACATCTGTGCTGGCAACGTGGAGAAGCTGGTGTCCTGCTGGACCCGAGTCCAAGACGGACATTGTCCTCTTTCTCTGCAGGTACAGGGACATGGTCCAACATGGTCCAGAACCAGTCAGGGTGGGTTTTCGCCACATTAAAATCCAGTATTTAGTCCTGTTCATGTGCCGGGTCTCCACGTCTCAGGACCTGGTGGAGAAGGTGGTGGTGCTGCGTCGCGCGGTGGAGCAGATGCAGCGCTCGGGTCCCGCCGCCATCGGCATCCTGCTGGCTGAGAAGATGAGTCAGTACGCGGGTCTGCTGGCCTCCCAGGGCAGCCTGTCCACCGCCATCACCTACCTGCCCGACAACACCAACCAGGTAAGACACTCCACGACGCCGGCGCCGTCTCTGACCAGAGCACGGCGGCGTGGAGAGTGTCTGCCAGACGGCAAAGTATACAAACACAGATTCCAGTTTTTGTTGTGAATTGTGAAAAAGTACTTCTGAAAGTATTTATTCTTTGATTGTTACATTTCTTTTTTGCATTTTGATTGGATGGAACTGGAGAGAAACACGTCCAGTTCTGTTCATCCTGCGACGTGTTGATTCAAATTAATACAGACCAACTATAACTTATCGTTATGTTTTCATTTATTTTATTATGTTCCAATTTACTATAACGTGTCCTTGAGTACTTTGAACGGTGCTGTTAAATAAAATGTAAATTATTAATTCAAACTAAAAATCCTTTGTGCTGCTTTTGTTTATTGCACAAAGACTGTTCAAAGACGCAAAGATACTTGTAGGCTAAGTAATATAATAAAATCTAATATATCCTCAAACTCAGTCAAAATGTCATTGATGGTATTTTACAAGCTTTGTAAATGAATCCAGAACTGAAGTGTTGTGACTTGTCCGTCCAGGTGTCCGTGCAGCAGCTCCGGGACCGTCTCACTCGGGCTCTGGGGCAGCAGACAGCAGCTCCTGCACCGACCCAGAGAGGCTCCCGTCCATCTGAGCGGCCTCAGCACGGCTCAGCTCTGCCCCGACATCCGTACGCCGCGGCCCAGCACGCTGCAGCGGCTCCGGCCCCGGCCCCGGCTCCGCTACCGGGACCTACGCCTGCCTCCACCCCGGCACAGCCGCAGTACTACCAGCCTGTATGTCACGCCGTCATCACACCAACTGGTTCTAGAAACGTGCAGCCATGTGGGAAAGTTTGTGTGTGTGTTCGTGAGTTGTAACAAACATGATGAAAATCATCTGATCATCAGTGGTCTTGGACAAATTCCTCTTACCTCAGATGTCAAACAACATCCAACTTTTTTCACCATATTTTTTCTTTTATGAGAAAGGAAGCCAAACAGAAATAATACCAACACCAGGTGCCCCCTTACTGCTTCCAGAGGATTTAAGAGTCGTACCAGGTGAATTGATCATTAGCAGGTGTGCAGACCTCTAAAAAAGCATTAGTAGTAGGAGTTTGGTGGCCTGGAGCATTAAGGTGCGTAACATAGTGCCAAAAGGGAAGGACATCAGTAATGGTCTTGACGAAAACCCTGTTTTTGGAAAATGTTATAAAACCAGCTCCTAACATTTGGAGTCCATTTTTCTTTACAACTTTGCTTCAGTTCATCTTTTTTAGGGCCTTATGTACAAACACACACTCTCACACTCTCACACACTCACTCACACATACACACACTCACTCACACACACTCACACTCACTCACACATACACACACACACTCTCACTCACACACACACACTCTCACACACACACACTCACACACACACACACTCACTCTCACACACACACACACACACTCACACACACACACTCTCACACACACTCACTCACACATACACACACTCACTCACACACACTCACACTCACTCACACATACACACACACACTCTCACTCACACACACACACTCTCACACACACACACTCACACACACACACCACTCACTCTCACACACACACACTCTCACTCACACACACACACTCTCACACACACACACTCACACACACACACACTCACTCTCACACACACACACACACACTCACACACACACACTCTCACACACACTCACTCACACACACACACACTCACTCACACACACACACTCACTCACACACACACACACTACTACACAACTCACACACACACCTGGCCCTCAAGATCCTGCCACATCTGAGTTCAGGTCTGGACTTTGACCAGGTCATTCCAAACCTGCTAAAGATTAGCTGCTGTGCTTTGAGATCATTGTCCTGTCACATGACCCAGTTGTAATCAAATGGATCTATCGGACAGATGGTTCTGGTCTAGGAGGAGTTCATGGTCCACTCACTGACTGAAAAAAGTGTCCAGGTCCTGTTGCTGCAAAACAAACCCAAACCCAGTTGGTACGGGGTGTTTCTGCTGAACTGTTGAACTGCACATTGCTTGGAAATGGTCATAAAACTCACCAGAGTTACCAGACTGATGTGCAGTCAGCAGTTGCTTCTCCTCAACCACTGACGATGTCTTTCAATTGAATTCAAATCAAAGGGAGATCAGAAAGAGAGGATGAAGAACAGAGAGAAGAGACACAGACACACCGTCAAAGGTACCAAAGACCAGATCCATCAGGATAATTATCTGTTACCTGGAGAACTGAGAGTTTTCTGTCCACCAGACTGGTACCTGGTTAGTTGGTGGACTACAGAGACCACTATCTAAACAGGTGTAGACAGCAGACACTGAGGTGGTCAGAGGTGGGACTGCAGGTCAGTGGATCATGTTGGTGTCCCCCTGCAGCAGGTCTACAGCAGCAGATCCAGATGAAGCTGTGTTGAAGACCAGCTGCTCCAGTCTGGTCCTGCAGCTGCAGCTGTGACTACTGGTCCTGACACACTAAAGTTTACACCAACTAGATGTTTTACTGAACACAAACGTTGAAGTTTGGTTTTAAAGGTGGAGGTGGTGTCAGCCTCCTTCACCCAAACTGGAAGTTGGTTCCATAGTGATGGTTCCTGATAGCAGAAGACCCGTCCATCAGCAGCACTGGGCTGCAACTCTTAAATCCTCAGGTAGCAGTAGGGGGTACTTGATATTGCCCACATTATTTTTATTTATTTAATTTTTGATTTACACAACATGATGTCATAGTGGGGCAGCACGGTGGCTTAGTGGTCAGCACTGTTGCCTCACAGCAAGAAGGTTCCCGGTTCAATTCCCGGCCCGGTGGGTCTTTCTGTGTGGAGTTTGCATGTTCTCCCCGTGCTTGCGTGGGTTCCCTCCGGGTACTCCGGCTTCCTCCCACAGTCCAAAAACATGCAGGGTAGGTTAATTGATCTTTCTAAAAGTCTCCCTAGGTGTGAATGTGAGTGTGATTGGTTGTTTGTATGTGGCCCTGGATAGACTGGCGACCTGTCCAGGGTGTACCCCTGCCTTTCGCCTGATATGCGTCGGGATAGGCTCCGACAGACCCCCGTGACCCGGAAACGGATAAAGCGGGTATAGATAATGGATGGATGGATGGATGTCATAGTGAGAAAAGTTGAGCGTTGTCTGTCTGAGGTTGAATTAAGACCGACTCTGATGAGACGACGACTAACTTGTGCACATGACCATCCGATGTCCCCCGACAGCCGTCCACCAGGTGTTGTGTTCATCACAGTTTTTTGTCTTCTTTTCGTCATCTGTATTTTATTATTTGTTGCCAGGGTGTAAATGGCGAGCAGTCTAACACTTTGAGGGGGTTGGGTGGTGTTGTACTTTAAGTCTTGGCTCTGCTGTCGACCGGTTTGTGTCCTGGACATTTGGGGGCGTTGTTGTAGTGTGCTTTGGTTTGCCCCCTCCCCTCCAACCCCCCCTCCCATGCTGCGGCCGTCATTGCCCTGTGCCGTGTGTCTCTGTGTGATTCAGGTGAGGGCTGCATCCACTGTCACCTCCTGGAGTAACCAAACTCCCACAGCCCTCCCCAATGTCCCTCCTCCTCTTCAAGTAGGCAGCGCCTCAGAGCCGCAGGTATACCAGCCGCCCACCAAAACTCCTTACACATCTCACTACAGACATCTCACTACTGATCGGACACGTCCTTGATATCTCAGCATGGTCTGTGGACTCTGCTCTGTCCGGGGTAACGCCCACCCCGCAGCTACACACCCACGTCCTGTCTTTACTCAGTCATCTGATTTATTAACGACTGCAAAGCTCGCACTTCATACGTTAAACCCACGTGCCTGCTGTCACTTGCTGAAGTGAATTTGTGAAAGATCATTTAACCAGTGACTGTTCTGCCGCCTGTTTGCCAAGTTAAAGTACAGAGATGGACATGAGGAGATGTTCCTCTGTCTCGTGTCTTCAAATCACTTCAGACCTGCTTTGCCGTTCCTCAGGTGGAGCCTCCCAACCCCATGTACGGGATGCCTGGCCCCGGCCCAGCCGCTCCTCCGGCCTCCTCTTCTCCAGCGTACTTGTCCCAGCAGTACCAGCGTAAGTGTTTCCCAGTCCTGCTCCTCAGGACTCCGGACCTGGTTCAGGAAGCCTGGTGCCGTGTTGGCTCGTCAATCAGTCGATCTTTATTTCTATAGTACTTTTTAAACAGCCGTGGTTGACCAAAGTGTTTCACAATTAACGTCAAATGAAAACATGGACTACAAAAATAATCACAAAAATAATCACAAAACACATTAGAAAAAAAGAGACTGATGACAGGCAGAGAGGGGTCTAAAGTTTCTATAAAATTAAATCAACAAAATAAAAGGCTAATTTCTGTGTATTTCCATCCATCGCAGTTATGTAACTACGGAAGGTCGGTTTACTGCAGAAAACGAGGATAAAAAAGTCATAACCATATTTAAATAATGGCAAACATGGGAACCTGGCAATCAAAGGGAAATTGAGCTGTCAGTAAACCCCGCCCCTTACATGCAGATGAGCCAATGGCTGTTGAGTAGCAGTTCCACTGGAACCAGAGCCAGGACATCTATGCTTTTCAGATCCATAGAAAAGCATCAGAAGAGATTAATTTAGATTAATAAATCCACGCAAAACGCAGCTAAGTGATCAGCTTAACCTGCCTCGTTCACTACTGGAAGATGGCAAGGATGATCTTCATCGCTCCAGATCTACTGCAAAACAGCTGATAGTGGTAGATCTGAAGTGATGTCTTCCCAAATGAAACTAACTAATAGTAAATAAAAGTAATTTTCCTCTGGGGTGCAGGAGGGTCTGTGGATCTCGTCAGCGGCGTCTGCGTCCACTGCTACTGTCGTCAGGAGATCGGTCACTTCCAGCGTGACCAGATTAGTTATTGATGAGGAATGAGGACGCCAGGCTGCTGCAGGAGACCATCCATCTGCTCTGAAAACAGATGGACAACATCAGTTGAAAATATCTGCAAAAATATAGTCATGTTCGTTCTGCATTTGGAAGAAGAATGAACTCTTTTCTTTGATTCCCAAATGCATTTGTAGGAAAACTGAGAAAAGTGAACATTTCCAGCCAACTCAAATGGGACGATGCTTTTGTTCTTTGGGAACTTGGACCGCTTTATGCACCTTGAGGTGTGCATGTTGCGGGATTAAAACTTGTGTAAATGTTTTTATTCACTTTTGTGCTCTTGAGGGATTGTCGTCTAAGCGCGGATGAGATAATTAGTCACGTTAAAGTCGTTAAAGAGGCTGCAGTGAAGCGACAGGTGCCGCAAACACTTTTCTTTTCATGTGTTTTCTTTGAAACGACAAACATTCCTCCTCAGGAATGTTTGTCTCCGATGTCTCCGACGTCTGATCTGCGGAGTTTGACACTAACAATGATGTGACTGCTCCAGATGTTTGATCTCTTTGCCTGTTGACTCTTTTGACTTACAAGTGAAACATTAAGCATGTTGCATGATTCCCTGTTTTTCACTAACAGAGCATCCTGTAGGACCTCCAGCCTTCTCCCAGGTCAGCCAGTACCCTCCTGGAGCCGGGGGGCCGCCTGTCTATCAGCCTCTTCAGTACTCCTCTGCTCCTCCTCAAAACCCTCCCCCTGAGGCCTCCTCACCCCCTCCTCACCCTCCTGGCTTCCTCTCTCACTACATTCACCCTGTCCCGTCTCAGCCGGCTCCTCCTCTCTATCCCGGACAGCCTCCTGTCAGCCAGTGCCTGTCCTCCTCTCCTCCTTCCCATCTTCCTTTCTTTCCCACCTCATTTTCCTTTTCCGCTGCTCCATCCTGCGGGGCGTCTTTCCAGCATGGCGGTCCGGGATCTCCAGTGTCGTACATGCCTCCTCATCCTCCGCTGAGCGGACTCTCAGGTACACAGTTAGACGCCAACCCCGAGCTGGTGTCCGCCTGTCGGACATCAGGTCTGGCCGTGATCGTCCTCGCTGTCGCCGCGGTCCTGACGAACCCACTCAGCCTGTGACTGGTTTCCAGTGTCCAGAGTTCAGTACCAGACTGTGAAAACTGGAAACCGTCTGTTACACTTTCTGCTACCGGCTGCGTCGTGACGCCCGCGGTGCCGCTGGAATAATGTAAGTCAGTCTTCCGCATATCAAAGCTGGAGACGGTGACGCGTGTTGATGTCCATGTTGTTGACCTGTCCTAAACAAGTCCCGCTGTTCCCGGAGTGGACCACACACGGATCGTTGCAGACGCCGTCCAGGCGGCTCCGGCTCCGTCCGGGCGGCTCCGGCTCCGTCCGGGTTGCTCCGGGCGGTTCCGGCTGCGTCCGGGCGGCTCCGGCTGCGTCCGGGCGGCTCCGTCCGGGCGGCTCCGGCTCCGTCCGGGCGGCTCCGGCTCCGTCCGGGCGGCTCCTCGAAAAACATTAAATTTTTTTTATTTCTTTTTTTATTGGAATGTAAAAACTGTTGTAACCGACAAAATGAAAAAAACACGCCCAGAAGTGGTTTTACGAGATCGTAGCTTTAAAGGTAGTAGCTTTCTTTAAACTTTAAATCAACATTTTCATTTAATAATGTCTCTTAAATGAGCACGACTGTTATTATTCCAGTGGCACGTTGCAGGCAAATCTTTTCTACAAAGAGATGTTGGTGAAAACGAGTAATCTGGCTTTTTAATTTAACACATTCTGACAATTACAATAGGACAAGTGACAGGATTTATTTAATAAAAAAGAAAAACAAACAGCTGCAAGGATGGTTGCAGGGATGTGAAAACGTGCACCGTATGTCTTATCAAAGGTTTTTAACGTGTCAGGATATTAAAGCACCTGGTTCTTGGTAGATCTCAGTTGGACGTCTTTATTTACACAAACCCGGGTAAAAAACAGCAAGCGTGTGGAAATATGTAGGACCAGGCAGAAAACCAAGATGACTCCTTCATCAGCAGATATGAACACATCACAGCCAGATGTTTGGTCAGTTTGTTGGTCTGGCGCTCGGCCACCAACCGGCGGGGCCGGTCCGGATCACTCTGAAGCTGTTGGCCGGACCGCTGGACATTTTTAGAAATACCGAGACTCTTGGACCGTTTACACCTTCGACGTACATTGCAGTAGTGGCAGTGGCGCCCGTCATTTTCTGTTGCCGTGCAGCACAAAACACCTGTTCAGAAATGAACGAGTGCTTTCAGACCCCACAGACTTGAGGAACCTTCCTGCAATTTAGGTGAGAACCCCCGGGGCATTCAGGTCCGTGTTAACACAGAGCCAAGGAGGAAAGAGATCAGCAGTGAACCTTGAGAAGAAGCTGTTGCTTTCCATGAACCTGCAAAGTGTTATCATATCATTTCCAAATCATTTGGATTTTATCCTTTTTTAAAAACCAGAATGTACTTTGGAGATGTTTGGCAAAAATCAAACGGTGCATCAGCACCAACAGGATGTCAGCTGTGAAGCACGGTAGTGGAGGGCTGGTTATGTGGGATTCCTCTGCAGCAGCAGCACCCAGTTCAGTCACGGAGTCGACCGCCAGCTCTTCTGGTGCCAGAGGTTTCTAGATGTTCTGACATCTCCAACACTTCAGCAAATGCACCAAAACGAACACAAGGTTTTTACTGTCGAAGACCCGGTACGGTCCAGATGTTTCGTTATATCCTGATGTGGTGTGCTTTTGCTATAAAATTGCAGGGGGGCTTTGAGTAATATGTTTGCAAAGATTCAAAAACATAAGAGAGACTAACGAGTTTGTTTTCTCTGTAGGACCTCAGAACGGCTGGAACGACCCTCCAGCTCTGACCCGAGCACCAAAGAAGAAGGTAGGTTGATGTTCACTCATGGTGGTGCTGTAGAAGCAGAGGCTGGGCAGGGCCACGCCCTCCCTGAGCGTCCCCGCTGTTCTCAGGACAAAAACACAAAAACACCAGCCGCGTCTCCCGGAGCAGCAACATTCAAAACTCTTAAGTTTTTCCTGGAAATAAACTCAAAAATGTCGGGGCGGATGTTGGCGACTTGTCTCATCAGAAAAGTCCTCAGAGTAAAAAAGACGAATTAAATATGTGAAAACTTGTAGAAATGGTTTTGAAGACCTCTAGAGAAACGGTGTGATCACCTTATGATCTGCTGCTGCAGCCGTAGTTTCTGAGAGCTTCTGAGGTGTCCTTTTTTCAAACGTTTTTATCTTTAACCAGCATGTCCCAGAGAACTACACTCCTCCGGCCCCCATCACGGCTCCCATCATGGGCCAGCTGGGCGCTGACCCTCAGCCCCAGCCGATGACCTCCGGGGCCCCTCAGACCATGGTTCTGGGCCCCCATGGTGCCCAGGTCCCCTACTCAGGCATGCATCAGCAGCCGCTCTCCCCTCCCCTCATGAACCCTGCAGTGCCCAACACCAGCGGGGAGGGGGCGCCAGGAGCGCCGACGGGAGACATTATCCAGGTACTCAATAAACTAAAGTCCAGACCTCATAGAAGATCTGCTGTACTTGACCTGTCTGTGTCTCATCATCATGATCTGCTCAGACTCTGCAGTCCATCCCTGCTGAGAAGATCATGAAGAAGCCCATCCCTGATGAGCACCTGATCCTGAAGAGCACATTCGAGGGGCTGATCCAGAAGTGCTTGGCTGTAGCTACCGACCCTGTGAGTCCGCGGCGGCGGCGGTAGTCTACCTCCGTTGGAAATGTTTGTCTAATTTCTTGTGTTCAATCTTCTCACAGCAAACCAAGCGGAAGCTCGATGAGGCCAACAAGCGCCTGGACGCTCTCTACGACAAACTCAGAGAGCAGACGGTGAGTGTTTGACTTGATCCAGAAATCACTCTGACACACATTTGTTGTTTCCACTGAAGAAACCTCGTCCTGCCAACGGTTTTCGGATTTGCAAAGTTCCAGTTCGACTCGGTTGACTTGGCGACATCGCTATACCACCAATTCACAAAGATCTCCAGGCATCCTCCACAGGACGCACTCAGTTTCCAACGTTACAGAGGTCCAGTAAAGACATTTCAATTTGGTCCAACTGAGTGCAAAATTCATATAGTGGCAGTAAGTAGAAAGGTCTGGCAGAAGAACTCAACAGATTGTGTCAGATGCTCCTCCAGGAGGACAGCTAGATGTTTCCTGGCCAGCTGAGGAACGTAATCTCCCCAGTGTGTCCTACGTCTCCCCCGAGGTCCCTTGGTTTTACACACCAAACACCTCCCCACAGGAGACACCCGAACCACCTCAGAGTGGACAAGCAGTGAGTCCACCCAGCCCCTCCTAGAGGACTAAACTCTCACTTCAGCCGCTTGTATTTGCAGTCTCCTTCTTCAGTCGCAACCTGCAGTTCCTGACCGTTGACGAGGGTAGGAACAAAGATCGACCGCCTCGCCTCAGCCAGAATAATGAACCGGACTCTGGCTGTTAGTACAGGGACTGAATGACCCTTAGCAACAGAACCAGAACCCCACAGGCCGGGAGCATGAGCCGGTCTAGTGACGCATGTGTGCAAAAGCCAGGATTTTCAAACTGCGCCGCGTTGCTTTAACTGGGACAGCAGGTGACGTGACTCTGTCCTTGTCCGCAGCTCTCCCCCGCCATCGTCGCCGGACTTCACAACATCGCCAGGAGCATCGAGTCCCGCTGCTACGCGGAGGGCCTCAACATCCACACCCACATAGTCAGCAGCAGCAACTTCAGCGAGACGTCGGCGTTCATGCCCGTTCTGAAGGTGGTGCTGACGCAGGCCAACAAGCTCGGCGTGTAACGAGAACCGCAGCCTCTCGTCCGGCTGTGGGTCGAGGCCGGACCCGGCGCCCGCTCGCTTCGCAGGGATCCATTTGACTCAAGTTCAATAATGTTCAGTGCTTTGTGCCATTCAAGTTTTTAAAGATGCAACTTAAACAAGCCATGAGGTCAGTCACTCTCAGTGGTGAAAGTAAAGTGTGAGCCAAACGAAGGGCTATTTAAACGCCACGGCAACACGCAGGCCAGCCGGCGAGCTGCTGGAAGAAAAATCAGAAGAAACGTCCGGTCAAACGGCCAAACATCCGGTCAAACATCCAAACATCCGGTCAAACATCCAAACATCCGGTCAAACGGCCAAACATCCGGTCAAACATCCAAACATCCGGTCAAACGGCCAAACATCCGGTCAAACATCCGGTCAAACATCCAAACATCCGGTCAAACGGCCAAACATCCGGTCAAACATCCAAACATCTGGTCAAACATCCAAACATCCGGCCAAACATCCAAACATCCGGTCAAACATCCAAACATCCGGTCAAACGGCCAAACATCCGGTCAAACATCCAAACATCCGGTCAAACGGCCAAACATCCGGTCAAACATCCAAACATCCGGTCAAACGGCCAAACATCCGGTCAAACATCCGGTCAAACATCCAAACATCCGGTCAAACGGCCAAACATCCGGTCAAACGGCCAAACATCCGGTCAAACATCCAAACATCCGGTCAAACATCCGGCCAAACGGCCAAACATCCGGTCAAACATCCGGCCAAACATCCAAACATCCGGTCAAACATCCGGTCAAACATCCAAACATCCGGTCAAACATCCAAACATCCGGTCAAACATCCGGCCAAACGGCCAAACATCCGGTCAAACATCCGGCCAAACATCCAAACATCCGGTCAAACATCCGGCCAAACGGCCAAACATCCGGCCAAACGGCCAAACATCCGGTCAAACGGCCAAACATCCGGTCAAACATCCAAACATCCGGTCAAACATCCAAACATCTGGTCAAACGGCCAAACATCCGGTCAAACATCCAAACATCCGGCCAAACATCCGGCCAAACATCCGGCCAAACATCCGGCCAAACATCCGGTCAAACATCCGGCCAAACATCCGGCCAAACATCCGGTCAAACATCCAAACATCCGGTCAAACATCCAAACATCCGGTCAAACATCCGGCCAAACGGCCAAACATCCGGTCAAACATCCGGCCAAACATCCAAACATCCGGTCAAACATCCGGTCAAACATCCAAACATCCGGCCAAACATCCAAACATCCAAACATCCGGCCAAACGGCCAAACATCCGGCCAAACGGCCAAACATCCGGCCAAACGGCCAAACATCCGGTCAAACATCCAAACATCCGGTCAAACATCCAAACATCTGGTCAAACGGCCAAACATCCGGTCAAACATCCAAACATCCGGCCAAACATCCGGCCAAACATCCGGTCAAACATCCAAACATCCGGCCAAACATCCGGTCAAACATCCAAACATCCGGTCAAACATCCGGTCAAACGGCCAAACAGCCGGTCAAACAGCCAGTCAAACATCCAAACATTCGGTCAAACAGCTGGTCAAACGGCCAAAAATCCAAACATCCGGTCAAACAGCCAAACAGCCGGTCAAACGGCCAAACAGCCCGTCAAACGGCCAAACAGCCGGTCAAACAACCGGTCAAACAGCCAAACAGCCGGTCAAACATCGAGTCTCATGGATTTATGCAGGAAGGTGCAACAGTCTTACTGAAGCACAACTAAAATTTAGGAAAACAAACACTAGGAATTATAACAAATAGAGGAAAAGCAACAGAAAGTTGTGAATTTTGGGGTCATTTTTGTCCACGTGATCAAAATAAATTTCATTTAAAGAGTTAAATTAGTCTCGATCATAAATGCATGCTTTTACCTCGCAGGTCATGGAAATCTTAGATGAGCTTGTTCGTCTTAAATATCTTTAAATTTCATGCACTTACAATACTGTCACACCTTATAATCCATACATTTTTTTAAATAATTTAAAAAATGAAAGCTTTATCTGTGCATTTAAATGCCCTGTTCAGTCTGCCTTTAAGAGAATATGGATCAATTAAAGACAGGAATCCGTTATTTCGTATGTGTTTTATTGCCCATTATTACCGTAAACCCTCTTCCTGCGCGCACCGACCTACTTTCACCACTGGCGTCAGTCGCTGGTGTGCAGCGGCGCATCCTCACTGAGAGCATTCATGTTTTATTTGACTGTTTTTATGTCTGTAATTTTTATCTCTGTAATCACAAGGCTCAGCAGAGTGCAACGAACTTTAGAAAAAGAGGCTTTTTTATGGGATTTTAAAGTTTGCATGCTGTAGAAACCCCAGCAGTCGTCTTTCAGGTGTTGGAGGTAATCACCTGGTGGTCAGTTGGAGCTCGGAGGGAAACTGGACGGAAACTTGATTTTCATTCCAACCGTGATGAAGGCTGCAGCCTCACTTTTGTTGTTAATAAAAGAAAACGTCTTTGTTTTAGATTGACAACAGGCAATATTTTCAATAAATAGTATTTATTTACAAAGTGGTCTTGTATTTTGACTTATCCCCCAGATTACCTTCATCTGTTCTTCACTTTTAGTTTACCTTCCTTTATCGACTGGCTGCCGGCAGCAGTTAATGTAGGTACACTACTTACTGAAACTTAGTATTTCAAAAGGATGCAAAGTTAATACAATTATCACAAAAAATCTACAAAAAATCCAACTAACTACAAACCAATGCAGTTCTGCAAATAAAGGCCTCAAAAGGACAAAGACTGTCCCATCACAGCCCGACACCGAAGACGAGCAACAACAATATAGAGACTGTAAAGGGTTGCGAAAGAGAGAGCAGCCTCGAGCCGGACCGCCGCCGCTCCCCCCGGCCGGACCGCCGCCGCTCCCCCCGGCCGGACCGCCGCCGCTCCCCCCGGCCGGACCGCCGCGGCCCCTCCTGGCCGCGGCTCCCCCCGGACGCTCCCCCCGGCCGGACCGCCGCGGCTCCTCCGCCCTCTGTTGGGTCTTTATTCACGGCTCAGGAATCGCAGCGCTGAATGCTGAGCAGCAAAAGTGACAGGTAGACGCTGGTTGTGCTGGCCACCAGTCAAGTCCAAACCCTAATTATTCATAAATGTGTTTGTTTATACATTATATATACAGGTATCATAGATGTGATGAATAGCTATGGAGACGTTTGAAGTAAATAGAAGAGCACTGACACATTGACAAAGAAATGTGAAATTATTAAATTAAAATGTCATGTAAAAAAGAGACACCACAACCACAAAGCAGGGCGGTGTTTGGGTGAAACTAGCGTGCTTTTACTTTGAAGGGCCGTCGTGCAGATGGTTCTGGATAACCCAGAAACGAAACCATTTTACTTTTAGCGTAGTAAAGTAGATCGTAAACGATAATAGGAAAGCACCGACACTTGTTTCTTAAGAAAAACAACAGGCTGCTTAGATTTGAGCCATAAACTGTAAAACTGATTTCAGCAGGCAAAGTAACGAAAGTTACGTCTTTAACAGCACGTCCGGCTGCTGCGTCCCCAGGTAGGACAGGTAGGACTCTCTGTCTTTTACACCCGTGTCGTGTCTGCGAGGCGCATTTATCACTGCTTCAGTTTCATTTTAATGCCTTTTAAGCAGACGCCCTTTTTTTCGTGGTCATGTTAACTTGCTTTGTTAGAATTTCAGCGTAAATTCTCAGTAAATCTCGTCTTCAGGCTTTTCTTTAATTCACATTTAATTTGGTTTGTCCATGAACGTGTCAGCATCCACTGACTTGGGAAACTAACACACTTTGCCACTTGGTGGCGCTAGAGCAGAACTGGACAAACATCCGCGTGAAGCTTCTTTTCCTCTGACTGCAGATCCATGTTGCAAATGAGCAGCATAATTTTAGCTTTGCCGACTCATAACGTTATTAATAAATATAATTGATCGTTCTCACTAAATCTGTCAAACAATCTGTCCAAACGTCCTGTTAAGCGTCACGACTAAAACGACATCTGAAATGAGGTGAAGCGAGGACCTGCCGAGCCCCACTGCACTGGGACCTGCGGCGCCCCGCCCCACTGGGACCTGCGGAGCCCCGCCGCACTGGGACCTGCGGCGCCTCGCCCCACTGGGACCTGCGGCGCCTCGCCGCACTGGGACCTGCGGCGCCCCACTGGGACCTGCGGAGCCTCACTGGGACCTGCGGCGCCCCACTGGGACCTGCGGGACCCACTGGGACCTGCGGCGCCCCACTGGGACCTGCGGGACCCACTGGGACCTGCGGCGCCCCACTGGGACCTGCGGGACCCACTGGGACCTGCGGAGCCTCACTGGGACCTGCGGAGCCCCACTGGGACCTGCGGAGCCTCACTGGGACCTGCGGAGCCTCACTGGGACCTGCGGCGCCCCACTGGGACCTGCGGGACCCACTGGGACCTGCGGAGCCCCACTGGGACCTGCGGAGCCTCACTGGGACCTGCGGAGCCTCACTGGGACCTGCGGAGCCTCACTGGGACCTGCGGCGCCCCACTGGGACCTGCGGGACCCACTGGGACCTGCGGCGCCCCACTGGGACCTGCGGCGCCCCACTGGGACCTGCGGAGCCTCACTGGGACCTGCGGCGCCCCGCCGCACTGGGACCTGCGGAGCCCCACTGGGACCTGCGGCGCCCCGCCGCACTGGGACCTGCGGCGCCCCACTGGGACCTGCGGCGCCCCGCCGCACTGGGACCTGCGGCGCCCCGCCGCACTGGGACCTGCGGCGCCCCGCCGCACTGGGACCTGCGGCGCCCCACTGGGACCTGCGGCGCCCCACTGGGACCTGCGGCGCCCCACTGGGACCTGCGGCGCCCCACTGGGACCTGCGGAGCCTCACTGGGACCTGCGGCGCCCCGCCGCACTGGGACCTGCGGAGCCCCACTGGGACCTGCGGCGCCCCGCCGCACTGGGACCTGCGGAGCCTCGCCGCACTGGGACCTGCGGAGCCTCGCCGCACTGGGACCTGCGGAGCCTCGCCGCACTGGGACCTGCGGAGCCTCACCGCACTGGGACCTGCGGAGCCTCACCGCACTGGGACCTGCGGAGCCTCACTGGGACCTGCGGAGCCTCACTGGGACCTGCGGCGCCCCACTGGGACCTGCGGGACCCACTGGGACCTGCGGCGCCCCACTGGGACCTGCGGGACCCACTGGGACCTGCGGCGCCCCACTGGGACCTGCGGCGCCCCACTGGGACCTGCGGCACCCCACTGGGACCTGCGGAGCCTCACTGGGACCTGCGGAGCCTCACTGGGACCTGCGGAGCCCCACTGGGACCTGCGGAGCCTCACTGGGACCTGCGGAGCCCCACTGGGACCTGCGGAGCCTCACTGGGACCTGCGGAGCCCCACTGGGACCTGCGGAGCCTCACTGGGACCTGCGGCGCCCCACTGGGACCTGCGGAGCCTCACTGGGACCTGCGGCGCCCCGCCGCACTGGGACCTGCGGAGCCCCACTGGGACCTGCGGAGCCCCACTGGGACCTGCGGGACCCACTGGGACCTGCGGGATCCACTGGGACTTGGGTAGACCTGTTGCAGAAGGGCATTGCAGAACAACTGACAGAACAATGACACAGTTGGTTTGTTTGTTTTCTTTCATTTCAGAGTAAAAGCAGCCAAAAGAACGTTGAATTTGCGGCGTCGGCGCGGACAGGATGCTGAATTTTAGTCTGTGGGCTCTTCTGCCTCCCCTCTTCTCCGTCTGCACCGCCTCTGGACTGTGGTTGGTGTAAGTTCACTGAAACATTTTCATTACTTTCACGTAATATGCTGAATGAACAACAATGACACATTTATAGAAAGAAACCCAAAATAACCAAACACCATAAATACAGAGAAAATAATGCAACCCAGAAGAGACGGGTTGGAGCCCTCCGCCTCAGGCCTGCGTGGCTTTTACCATCACCTTCCTGCTACACGCCACATTCAGGCTTTTATGGTCATTTCTTCGCCCTTGAGCCACGTTCAAACAGAGACTGGGGTATGAAGGCATCCTGGAGGGCTCCTCCGCATTCAGCCTTCACTCTCCAGCTGTGCATTCACACCGATCCCACGGAGATGCAGCATTCCCTCCCCAATGGGTGCAAAGACGTCCCTGATTTACAGTGAGAGCGTGTCATTTGTGGTGGATGCAAAATAAATTGTGAAATGGTAGATGGGTTAATCCCACTGTACTGTGACGCTCTAGTACAGCCCTGAGGTGGACCCAGTGGACCCAGCACAGTCCTGTTGTCCCGTCGTAGGAGGATCAGGGACCTTCTACGTGTGCTCGTCCAGCTCCTCACTTCTCCTGCGGCGCTCCTCTAATGCTGCTTCTTGTGTTCTGATGCCTCAACAGATACTTTGTTGCCGTCTACAATGAGAAAGTGCTGCCTCTGGGTTCACGGCACAGGTACGAGCGTCACCGCTGCCCACGAAGACTGAACGCTTCACTGCCTTAAACATGTTCTGTCTCTGTTCCAGGAATGGAAGTGGATCCCCATATCCTCCCTTCATAAGGTGCACATCATTTTTTAAAATCATCTGTGTAACAATAAAAGCTTAGACATCGTTATGTAAAAATGGTACATTTTCTTGTGTCAGCGTTACAGGACAGTTTCCACCAGCCAGCTGCATCTTCAGCGAGGTCATGAACCTCACCGCGTTTACGGGTAAACGGAAGTGATGATACAGTTCCCACGATTCCAGAAATCCTTCCCCAGAACTGCCGGTCTTCATAGTTGCCAGCTAATTTCGTCTCAAACAGAAGCTGGAGACTAGTTTTCGAAGCACATTGATCCACTTTCACTCCACCACTGAGACCTAGTGAGAACATCTTCTACTGCATGAAACGTGTAAAGCTGAAGTTCTCAGATGATGTTGGTTCTCCTCTCTTTCAGCCTTCATCATTGGCCTGCTTAGATACGTGCAGCTGAAGAACAGAATAGACAAAGCTTGGTTGAACACCGTCAGTGTGGTGATTTTCTCCATCGCCTGCGTTGGGATGACCATCGTTGGAAACTTCCAGGTAGCGCCGCTTCTGGCTGAAAAATCCAAACTCCAGATCCAAGTGCCAGTTCACTAACTCTGATTTGATAGTTGTTCACTCTGTGGACGATCCACATGGTGGGCACGGAGGTGGCGTTCGGGCTGGGAACGTTGTTCTGCTGGATGCAGTCTTACATCACCCTGAGGGTTAACCTGAACAACGAGGGGAAGCCCACCGCCATCGCTCGTTTCCTGCTGTCTGCGTCCATCACTCTCTGTATAATTCTCAAATTCTGTATCCTTTCACGAAGATTACTTCAGATGAAAAGAACGTGAACCCAGATAACTTTTTTCCAACAAAAAACATTATTGACATGTTTTTAAAGCGACTCCATGCAGCAACACCAGTCCGCACCACACGGTGGCAGCAGAGCGCCACAAAGGTCAATTCCAACTACGTCAAGTTTGGACTCGAGTACTTGGTCGTTCGTATGACTCAGGAGAACGTTCTCCAGAGGGTGGAAGAACGCTCTTCAGTCGTTCTGCTGTGGGAACGTCAGCGTTCCTGTGTCCTTGATGACATCACAGCTCCGCTAGCAGGCCAACGCGTATTCAAAAGCGTATAAAAGTTAATTGAACACAAAATAAACACCGATGGGCCGCGGACTGCTCTGGGTTTTCCGCCGTTACACGCAGACTTAAACAGAACTACAGTGTCAGAACAATCCCACATAAAAGTACTCTAAAACTACTTGCTGTGACACAACAAGGACGTTATACCCAGTTTTTACTCTTTTGCCATTACATTCTGGGATACTTTACCACTTCAAGTCTACATAAGCAAGCCGAGTACGCATATTTAATAACTGCTGTTGTGTCAGCGAAGTGCACCTCTAATGTGGTAAAGTGGGAATACGAGACGCGCCGGACCGTCCCCGCTCATCAACGCGCTCATGGTCACGGGGGAGCTACACGCCCCCGTGTGGTCAGAAGAGGTATTCCTACATCGACCGATCATGATCTAATGAAACGATACGTATAAGTAACAGAACTACATTTAAATGTCACTTTCTAAACAGTGTTTAAGTGGTGCCGCAGTAACCAGCTCCAACCAGCAGGAAACCAAACGGAACAAAGAAGTTACGTCACACATCTTCTCAGCAAAGTGAAAAATTGGTAATCAGATACGGAGGCGGCCGGAAGAATACGTACTCTGTTGATCGGAGGATACCGTTTACGCCAGGCGTCCTCACATGGCGGCCGCGGGCAACTTCCATGTTGTTCAGCATGTGGTTCTGACAGAATAAATATGTCCAATCAGAAGCCTTCGGACACTTCTGCACTGGTGGAATAAACCCTACAGTAGTTCGGACTATGAATGCTGTAAGAGTTTAGGACCCCATGAGGACAGGAAGGAACCACACGAGAGACAGTTTTCCTGGTTGACCTTTGCACAGGGGGGAAGCCGCCAGTACCGGTAGAACCAGGGATGTAAGTACAGCACAGTTCTCCCATCATCTTACAGACCCCTCCTGAAGCTTCAGTCAGGAGGTCAAGTACCATACGGTTTTGCAGTACCATGTCTCTCAAGTTCTTCAGTTGGTTGGTTGTTCCGAGGTAAGCGGGGGGGTAACTTTGCTAGTGAGGGGACTTCACGGAGCACCGGTGTAGTCTGAGAAACAGGCAACAAGTCTGCCATAAGGGTGCAATTCTGTGTTTTCAACGCCCCCTTTTGGTTACCTGGGAATCCAGGGTGGTTTCTTTTGTTCCAGTTGTTCCTCTTGAGGTCGGTTCCGCTGCATCCTGGGTTTTTACTCACAGTTGTCCGTCCGTGGACATGTTGACTGGTCGGAGGTCTCACCCCGGCATGGGTGCACAAACATAACAGTTAGTAGCGTTCTGATTCGTGCTGTGTAATTCATCAGTTCCCGCGTTTGTGCTGTCATGTGGATGGATGATATGAGAGGTGTTCACAGGTGGTACCTCAGTTCCATCAGTCAGACATGCTACGGTCGCTAGGCAACCCAGCACCCACCGCTCCTGCAGGTGCCTCATGATGGCTTCAGATGTAGAGATGTTAGGACATCCTATCAACTAACGGGACAGGGATCAGATGTTTTCTTCACCGACGTTGAGATGGGTCACCCTACACAGTGGCTCCCCTTTGTAGTGAGACGTCCCGACTGTCTAACACTGAACCTACGGGGACTGAGACGTGTCCAGCTGGGCCTTTCAGCGATCTTTACTGCTGTTGGCGTGGTCTGGAGCACCTGGAACGGTCCTTCCCGACGTGGACTGGCCCACTTCTTTCTTTTGATGACTTTGATGTCTCCTGGTCTCACCGGTGGCGTTTCCTGTGGGAGAGACACTCGGACGGCAGACCATGAAGTCTGGCAGTATCTCTTCCTCCTCTTTATGATACCTTCACTTACGTTCTTCAGGTCTTTATTTATGTAAAACAGTTCTATAAAGTAAAGAAACATTTTATTAAAGAGAATTAAGTCCAGTGAATTAAGTCCTTATATTCATCCCCTCTGTCGACGCAGGGCTTCACCCCGTTGTTGCGTAAACAGCAGTGATTTGAGGAAACCAGGGCTGCTTATCTGAGCGGAACATCTGCATGCTGCTAGTTGTCCCGGCAGGTGAGTTGCCGAGAGGAGGTCTGTTAGTCGAGGCACGAGGCATGTGGGACAGGTTTTCCTGTAGTAGTCTTCATGCCTCCTTCCCACTGCTTGGTAAAATAAAACTGACCGACTGTCAGTATGGCTGTTAACCTTCATCTTCTGCTAGTCGACACGCTCGCGTGGGCGCAACAAGTCCTGCAGCTGGTGCTGACGTGTTGGGAGTTTTGCAGCTTCAAAGATTTTATCTGGTGGCTAAACAGCAGCATCTCCTGACAGTGGAGCTCCTTCGTCATGCCCTTTACTCCTCACAACAGCCTCTCTCCTCAGTGACGTTAAAACTTCTGCTTCTCATGTTTTATGGTTTTATTACCTGCAGTCAGAAGCCTCTCTCATGCACTGCTCCTGCTTCAAGGTTCAAAGTTCTGAATTTCTCTCTTTTATTTTTTTAAATCTACTCCTTTTTTTATTAAAATGAAAAAGATAGACGATGCAAAAGAAATCATTTGAGCCACCGTCGAGCCCGACTGTCTTTCAGTCCCACTCCAGTTCTGGGTGTCATTCCTCTGGCCGCCACGGCTCTGAGATCTCCAAGAGCTCATTCCTGCCCCATAGTCAGCTGGTCACACCTCCTGAATCACAGTCCTCCTCCCCCATGGGGAGAGGGCATTTAATCTAAAAAAAACCCTGCACATCAGCCACTGGGGGTTCCTACTTCTCTCCGAGTCCCCCTCCCATCTGAATGACCAACTTCTGATGCGAGGAGGAGCTGGTCTTTTGTCTGAGTTCATGTGTGAGCTCACCTTCTCACCTTCTACATCCTCATCTCCTCACTTCAACCAAGTTAAGAAATCTGCTCCATTCTTTCTTCCACTACAGCCAATAAAAGCCTCGTCTCTTCCACGGTTCTCAGCTCCCTGTGAATAAAAAGCTCACTGATATCTTTTCTCGGGGCTCAGATCTTCTCAACCGACAGTTCCTGACCCTTAACAACAGCACTTAAAAGCAATCACTTACTTCTCTGGTGGTTCGTTTTTCCTCCGTCCGGATCTCGTCAATCTGCCGTTGCCAGAAAAAGTTTGACCTAATGGCGCCGGCCTGGCGAACAATTCACCTGCCAGGTCTTTGTGTCAGGTCCTGTTGATTCAGGTCGTGCACGGGCTTCGTGCGCCGTCTCCTCCCGGCAGCGGGCGGGTATGTTGAGATCCGGGTCACGGCACCAAAACTGTAAGAGTTTTACGACTCCATAAGGATTGAAATGAACCACACGAGAGACGGTATTCCTGGTTGACCTTTGCAGGGGGGCGGGGCGACACGGATGTGTAAACACACGTGTAACCAACGACATTCCCGCCCTCCCTCTTGCAGCGGCTTCTTATTCACAGAGAAACGGCGGTCACATGAAACGTTTCAAACCAGGACGAGGCCCGTATGCGAGACACAGAAACACCTGTTTTTTAACTCTTTTCTCTTGCGACAGTAGAAAAGAACAACTGAAGGCAATCGTGTAATAATATATTCATAACTTTGACAAGTGCAACACCGGGTCCACCATGATGCAGGACGTTGCTGTGCGAGTACATTTAGTCTTTTTCCGCCCCAAAATGGAAAATTCACAATGAAAACCGTAGATTTCACCTGGCCTGGAGGGACAAATTTCTGTTTTTACCGTCACATTGTTTGATATGTCACGAGTGCGTGGCGGTGTTAAAAGGTTACACCGTGGAGAGGCGCCGGTTTCCGCTCAAACCTTCCCGAGATCACAGGAGAGGACTTAAGTCTGATTGGACGTTACAACAGGAGCTTTACAACCGGAGCGCGCCGCGCCGCCGTTTCGTGGACATCTGCAAAGAAGAAAATAAAAATACGTCACCCAGTAGCCGATCGGCAGCCCCACACGGATCGCAGAAGTTTCTACACTTCTGTGTATAAATGACTGGCAGCCTGGTGTCACGCTGCATTTACTTCCTCGGAGGTGGTTAGAACGAAGCTGGAAGAGATTCTAAAAAAGAGGGGCGGAGCAATGTTGAGCTGCGGACTCCACCCCCAAAACCAGCTGCTAGAAACAGAAAGGCGTTGCGGTGTCAGGAACATGTTAATTAAGACCTCCGGCAATTTTCTCAACTTAAAAAAATAATGTCTTCGACTTCTCCAAATAATGATTAATCTACTGAAGTACTCAAATAACTTTTGTATCTTAAATAATAAGTTGAGAGATTTCTTCGTTTATGTAATAGCAGAACAGTAAAAGCTCTCAGATTTGCATGTTTGGTCGACTTAACTCCAGCCATCCAGCCTTCAACACGTTCTCCAAAATGAACTCAGCTCGCTGCCAGTGGGCAGTGGTCATGCTGTTTCTGGTCTTCATCAGCACGTTCGGCATCGAGTTTCGTCACGGCCACTTCTCGCTGCTGTGTGCCAAGGCGCCGGACCGATCGCTGGCTCACAGGTCAAACATGGGAGATTCAGGGAACTCTCTGCAGAGCGGAGAACAGGTGGAACCGCTGTAGGAACGTCGTACAGCCCTGCGTTGGACCCGTTATGACCCGAGGTTGTCTGGAAGAACACTAAGCTGTTCATTAACATCTCTTTATTGTTACATCTGAAGAAGCAAGAAAGATGAAATTAAAAAAAAATTGTTTTACTTTAATTGAAAATTGTTAAATTTGACATCAAATTTATTAGAATATAAATAATAGCATGTTGCTCCTTGCTTTAAAAATGATCAAACAGACAGGTCGTCAGGTCATGAAGGTCAAACATCTGCAGATCCACGAATCATTAACGTCTGCATGTAGAAGTCTTTACCACCACGTCGTCGCACGTCGTCGATGTTTTACGTGTTTGGTTTTTTATCCACAGCATTTACATTTGACTTTTGTTTTAAATCCTGCAATAAAAATCTGCGTACTTTGTTTAATGTGTGAAAATGTTTCCATTTCTTAAGTTGAACGGCCTCTAAATTATTTTAGCAGTTTTGCTTAAATATTCTCAGAACTTTCATGATACATTTAATCATGTCAGTGAAATCTGTTTGTAGTCAGTAACTGTAATGTCATGACTGTTCTTTAATGTAGTAGTGTCTAGTAATATTTTCTTAAACTTTTTTTTCTTTGCATTACCTTTAAAACTGATTTAGTTCATAGTTTGTTGTACCTTTATGGCTGTTTGCCAACTAAAAGACCATTTTCAACCTCAGTGTTTAACGTACAAATCGTGAAGAAATGTTCTTCACTTCCAGGTTTGTTCCGTTTAGGTGATTTTGCTTAGCAACAGGAATAGTTGTAAAAGTCATCCCCACCCCCACAGGGTCATGGACCATCTGGAACACCTTGGTGCACAGCCACCACCAGTACAGGACTCCGCTCTGGCAACACAGGCTGGGCCACCGCGAGTCCAGGTGGGTTGCTGGCAAGACTCCACCCACTGTTGCCAGAACTGGATCGCAGGTCTGCTTATCCCACAGCAGCGAAGGCCCCATGACCTCCAGTTTGTCTCTGGAGACACCCTCACCTTAAAGGCTGGCAGGCGGCTCCGAGTTGCCTCGGGTCACCCGCAGCGCTGCCATCAACAGAGCCACTGGACCTTGATGTTTGGCATGTTGGCAGTGGCGGCAGTTGTCCTCGTCGATGCAGGGTTGGCGAAACAGGGCGTCTGTGTTGGCATGGAGGCACCAAGCCCAGTGGACGAAGTCATAGTCCTGCAGTGCCTCCAGGCCCCACGCGAGCGGGCCATCCGACTCCTTAAAGCTCAGCCGCCAGGTCTGGGCAGCGAGAGAGCGGCTCTAGCAAGCCCCTCCCTGCTCTCCTGCTTCCCACCTGCGAGAAGACTGACCCAGCGCCTCTGTTGCTGGCGCCACTTTCCACGATGAAGGGCCACTGAGTCAGGACACCGCAACACTAGGGCCTGAATGAGTGTCACCGTGAGCAAGGACAGCGGTTATGGCCAGTCCCATACCACGCTGACCTTCGCCGGGTCCGTGGACCTATGCTCATGACATACCCCAGGAATGCCGTTTCTTACCAGAACTGGTAGAACTCCTGCAGTTCAAACCAATGACTAGCCTGGAGGATGGCATCGAACACCTCCCAGCTGACACGGTTCTGTGGAACATGGGCCTGCTCCCTCTCCATCAGGCGTTCAAAGGTAGCTGGTGTGTTGCAAAGTCTGAAGGGCATCACTTTAAACTGCCACAGTCCTTCCCCAATGGCGAAGGCAGTTTTTGGATGCACCTCCAGGACAGCTCCACCTGCCAGTATCCACTGCGAAGGTCGAGGAAGCTGAACAAGCAGGGCCCAGAGAAGTGGTTGAGAGCGTCCTCAATGCGGGGGAGGGGATAGGAGTCCTTGCTTGTGCTCCTATTCGGCCACTGGTAGTCAAGGCAGAACTGTCAATCCTTGTTCTTCCTCTCCAAAAAGGACTACCAGGGTGGTTCATTGGGCTGTTCAAAGGCTTGAGGACATCCGGTTCCAACATTTCCTCGATCTTCCACTCCGCTCGAGGACACACCTAAATAGGCCTCGTCTCCCTCAATGCCCTCGCCCTCGGATGCCTTGGACGGTCATGCAACTGCACCACTCCTTCAGCTGCTGAAGAGATGACCTTCAGGGCACGATCTTCCGGAGTCGGTTCTACCTGCACTGCCATCTCGTCCAAGGACCACCTGTACAGGTCAGTCACCACCCCAATCTGAATGGGGTACCCCTCCAGTGCCGTCTCTCCATTGTAGCAGGGAATGTTGGCCGGTGTTTGCGATGGACTCTGCCTCATCGCCGGGTGACTCTCTTCTTTGATCCTGCCCATCTCTGCCTCGAGCTGGGGGCTCGAGAGCAGGGTCCTTACCGGCCTTGACAAAAGGCTGTCCTCAGATCGCACTGGCTCTGTCCAGCTGGCCGTCTCCTCTCAGTTGATCATCGATCGCCCCTCCATGCCATGAGCTGTCACCTATTTGAGCCTTGCAATTAAATGTTCAGTTTCCTCCAGCACTGTCATCTTGATCCCCGTCCGACACCATGGCAACAAACCCAAAACCAGCAAACGCTTCGTTCGCTTCATCAGCACAAACCGGAGAAACATCATCCAACACATCTGTCAGACATGGTGCCACACTACCCAGCAAGGTGCTGCAAAGCATCATGGGTACGCTCTATCACTGCTACAATATGTGACTGTGAAGAACGTCTTTGACATACAAATCATGTGACTGACATTTTGATTCAAAACAGCGAACGCTGCAAAAAGCAGTTTGTATGCATGGATTTCAGAGCGCTGCATTACTTTAAATAAATGACCATCTGGACTGTGAGAAGTGTGTGATACGAGGCATTTATTAGAAGTTTGCTTTCCGTTTATACAAACTCGCCCACTTTGATCACCAGTGTCACAATGTCGGTTGACTTTTTTGCCGCCTTTCTAAACGTCAACATTACTGATGAGCAACACTGATGGCACATTTCGAACAGGTAACGTCCACCTGCGAGGGGGTTAGGACATCCTAACGACTTCTGAAATGGGTCTACTTTCTAAAACTAGATCACTGGATCAAACTAACACATTTGTAAGTGTAGAGGCAGGAAATGCTACGAACACAGCTGAACCACACACGTACGATTGTAAAGTGGCCGTCAAACACACTTCATCTAAGAGTTAAAAGGTACCGTGACCTCAACAGTTCTTGTGCAGTTTCCGGCAGGCTTGTCATTAATTTTAGGGCTGAGACCGTTATATCTACAGCTTCTTAGTCCTCTGAGTTGTCCAATGACGGTGATGTTCCACTGTGGCATCCTGGGAGGCATCCGGGTCTCAGGTCTCAGAGTCCCAGCACCTCCAACTGTTTAGGTGGGACAACGGAAAACACCAGAGCTGTAAAAGGGTTGGGGTGCAAAGACGAGAAGGAAAAAGGGTCACGCTGAAGTCGTTAAGCCCGGCCCGTCAGCTGAAGTTGGCAAAATGATGTAATGAGCTTGTAGTGGGCGCTTTCCTCCTCCGTCAGCTCCATGTTTCCAGGCCTGACCACCACCAGAACGTTCAGCCCGGCTTCTTCTGCCGCTTTGGCCTCTGCAACAACAAAGCCAAGAGTACAGACCCATCATGTAACCCCACTTGGACAAAGACAGGGAGACTGTTCATTTGTTCCTCTCGTTATCGACGGGGACACTTTATTATTCATCCAGCTACTCTGACGTTGCTTTTTGTGACTTCACAGACTTGGACCAGAACATCCTGCTACCTTTGAACAGGTACAAGCCCACAAGCCTCTCTCTACTTCCTGCTCTACCCAGCAGGAGGGTCCCCCTTATGATCCAGGTCCTGGTCCAGGTTTCTTCCCCCTTATGATCCAGGTCCTGGTCCAGGTTTCTTCCCTCTTAAAGGGGAGTTTTTACTTGTTTATGTAATAATTGATCAGAGTCGTGTTCTGGTGTCTGGAAGGATCCTGGAGACGACTGGTGTTGTAATAGACGCTTTATAAATAAAGTTGAATTGAAATGAATTAAACTAAACAAATGTCATCAGGGCAGTGTTTGGCATTATTACCATGGATGAGAAAGTGGTTAACCGCTACCATGGTTACCTCTGGTTACGTCTGTCAGGAAGGTTATTTCCTCAGGCTGACAGCCGATCCTCTCCGCGATCCTCTCGTAGCTTTTGGAATCCACTTTAACTCCTATCGTGGTGTCAAAGTGACCATCAAATAACTAAAAGGATCAAATAAAATCATCCAATCAGAAACAGCGTCGTGTCAAAGCAAAGTCAAGTAAATGTTCGTGGTAATCCTGCCCGGAGATCAGAAAAGATCAACCCTTTCTTGAAGAAAAGGCGGTTAAATGACAATGTCAGATGGAGAGAGAGTGAGTTACCTCTAAAACGTCGCCTTCAGCAGAATTCCCGAACAGGAGCTTCTGAGCCTCCACACTTCCTGAGGAGTAAATGTAGACTTTCAGGCCGTGTTCCCGCCAGGTTTTGATGGACGGAACCACATCTGGATAGATCCTGTTGAGAAAAAGAAAAGAGGCTCCGACTCTGAAAACAAGTCTGAAATTCATGTCGAGCTCAAAAAGAAGCAGAAGAGTTTTACATGTGTCAATATTCAAAACTTCTTGGCTGTTATAGTCTGACGCTTCGAGTTTCTGACGCTTCGAGTTTCTGACGCTTCGAGTTTCTGACGCTTCGAGTTTCTGACGCTTCGAGTTTTAGATTAAGACTGCACGTTATATATATATATATATATATATATATATATATATATATCTCAGGTGTAGTAAGTCAGCTGTTAAAACATAAATAAATAAAATACGTGACAGGCACATAAACACATAAATAAGATAAAAATATGGAATCCACTGAGAAAATTGCAGTTGCTGCTTCCTCATAACTATTTCAGACAAGCAAACGAGATTCGAGAAGAATCCCGAACAGCCACGAGGGGGGACGGGAATGTCAGCGCGGTTGTCACCTACGGAAACCCTCCAGATGTGGCGAGACGGAGTCGGGATTGTGGAGGACGTCTTCAGGAACGGCTCAGAGTGAGAACCACAGGTGCACACGTCTAAAGTCCAGTTTGGTCTCTGATACGAGCCTTCTGCTTGGACTACTGATCCGTTTCATCCAGACTACGTCGAAGTTCCGTTTCACGTTTGTGTTCGTACAAAGTTCTGCCAGCAGACCCGTTAAACTCATGATGTAGGTTTCTGAGCCAAGCTTGTGCAGGTGTGAACGCGGAAGATGAGCAGCGTACTTACTCGCCTTTGATTCTCCCAGAAGAGTACGCAGCCCGCCACATGTGTCCCTGCAGCTGTTTGAGTGCTGTGGACTTCCTGTCCGCCGCCATCTGCCAAAGCACGTTTTCCACGACTTCCCTGATGGCCTTCTCCTCGTCCGTGTGGACCGTCTGGTCCACGGCGTGGACGGGACACGCCCGGTTCTGCTTCATGTCCTCTTCCATCTGCAGGGACAGCCCAGCCTTTTACTCAGAGCTTCATGGTATGTTTACACCAATGTTCAATCTTTACAAAAGTAAAAACAACCTCTAACCAACTGATGCAAAATACTGAAAACGTGTGCTGAAGCCGAGAACTGACTGCTGGATGGCAGAAGCGGATAATTGATAAGTTCATGTTTTCATCATCTTTACACTGCTGCAGTTTGGGGACTCAGAAGAATAAAAATAATCGGAGATGCAGTGATGCCGTTGTTCCCCAGGTGTGGGACTGTTTTGGCCTTGTGAATTTCCCACTAGTCCGCTTGTGCGGTTGGCTGGAGTGGGCCCATCCGGGGTGAACCTGAGCAGAAGATCTGGGACTGATCCATACGAGACCCGGAAACGCAGCCTGACTCCTGCAGGGATGAACCATGTTAAAACTGCCCACCTGTTTCTTCAGGAGATGAACATCTTGTTTGCACTCATCTTCTTCCCAGTGGGAGGACAGGTGATCCTCCAGGTGCTCCCTGATGTAGGGAAACAGGATATCCTACAGCAAACACACAGAGACCTGGAAGTGGGTTTTACGTCGTTTCATACGTCGTTTCATACGTCGTTTCATTTAAAAGCAGCGTGTCCCTCCAGCGGGACGGGGGCTGCTTTAATCCAGGGCTCGTGTTTAATCTGGTTTCATCCACTAACAGACGGCGGCTGCAGGTGGAGCCGTAAACGCACCTTGACAAACGTGATCGGGGTGGTGGTCCCCTCGATGTCCAGCAGGACAGCCGCGGTGCACGCGGGGATCGGCGCGGCCATTCTCACGCGAGCCTCCGCCGTTAGCCGTTAGCAGCCGTGAGCTCGGTGCGCGTGTCCGCGCCGTGCCAGCCAGCGGCTGGTTCGTCCGCCCTCCTCCAGGCCGTTCAGACCAAAAACCAGAAAGCACCAATGAGCCGGGCAGGCACTAGGATGTTCACCGTCACGGCGCCTTTTGTTTCTTCATTTCGACGACAACGTTCACAAAGCGGCGAGCAGCTCACGTGCTCGGACACGTCAGTTCAGCCTCCAGGGCGGCAGGTGGCGGTACCGGGCTTTACCTACAAAACAAGCTCAACTTCATTGCAAAGACATTTATTTCTATCCATCCATCCGTCCATCCATCTTCTTCCGCTTATTTTAATAATTTATTTTTTTATTTGTATTATGCAGTTACATGTTGTTTTATTAAAATACTTAAGTCCTATTGCAGCCGGGGGGGGGGGCAAGCCAGTGTCTTCCTTGTGCCGGGCCCAGGGCCAGATACATGCAGAGGTCGTATCAGGAAGGGCGTCCGGCGTAACACCTACGCAAAGCAAACAATGATAAGTCACAAACCTGTCTCCATAGTGGCTCGGCCGAGGCCCGGGTTCACAAGCCCCGCCACCAGTCCCGTTAACCTGCAGGTGCTGATGGAGGTTGGGTTACTGGGGGTGGAAGGAGGGGGGAGGAAGGCGTGGGAGGGAAGCGAGGGCTTTGGATGAAGGGACGATGACAGGAAACGCTACAGAGCTGGTTGACATGATGCAGAGGAGGAAAATGGATGTTCTGTGTCCAGGAGACCAGGTGGAGTAGCAAGGATCCTAGGAGCAGGATTTAAGTGGTTCTATCATGGTGCCGATGGGAGGAGGACTGGAGAAGGAGTTATCCTGAAGGAGGAGTTTGTTAGGGACGATCTGGAGGTGAAGAGTGTCAGAGTGACGAGTCTAAAGGTGGAAATTGAAGGTGTGATGTTCAATGTTGTCCGTGGTTCTGCCCCACAGGTAGGATGACAGTTAGAAGAGAAGGAGAAGTTCTGGAGTGAGATAGATGAAGTGATGCAGAGGATCCCCAGAGGTGAGAGAGTGGTGATTGGAGAAGACTTCAGTGGACATGTCGGTGCAGACAACAGAGGTGATGAGGAAGTGATGGGCAGGTCTGGTATCCAGGACAGGAATGCAGAGGGACAGACGGTGTAGACTTTGGATGAAGGATGGAGATGGTTGTAGTGAATACTTTGTTCCAGAAGAGGCAGGAACACAGGATCACTTATAAGAGTGAAGGCAGGAGACCTCAGGTGAACTACAGCATTGTGAGAGACCCCACCCACCCGTCACACAGCCTCTTCAGTCTGCTGCGGACCCTCCGGGCCAGAACCAGCCGACTGAAGGACAGCTTCTTCCACCAGGCCGTCAGGACGCTGAACACTCTCCCTGCTCTTCCACCGTTTCCCTCCCTGCCCCCCCCCCCCCCCCCCCCCCCTCACTCACTCACTCTGACCTCAGTTTCTGCACCAGGCACTTTTGGCAGAACTGGACCTTCTTTGCACCAGGTCACTTTAACCAGACCGACACATGCCTGCAGGACTGTCACACACCTTTAAAACCTGTTGTACATTTCACCGTCATTATTACAATACAGTTCATCATAACAATGTCTATCATCAAACTAACATTTTATTGTTTTTACTGTAATTTTATTGTCTTTGGCTCTTAAACCCAACGTCATGCTATAACCTGTTTCTTTTTAATTTGCACTTTGTGTTTAAAATTTATTTATTGTGCAGCACCGAGGGTTTGAGAGTAACGTGACGTTGATTCTGTGTATGAACCTCACATGTGGAAGAACTGACAATAAACGTGACTTTGACTTGATCTGATGGAGACAATGTCATGTGAAGGTCAGAGACTGTAAAGTACAAGTAGGGGAGGGTGTAGCCAGACAGCAGAGGATGGAGGTGGTAAAGAAGATGAAGAGGACAATGTGGTAGAAGCTGAAAAAGGAAGTGTTGTGTGGTTTTTAAGGGAGCAGTTGAGACAGACTCTGGTTGGTCAGGAGGTTCTTCCAGATGATGGACAACTGTAGCTGACTTGGTGTGTCACCTGGGTGGAAAGGAGACAAGGAAACTTGGTGGACTGAGGAAGTGCAGGAGTGTATACGGAGACAGAAGATCGCTTGTTCACAATGGCTTGTGAGGCTTTCTGCTCTGGAGACCGTCTTTGAAACGATGGTGGACTGTCGACGGCTCACTCAAGTTTTTATTTTACCAGATCAGGATTTCTGGGAGTTTGGTAAACAGGTAAGACCATAAGACGGCGTGGGAGGGCCTTCATTTTGACTTATGACTTTTGACAGGAATTTCAAAACACCCTGATATCAGAACGGAGATTTTTAAATGGCAATTAAAAAAAAGTACAATTATCATTACGGGATGAATGTGTATACAGACATTCAACTCATCATTATTGCTAAAACCAAACCAACAAAAGTGACTTTTGCATCTGATGACCCCTTTAAATGAAAAATGTAAAAGGTTTAATTTGATTTTGCTTTCTTCGATTTTCTGGTGCACACTAAAGTCCAGCAGGTGGCGGTAACGAAACTTTAATGTGTCGAACTGCCAGTAAAAATAAAAAACAGAAGAAGAAGCAACGTTGGTGATGATAAACAACAGTCGCAAATTTACTCAAAAAAAGGAATTAGTTAAAGTAAATGAGGTAAAATTGTCTCTAGAGGGGTGATTTCGGCCTAAGTGAATATAAGCCTTAGATAAAACGTTCGTAGGTTTTTCTGTGCTCGTATTCGAACCGCTTATGGAAGTAGTTCCCAGTTAGCTGCGAGCTAACGGTCGCGATTCTAGTCCTTTAGTTCTTTATTCAGCCCTTTAGTTCTTTATTCAGCCCTTTAGTTCTTTATTCAGCCCTTTAGTTCTTTATTCAGTCCTTTAGTGGTTCTGCTGTTGACGTCCGTTTCGCTTCGTTCTCGTTTCTGGTTGCCGTTACCGGTTGAGTCGGGAACTAGTTCCGCTGGAGGCCGAAGACATGTCGGAAGACTACGAGTTCAGCGAGGACGCCAACATGATGCGGATGGAGGAGGACGGAGAGGCCGATTGCGACGACCCGATGTCCGCCGGGGAGTGCGGCCTGCTGGGGCCCGAGGCGGAGGGCTCCAAGATCGACGCCAGTAAAAACGAGGAGGATGAAGGGTAACGCCGCAGACGCAGTCCTACTCCGGGTTCGGGGTGCCGGTTGGAGCTCGGTGACATTATCGCAGCTGCCGCGGACTCTTTTGTCCGCATCACAGCTTCGATGACGAGTTTCATCCCGGGCCGCCCCCGCAGCAGCAGCAGCAGTCATAGGGCCGGGCGTACACATACTTAAGACCACAAGGCCTCCTTATTCAACTATGAATATAAATTGACCACATTTAGAGATTTGGCAAACATTCGATCAACAATATGTCTGTGAAGGTTCTCAGTCATCCAGGTCACAGTAATGTCCAAAGAAATCCCTCTTCCTCAAGGCAACTGGACTGTAGAAACAATTGTACAGTGCGGTTGCCTTGAAGAAGAGGGATATTTGGATATTGGATCATTAAATCAGCCTTAAGGCCGCATAAAGCAGGATTCTTTGAACCTGGTCTTCAGGGCCCACTGTTCTGCATGCTTTAGATGTTGCTCAGCTCCAACCCACTCCTCATTCAAATCATTGGCTCATCATCAGCTTGTCATCAAAGTGTACCCAAGTCTGTAAATGCTCCACTAATTTGAGCCAGGTGTGTTGATGCAGAGCGACACCTAAAATATGCAGGACAGCAGGCTTGAAGAACACACTTAAAAAGATGCCATCTCCTCCCCTTAGTACCAGTTGAACATTGTTTAAAGGCCACAGCTTACCTGAGTGTTGTTGCTGACCACATCCATCCCTTTATGACCACACTGTACCCATCTTCTGATGGCTACTTTCAGCGGTATAATGCGCCATGTTGGAAAGCTCAAACCAACTCAGACTGCTGTCTTGAACATCAAAATAAGTTCACAGTCCTCCAATGGTCTTCACAGTCGCCAGGTCTCAGTCCAACGCAACAAGTCTGCAGCAACTGTGTGATGTTATGTGAATATGGACCAGACTCTCTGAGGGATGTGTCCAACACCTTGTTGAATCCAGTGTAACAGCTGGAAGAACATGCCTTTGAAGTGATGTCCTCAGGCAGTGCCTGCATGTCTGCAAGTTCTTTATTTTTCACTTTTCCTCCAGTAACATTATTTGGGTTATAGGAGACTTTTTTATTGACTTGTACTGTCAGAAGCAGACAGCTGGACAATGTAAGGGTTCATATTTAAAAAAATGTTAGTGTAATATTTCAACCGCTCCCCCATGGAAGCCTTTAATTTTTAAATACCCACAACAATTGTAATGCTGAGAAAAGTGTTGCACAAAACCCAGAAGAATTAAAGCAGTCCTGCAGGTAAAAGGGAGTCCAAACTGGTACGAGCCAGGTGTACCCTAATCATGGTTCTGGGAAGTTTACGCCTTTTTCTTCCTATGCAGGGTCACAGGTATCTGCTGGAGTTGTTCCCAGATCTTGTTGGGTGAAAAGCAGTAGCACACCTGGACAGGTAGCCAGTCCGTCACAGAGCAGACAAGCAACAAGCAACCTCTGATACTCACTGCTACGGGATTTAACCTGACATATGTGTCCGCGGACTGTGAGAGGAACCTGGACAAAACCCAGCAAGAGAATGAGTTTGACTTCTCTGCTTTAGAGGAAGTTTTATTTGAGGAGATTTAAGTTTATTATTTTTAAATCTGATATAGATCAACATCAACCATTTTGGCTTAATCCTTCTTGGAGGGTTTGCCACAGCAGATCATAGTCTGCACATTCATTTGGTCTGGTTTTAGGCCCTTTATGCCCTTCCTGCTGCAACTCTGCAAACACAGGGAGACTCACTCACTCACTCACTCACTCACTCACTCACTCACTCACTCACTCACTCACTCACTCAAATATTTTTTTGCGATCTGATATAGATACCTACAACAAAATGTAGATTTTCCCCTTTTTTTAATGCAGAAGTTTAATTTCATCTACTAAGAAAATAAGCTTGACTTTTTTTATGCTGTCTAATAATATTTAGTTTGAAAAAAATCCATATTTATTAATGAAGTTTCCTCGGATTCAGATCAGGCCTTATATTAATACACAAGCTGAGAAAAGAAGCAGTGATTACATTTCTGTTAACTTAGAATTTCCACGAGCGTAACGCAGGTTGTTCAGAGTACTTTGCTCAGTTGTTGTCCAGACTCGGTTGTCTTATGATGTGCTTTCTCCATGTAATCACAGCTCTTATCTTTCCTGACATGTTTGTTTTGTCAATAGGAAGATGTTTGTTGGAGGCCTCAGCTGGGACACGACCAAGAAAGACCTGAAGGATTACTTTTCTAAGTTTGGGGAGGTTGTAGACTGCACGTTAAAACTGGACCCCATGACTGGACGTTCAAGGGGCTTCGGCTTTGTGCTCTTCAAAGAACCCGAAAGTGTTGAGAAGGTATTGTCTCGCTGCCTGAAATAATTCTTATATCCATGCACAGCAAAGTAAGGCACGTATGGAGGAACATTTGTACTTATCGTGCATATATATGAAATGCATTTTGTGTATATAAAATGTTGGAATATAAAACAGGAGATGCACAAGCTGGGTCTTAAACGTTCTCCACACCTCATTCTTCCACAGAAGTTCAAACACTAAATGACGGATGATAAAATGGATTAGAAACAAAGAATTGCTGCTTTTTTGTCCTGCAAGAATATCATTTAAATATCTAAAGAGTGAAAGTCAGTCTGTGTTTTGAATTCCCTCAAGAGTAAATTATTTATTTAGAAAATAACTGTCAGACATTGCAGTTGTGTTTATCTGTTTAATCTGTTCCATCGGTTTACATGCATCTTAAACGAGCTCCTGTCTTCTCTCACTTTTTTTCTTTTTAAAGTATTAACAGCAAAAAATGAACTGAAAATGTTTGGATTTTAAAGAAACAGTTCAGCCTGAATTCAAAGCAAATTATTGAAGTTCTTCAATATACACATTTTAAAGTGATTTGTTTTTATTGTGAAGGTTGCCTCACAGAAGGAACATAAACTCAACGGGAAGGTGATTGACCCCAAAAAAGCCAAGGCCATGAAGAGCAAGGAGCCCGTGAAGAAGATCTTTGTTGGCGGCCTGTCTCCTGACACTCCTGAGGAGAAAGTCAGAGAGTATTTTAGTGCCTTCGGAGAGGTTTGTGCGTTTTGTGTTTTAGATGTTCAGGTTTGACCATCTTTGCCAAGTCCACGTACCAGGGTGGGAAGGGAGGTTTTACATGCTGGTGTAGCTTCCTCCAGCATCCCAATTCTTTTCTTCTTTGGCACAAATAATTAAGGCCCATTTATACTCTACTTTCGTACGTTTGTACATCAGTCCGTTCTGAACAAACAGCAGCTCTTTGCTGTTAATTTAAGCAAAAACCTTTTCTGTAAACAAATAATAAATATATACAGAGATGAGTTGACTGTGGAGGTCGTTGGAACTCATTCATGTTCCATGTTTTATTTGCACTACATGGGAGGAAACTAAATCAGCCGTGTGAACGGCGGTGGTGTTTGACACCCCTGAACCAAAGTCAGTACATAAATGTCCAATTCTTTTATTTAATTTTACCCAAACTGATGATGCAACGGCGCATTAATTTGGGATGTCAGTCATTCTGCTTCACTCAAGCGCCGACCATCTCACTTCGCATTGACGCTCATGCAGAACTAAGATGGTTGCAGTTCCTCGACTGACCAGTAGAGGCTGCAAAAGCCAGTCAGTCAGTCTCCATCCACCTCCATGTTAAAATGTCCAACTTTAGAGCAGAAACAAACATGCTTACAGCCTGATTCCAAAAAACATTTTGGTCTCAATTGTTTGATTTCACATCCATGACAACCCTTGAGGGGGGTGACTTTTTTTGCACCACACGAGGAGAGTTTATATCAAGCATTCACTTTATTTGTAATAGGATTGATTGACAGTGAGCTCAGCCAATCGCCAGCCAATATCACTTCCTAATTTGTAATCGTCACGCCTATTTGTAGGAACCCAGCGCCAGCTAAACACGACGGTCATTTTTGATTTCGCCATCGAGTCAACATATGAAACAGAATCTCGCTGTAAACGTCTGCCGGGGTTCGCTGAAGGAGCTGGGAGCAAATCTAACTGTGACTGACATGCAGGGGGTGTGCCTCCCCCTGGAAGAGCCAAAATACCAACGTGTGCATGACATCATCACACAAATGCGTCAGAGGTTTGCAGAACCTGTAAATGGGATTGTTAGGCAGTCGGATTAACCATTCATTGGAGTCGAACTACTGGGAGCCGGTTCTGGATTCCCGTCCCTACTCACGACGCACTGCAAGTGTTTAAAGGCACATATTTACCGATCCAGTTTCTGACGTTCTTTTATTATTCGTAGCACACGCTGTAAACACATGTAGGACTAACCGGAACAAAGCCCTCCCATCCCTGACAAGTCTCACAGTCACCATCAGAATCACACTCTGCTGCTTTGCTGCATTTTTCTCTTTCAAATGAAGAGAGATAAAGAAAAGGTTTTTCTGCATCTGTGCATCCCTCTGATGTCTGCAGGTTCCTGACTGCCTTCATGGTAGTCGTTCTCTCAGGTCCTGACGTTCCCAGGATGATTTTCTTTCCATGTATGTGATACTTGGGATACTGACCGTGGTTTTTGGTGCCAATTTAAATTTTTTTCTCTCGATATCAATGCCGCTTGTTTATTGCGAACCATGCTGAACAGAACATAATCTGATTGGTGTTGTCACACGGCTTCCAGTCGCATGTCTCTTCCTGGCCGTCCCCGACCCGTGACCCATCTTTGAACTCCAGCTGTGCAACGACACATTGTTTTTATTTAAAGATTTTGATAAAAACTTAAGTTTTCTTTTACTTCATGTCACAAAAGAAGTTCTGGCATCACGGTGGTTGTCATGGTAACCGGGAAGTGATCTGCTGTCTCATAAATGATGTTTGGGTGACACGCGCCGATTTAGGATGCTGCTTTTATTGTGGAATGTAAAAAATGACTTGGTTGTTATTAATTGTGTTGCTCGTTTTTATGTTGGTAAATTTCAAACCAGACGGCTAATTTCCAACCCTGGTTAATGTGACTGCAGGACGGCTGATTTAAAGGGAAAGTCTAAATGCAGCTTCACATCATTTCCCTTTAACTCATTTTATGAAAACACACGTGATATCATACTTTTGTTGATGATGTGAACAGCTGGAGTCAATTGAACTTCCCATGGAGAACAAAACAAACAAGAGGAGAGGTTTCTGCTTCATTACGTTCAGAGAGGAGGAATCTGTGAAAAAGATCATGGAGAAAAAGTACCACAATATTGGACTCAGCAAGGTACAGGGTTTTTTTTGGTTATACTCTTTGGCTTTAGCAGGTTAAAATGTTGACTTTACGGTATAAATGGATGTTCTGGGCTCCTTCAGTGTGAAATAAAGGTGGCTGTGTCGAAGGAGCAGTACCAGCAGCAGCAGTACTGGGGAGGCCGAGGTGGATACTCGTCCAGGTCTCGAGGAAGAGGTGGCGGTGAGTTAGGAATACGGCATGTAAATGAATTAGAATTACTCTTAATTGCACATTATCAGACAGATTAAATGTCTAATCACACAAATCAGAGGCAGTGTTCAATGCAGATAAAACTAAATTGCAATGAATGCTTACCCCTGATGTTGATTGAAAACATTTAATATTGCCTTAACCCTTAACAAATATAAGTAAAAATCAACTGTAACTAGATCATGACAAAATAAATGAAACTGAATGGTAGTCGACTAAGACCAGAATATACTTGCAGTTAATTGCGTGTACGCAGCATGACTGCCGTGTCTACCCTGCATTCGACTGGCACGCCGTACACTCGCATCCCACAAGAAACCTATTTACCGTTAACCGCACAAACAGTCAGCGATCTAAACGCCATTGACTTAATATCCTAACGACCATCTATGATGCACTGTTGTCTCTCGCCGGCATCACGCATACAGGCTGAGTAGCACTGAACCAAGAAATGCTCGCAGCACTACAAACGGACGCAATGTGTGGACAAACTGCAAGTATATCCCAGGCCTAACCCTTAGAGCCAAGAGTAAAACTGTTCAACTACTACGAAGTTGTAGACGTCTGCATTGTTTTCTGGGTAAAATAATGACGAGTGGTTGCAGAAATGGAATTTAACCTGCCAAAATTACAAATGTTCTGGACATCAGTCCCCATTATTCTTGACGGGACATTATTTCACCGAACCTGAAGCCCACGTTCAGAAGGAGAAGGCTGAGTCGAAAAGGCAAGAATGTTTTTAATCATAGTATTTACTTGTGATTTTTTTTTTTCCATCTATCCACAGGCCCCAGTCAGAACTGGAACCAGGGGTATGGCAGCTACTGGAATCAGGGCTATGGGAATTATGGAAATTACGGTTACGGTAATCAAGGATATGGAGGATATGGCGGCTATGATTACTCTGGTTACAACAACTACTATGGATATGGTGACTACAACAGTGTGTATCTGATCATCTTCAAAGCCAGTTACTTCAGTTCACTTGAGGTTGACTATGTTTGAAATCTTGTTTTGTGCGACACCTGCAGATCAATCTGGTGGATATGGCAAGTCACCACGGCGTGGTGGTCACACCAACAGTTACAAGCCGTATTAAAGCGGGAAACCCTCTTCTTCAAGTAGGTATGTAGGAACAAAAATATACTTCTGGCTTTGAACTTAAAGTAGTTACATTAACTTTGGTGTTTTGAATATTTTGTATAATTTCCTTATGTAAATTTCTTTTTCTCAGCACCCTCAAGTGCTTTACAGTAGTGGTAACATAGAGGCTACACTCTTGTGCTGATTTATTTTTAGCAGCCGGCCTTCTGCTGCCTCTTTTGCACCTTCTCTTTTTTTAAGTGTAAAGTTAACAGGTAATGTACTGCTACTACAGTAAATGGATGCCAAAGTTAAGGATGTGCAAGGAAACAGAAAAGGAAGTATGTTGTCTCCTAACACTGACATACCTTGTTTGTACCTGCCAGCGGAGCTTCCTTGCAGGCCATGAGCTGACTCCCAGATACTCTCAGGGCCCGCTCAATGCGGACCGGGTACGAGAAGCATACGCTCTCGAATGCTGCCATTTGGTATGGTCTTACAACATCCTGTATCAGCATTTCTAAACTAAACAATATGGGACACGTCCAGCTTTGTCATCTTTCTTTCCATTATAATTTGTTTGCAACTGTTATGTAATGTAAAACTTAAAATATACACATGTAATTGTCATTTTTTACAGGCCCTTACTCCCCCACAAGTAATGATTATAAATATGAAAAAATAACTATTTGCTTTTCAAAGGATATGTACAGCTTTCTCTGGACTTTCCAGTTCCTAATGTTAATTTATGCATTCCTAATCTTATCTAAAATGTTTTTCTTTATTTAGCCAGTAGTCCATGAGCTTAAACCTGGTTCGTATTTGGACTCTACTGTGTTGGGGGATAAAGTGCTTTACGTTTGTGTAATTGTATTGTTCTGTTTTGTGTAATTGACAGCGATGGAAAAGACTCCTCTTTTGTTAATTTTCCTGTAACACGTTTTCCTCTTATAACCTTTTGATAAAACAAGAAGAATCAAAGTGTCACTATATTTGCAGAAATTTGCATGTAATGCTTTCTTTAATGTGTATTTTTGACCAATTTGAAGCTTTCTTCCGTTTAGTATTTTTGGCTTTGACTCTTCAGTTCATTGCACTTCAAGTTTTCTAGCTTAACTTTCTTACGTTTTTAAATGGAAGCTGTTAAAGTAATTGTTCCTAGCTTTTTTTGTTTTTAATACATTGATAATTAAAAACACAGGGGATTCCTAGTTTTCTTTAGTAAACAATCTGTTTTTTGTTTCGTCTATAGCTGATTTGTTTCCGTTTGTTTCCCACAGGCATCAATGATGAAAGTCTGCCGTGCGCTGGGGGAACGTTGGCCAGACAGATGATCCAGCAAAGATTAGATAGTTGTTAGAAAGTACACGGAGAGTGCTTTCACCTACAGTACAGTTTCTCTTTATTTGCAAGAGTGTTTCAGTGTTTTCAGTTGCTTCAAAGTTTTAGCATTTTCTGTTCCTTTTTTTTTTCTTTCTTTCTTTTGTATTTGTTCTCAAATGCTTCTTGTGAATTGCTTCATTTATTCCTTAACTGAGATTTAATGTTGGATGGAACAAATCGCACACATGTACTGTACTGTGGCAGCAAAGATACTATTTTAACCTCTTTATCATTGTCATCAGTTATATAATACATCTCATTATAGAGGTTTACAGACAGACACGCACACACAAGCTATATATACAGTGTATTGGATATTAAAAATGCATCAAATAAAACACAAAACAAAAACTCACTTGGGTTTGTGTTACATTAATAAAGTGGATTTTCATCACGTGAATGAAAGTTGGAGTGTTAGGATGTGTGTCAGAGAACGTTGGAACAATTTAATCTTGGCATTATCAAACGTCTTCATAAAGTGACCCGCCCAGTAATTATTTACCCTTGAATTGTTTGCGCACGTTTGCTATTGAAATGCAAAACGGCAGGTTGTGAGTGGAGGTGGGCGCCGTCTTCGCCGCCTTCGCCGTCAGTCCGGAGCTGGGAGAAAAGGGCTAAATAACCTTTGCAGCGGCGAGGATGATGAGGATCAGGATGATGAGCACCACGGCGCCGATTATAATCATCATTTTAATGTTTTTCCACCAGTATTTCCGGGCAACCCGTGTAGATGTTCGTTGGAAGGAGTCGGCCTGAGAAGAATATAGATAAGACATCAGCGAAGACGACGTTGACCTGAAAACGAACTCGGGTTGAAGTGTTGAAGCGCGAAACTAGTTTAAACGCCCTCAACTGCATGTTTTATTTAGAAGTACAAAGATTTCCTAACGTGACAGCATTTCAACGGTTGACTGAAAGTTTCCCAACAAACTCAAACTTGGTCCTAAATTGAGGTAAATTTTAAAAGTCGACATACAAGTGAATAAGTAGTTCAAATAAATACAGCAGGTAAGTGGATCGAGTTCTGCTTATATTAATTATAGAAATACATGACAGGAAATGTTCAAAATTACTTGAGTACTGAAATAATAAAATAGTTAAAAAGGCTAAATGTTTTGAAGTAGCTGTGAGTCGTTTGGTGAAGTCTTAAATTAGAGACGTCTGCTGCACAAATGACAAACGAAAGGTAGCAAAGGAACATAACACGAGTTTAAGCAAAAACCTGAGCCGACCAACAAGGGACGTAGTTGGAGGAGAAGTCTTTCATTAATCAACATTCATATTTAAATGAAGTCGTGGTTGAATATAGACCAGGTCAACAGCTAAAAGTTATACACAAAACTATTCTGATTTCAAAAAGCAGCGACTGGAGGGGTGGGGGAAACACGTCGAAGTTTTTATTTGACATTAACGTCGGGAAACAATTTGCTGAAATGTTGAAACGGCTGAACGTCTTAGGCTAGCTGTTAGCTTAGCTCACAAACAAATATATAAACTTGTTTTATAACGTTTTTGACGAAAAAAGCAACTAAACAGACAAACCTTTAGGATTTAAGTGGCTCCAGTAAGCTAGAAGAAATGGATGAATGATTTGAATATATCTTTAAAAATGATGCACAAAGTGAACTTAATAACAGCTCAAATACAGTGCATATAATGTTTATTTAAACCCGACTTTGGTGTAATTCTAGTCTTTCTCAGTCATCAGGTGCATATTACTTATTATTCATTACTTTTTGAGACAGTTTATTAAACTAGCGCTGGTCAGTTAAAACGTGCTTATTTTAATTTTCTTAACTGATGAGTTGCTTTACTTTTTATAAACAAGATTGTCAGAAAATGTTAATGACAAAAAAGTCTGTACTTTTTCTTTTTGGTAAAAATGAACGCAACCATGACAAATTACAGATTAAAGTGCGTGGGTGATGATTGGGCAAGATGCACCTTTATGCTTTTACTGGCTGTTTTACAGTTTGTTGGTAGATTGTATTTCATTAAAAAAAGAGTAGGACTGTTCTCTCACCTTGTTCACCTGGACATTTAAAATAAACTTGTCTATTTAAGAGATTTGATTCAAAATGCACCCCTCCTTGAACCGCCACCTTAATGTGGTGAAGGGGTTTGTGTGCCCGAAGGATCCTAGGAGCTATGTTGTCGGGGGCATTGTGCCTCTGGAAGGGTCTCCCAAAGCAAACAGGTCCTCGGTGACGGGCCAGACTAAGAGCGGTTCACAAATCCCTCATGAAGAACTTATCACCAAGGATCGTTACGTCACCCGGATTGGCGTCACCGGGGCCCCACCCTGGAGCCAGGCCTGGGGTTGGGGCTCGAAGGCAAGCGCCTGTTGGCCGGGTCTTTGTCAATGGGACTCGGCCGGGCTCAGCCCGAAATGGCGACGTGGGCCCGCCTTCCCGTAGGCTCACCACCCGCAGGAAGAAGCATGAGGGGTCGGTGCAATGTGGTTTGGGCAGCAGTCGTGGCGGGGTGCCTCGGCGGCTCAATTCCTGGACCAAAACCCTAGCAATGGGGACATGGAATGTCACCTCGCTAGGGGGGAAGGAGCCGGAGCTTGTGCAGGAGGTTGAGAGATACCGGCTAGAGATAGTCGGGTTCACCTCTACGCCCAAGACTGGGCTCTGGAACCCAGCTCCTTCAGAGGGGCTGGACGCTCCACTATTGTGGAGTTGCCCACGGTTAGCGGCGACGGGCTGGTGTAGGCCTGCTTATACCCCCCCAGCTCAGCCGCCATGTGTTGGAGTTTACCCCGGTGAACGAGAGGGTTGCTTCCTTGCGCCTTCGGGTTGGGGAAAGGTCACTTACTGTCGTTTGTGTCTACGGGCCGAACAGCAGTACAGAGTACCTGGCCTTCTTGGAGTCTGTGGTACTTGATAGTGCTCCAACTGGGGACTCCATTGTTCTACTGGGGGACTTCAATGCCCACGTGGGCAATGACAGTAAAACCTGGAGGGGGGTGATTGGGAGGAACGGCCTCCCCAATCTGAACCCGAGTGGTGTTCTGTTATTGGACTTCTGTGCTAGTCACAGTCTGTCCATAACGAACACCATGTTTGAGCATAAAGGTGTCCATCAGTGCACGTGGCACCAGGACATGCTAGGCCGGAGGTCAATGATCGACTTCGTTGTCGTTTCATCTGACCTCCGGCCGCATTCGCCCTGAGTACCTCAAGTGTCTGGATGTTGTGGGTCTCTCTTGGCTGACACGCATCTGCAACGTTGCATGGAGGACGAGGACAGTACCACTGGAGTGGCAAACTAGGGTGGTGGTTTTTTTTGTAAAGATTTTTTTTGGCACTAGTGGCCTTTTTTTTTTAAAGTAGGTGGACAAAAATGGGTTTAGAGAGAGATGTTGGGGAGAGACTTTCCACTCAGTTCTAGAAAAACGTATTAATGCCTCTGAATAACATGTTTGAAGCACTAGGTGACTATCTGGACTGCAACTGAGTTCATTAGATTATCATGAATAAAGACGTGAGAGAAGATCCGAGTTTAGCAGATTTAATACGGCAGTTGCAGCCAAGTGGGTCAAACGTACTTCAGGCGTCTCGATGCAGAACTGACAGAGTTTCAGTATGCACACACATATTTACGTTTCTTTTTCTGTTGACCTCTTCCACCACAAAGCCTTCTGCCGATGACCCTTCCATCAAACTGTCAGAAACTGTGATGCTGTGCATTTATTTGCTTACTGAAGTCTCATGAGATGCAACCCAGCGGTTTTAGAAATGATTATGATGACTGATTGACCTTATATGTTATTCTTCACCAAAAAAAAAGTATTTTAGCAATTTACAATCAATATGTTTGGCAGATTTTGAGATCAAACAAATTGCTTATATTGGCAAATATAAAATATAAGTCAGAAAAAAGCAGTTGTACTTATTTGCACAATTGAGCCAAAGCATAAAAATGCAGATGCAAAGAAGTGGAATTTGACTAATTGTTTCCAAAAATTACACTTTGATCAGATAAATGTACGAAAGCAGCTGCAAGCAACACAAACAAACAGTAATGATTACTTAATATTAATCTCAACTAATGATGTAAAAATAATAATTGTAGTTCCACACTGGTAGGAAGTTTTGGCAGTAACTTTGGCCTCATGTCTTTCTTTGTCTAATGAGAGCAAAATGATATTTCCAAAGGCCAAATAATGCAGAATAAGACCCAAATCTACGTGAGTCAAAGAGCCGCAAAAAGGTAAACAAAGGGAAGACGGCGAATTTACATAGCACTACGTAAAAACATTAACACTAGTATGAATCTATTTTCTATATATTTATATGATTATTGTCACAATAGAGACTGTGAGATCATATGAAAATAAAACGAATGAGCTCTGAGTGTAGACAAGGACACAGTATGAATATAAGGAATATAATTTTATACATTTCATTGAGAGAGCTGCAGGAACATATTCCAGATTACTATGCCTCTATATGGATATCAGACTATATGGGAGATGGAAACAGACTCCTGACAGAGCAGTGCAAGTAAAGAAGAGACTGCAGTGCTTGTTCATGTGAGCGTAAAGTGATTCTAATTCTGAGCCTTTTAATGTGAAGGAGCTACTGTGCAGCCTGGATATCAGACTTTGAGCTGTGAGTTTCCATCCATGCTTGATCCATGAGCAGACTGCAGACAGAGCAGTAAGAGTAAAAGAGCAAGGATTGTGGTGTTTGTTAAAATCAGATGGAATATAGATGGGTTTTTACTTGTAAACGTGCAAGTCTGCACCCTAAATATATTTCTGTTAGTTTCCTTACATGTTGTCTACTGAGTGAATTCCCTTGATTTACCTGCTGATATGCATGTGACATCATCAGCTCAGTTGTTGCCAGGCTACAAACAAACCACCGTAATGCTGGAGATTGCAACCACACCTCTCACTCTGCCAGACTCACAACAGGTTTTAATTACTTTGGACACACGTGAGACAGAAATGGATCATGGGCCTATTTTAAAGGGGATGTGGATCTTTCGAAAAGGGGCTTCAAATGGACACTGATTTTAGTTTAACGAGCCAGGAGCTAACAAAAAGCTTGGGGACCTCTGATTTAATTTTCAGAAAAATTACATTTTATAGTTTTTGAGAGGGTTTGTTATTTTTAGTAATTAAAGAATAAAAACAAACTCTAATTTAACAGATTTTCTACTTTCAATAAGATGTCTTGGATCCATGAAACTCTGTGGTGCTGGTGGATACGGCTCAGGTCTATCCAAATACTTACAGAAGCCTGCAGGTCATCCGTCTTGCCGATCAGATCATCTAATCTGTCTCCCCTCTCCATCACTTTGTCTATGTTGTCTTTCAGGATAACTTTAACCTCATTCACCTGACTTTGCACCTTGTCAAGCTGAGAGGAAGGGCCCGAGGCGGGCGGCGAAGGGGTCGTTTCGGCCTGTGGGACACAGAACTGAGGTCAGTTTTGGTGCCATCGAATAGTCACAACTCTGGAAATCGAGAGTCTGTCAGCCAAAATGTAAACACTTCAATCCCACTAGTTCTGGTGGTTTATGTCACTTCCTGTTCCTGTGTTAACAGGAAAGAGCGATGTAAGTGCAGCTCAGGTTAACGGGTCCTGGTGGACTGTCCCACAAAGCACACTAAGGTCACAAAATAAAGCCAACAGTCTACAAATGACATTTTAAATGTTATCATGGAGAAAATGGGACCCAATTTGGCCAAATCACAAAGAAAAACAATGGTTAAGTGTAAATAAAGAGCACCACTTACCATAGCAGCACTGTTTCGTGATCCCAAATACAATAAAATACAAATAAAATAAAATCCTTTAGCAGAGGCTACGGTCCAGGTTTTGGGATTAGGAAAAGCAGAGATCAGTGCTTCTTGTAAATATGAGTCACACAGTGAGAGCTGAAGGTTGCACCTCAGTTCAGTAACTCATTAACTACCATCAAAGTTGCTCTGGCTTTACTAGAGCATCGGCACAAAGAACTGCAGGAGTCTAGTCTCGAACAAGCCCTACTTTCACTTCCTGCTTTTTTTAAACAAGACTGCTAAACAGTCATTACAGAGGAGTGAAACACCACCTAAACAAATCCGCTGAGGCAGTTGTGAAATCCTTCTATAAAGAGGAAGAAACGTAGTTTATCTGGTGGAAACTTGTCTGTTAGAGGCAGCTCTATGTGTCGTACATACCATCAGCTGTCAGAGTGGATCCAGGCCAGCGCTCATCTGATATGTCCGGGCAAAGGGCTCTGTGTTTTCAACACAGGGATATTTGCAAGGCAATAAACGGGTGAAGTCACTCGCTTGCTCCACTTCATTTCCTCATCCTGTGTAGAGCAGCTTGTTGTTTCAGCAGTGAGCAGCCAGAGAACGACACCTCACAGACGTGAGCGTCCGTCATTCAGGCTGCAGAGAGCCAGGAGTTCCCCCGCTCTTCTCACGGTTCATCTGTTTTCAACTTTACCAGACTTCACACAAACGTCTGTTTAACTTTCATTTATGAGAAAGAAGAAATTTGCATGGATCAGCTGAGGCCTTGATAAGGAGTGGACTCAGAGAGAAGTCCATCTGTGACTCTTTGGTGTCGTTTTAGTCAATTTATGTACTCAGACTGCTCGTTGATGTCTCTTTTTGAACATTTTCCATCTTTTTGGGGTTATTGTGCCTGGTAGAATCTAAAACATAACTTGCAAGTATCTTTGTCTTTCCTCTTTAAACAGTGAGATTTCTGCACAAGCACAATCCCAATTACATGTTGGTGTTACACAAGTATTATTTTTATTATTATTGCTCTTTTATGTCCACTAACTAACATGGAAACATAGTTTAAATGCAAAAAGCAACAACAAACAAACAAAAAAGAAGAAAAGGATCACTGGCCCTTTCACATGACACGTACCATTTCCAAAAAAATCAACAATTTATCACCAAAAACCTTCATATGAATGACGGCAAAACATTCAGAGCAAAAGCATGACCGACATTCAGCAGGGGGGGTAAAATGAAAATGTTTGGCTTTAACCTGCTGCAAAAGTATTATGACGTCTCGTAGGAATCAATACAAAATCAGAGAAAGAAAAGACGTGCTGTTTGCCGGCTTTTACCTCGAACCCAAACACAACTGTCACACTGATGTGTGCAGCGATACCTGGTGATGCTCACAGCACTACACTCAGTCTGGGATCAGCTTTTGGAGCATTTTTACTGAAGAAATATGTCTCTACTATTTATATTTTGCAGCTGTTTCTCTGTTAAATTGTTTATTTACTTGCAATTTGACAAACTCAGACGTCCAAGGAGTAAACAACAAACCAGGAACGGGCAGAAATCACATCACAATTCCTCCTGAAATTGTTTAGTTTTTTCACTCTTCTTTTTATTAGGGAGGAATAATCTTTTCTTCCAAATTTACCATAAAACATCTAACAGAGAACATGAAATGTCTCCCAAAACCACTGCTTATCCTGTGTCACATCGACAGACTCCCGTGCATGTTGTCCCAAACATTTTATATCATAAAGTCAGAGGTGTTTTCATTTATTCTGTCACTCAAAATGGTGCTTCATCCACAGGCAGTAACTGGAATAAAGTCCTGACCTCAGGGGAGTATCTGTTCCACTTTTTCAGCCTTTCTTCCTCACTGAAATTACAACACAACAAAGTGTGAGTTTTTACATGTCAGTTTAAATCATCAGAGCTGTACGGGGAAGTAAAAAACAAAAGAACCCGGAGAGGAAGGGGAGTAACAGCCCACTACTTATCAGGGGGAGCAGAAATAGTCAATTGCCTCACTCACATGTCCATCACATAGAAATCCCAAAAGCAGGTACAGAACTGTAGTGTTACTGAGCTCAGCGGTTAAGAAGATCCGGACCTGAGTCACACAAACGTAACAGTGGGAGGCTGCTTGGCCTCAGCAGAAGGTTGCCAAATACTCAGTTAAAGTGGATTAAGTCAAATGAAAACACATAAAGACTCTACAGTTACCCCACGTTGACTGCTATGAAACGCACGCTGTCCCGGGATGGTGCTGGGTCCTATTTGAAATGTTTTTAAACTGCTTTATTTTTCTATGTTCACACGGAACCATACCATTACGAATCAGCGCAGATCATATCACGATGTCTCTGAAACTTCCCTGTTTGGAGAGGATCACGTCTTCATGACCGCCACTTTACTGATATTAAAAAGTCTGGTCTTCAAACCTCAAGTCATCATTAAAGTGGAGAAAAATTGTTGTTCATCGAATGAAAATTAGGGGCTGTTGCCAAAAGAGTGCGTTTTCATTGAAGGGGTTGCAGGGGTGAAGCTGGCTTGGCCATAGCAGCCAGACACAACTGCCTTCAGGCCCAGACGCCCGCCAGCATGTGTGCCTGTAGCTCCGGATGGAGCGGCCATCTGAACGGGAGTGGACTTTGTTCGTAGCTTTGGAGGCGAGGCTCAGTGAGTTCGAGGTCCGGTTCACCAACTAGACCATAGTCCGGTAGACTCGTCAGGCTGAAGTAGCGGCGGACCGGCCAGGTGTAGCTGCTGGTAGCCGCCCCCCTGCAGCACCCGAGCAGCCGGGCTGTCAGGGCGGCTGGGTGACGGTTCGGAGGAAATGTAGTCCCAAAAGGCGCACGGAACACCACCATTCGCTTCACCTCCAACCGTTTTTCCACACTCAGCGACACACCCGCTGAGAAACCGACCTTGGTGATTGGCGACTCTATTTTGAGGCATGTGAGGCTGACTCCAGCGACCATAGTTAGGTGCATCCCGGGGGCCAGAGCGGGCGACGTCGAAGCAAACTTGAAGCTGCTGGCACAGGGTAATCGTAAATACAGTAAAGTTATCATCCATGTCGGCGCTAATGACACCCGGCTACGCCAGTCGGAGGTCACTAAAATCAATATTGTCTCGGTGTGTAACTACGCCAAAGCCATGTCGGACTCCGTAGTTTTCTCTGGTCCCCTCCCCAATCTGACCGGTGATGACATGTTTAGCCGCATGTTGTCGCTCCGTCGCTGGTTGTCTCGGTGGTGTTCAGAAAACGACGTGGCCTTTATTGACAATTGGAAGACGTTTTGGGGAAAGCCTGGTCTGCTTAGAAGAGACGGCATTCATCCCACCCGGGATGGTGCAGCTCTTATTTCTAGGAATCTGGCTGATATTATTAGATCCTCCCCCTGACAATCCAGGGTCCAGGCCGGGGTGCAGAGCTGCAGTCTTACACGCTTCTCTGCTGCTTCTCCAGGACTATCGAAAACTCTGTTGAGCCGTGCATCCCTGCAGCTCTCAGTAGTGAAGACTTTATGAGCTTCTTTAGCAATAAAATTGTCAGAATTAGAGAGGAAATCAACTGGTTCCTGTAGACCTCCCTGACCTGACCTCAGTCTTTAATAGATCTAAATTGTCCCAACTCCACTACTCAAAAATGTCCAGATTAGTGTCCATACTGGTTCTGCTGGACCTCAGATACTGGCTTAGTGTCCATACTGGTCCTGCTGGACCTCAGATACTGGATTAGTGTCCATACTGATCCTGCTGGACCTCAGATACTGGATTAGTGTCCATACTGGTTCTGCTGGACCTCAGTGCTGCTTTTGATACTATAGATCACAGCATTTTCCTGCAGAGAGTATGTTGTTGGGATTAAAGGGACAGCTCTAGGTTGGTTTAAATCAGATCTGTCTGATAGATTCCAGTTTGTTTATGTTCATGAGGTTTCTTCAGTACAGACGAGGGTCTGCTATGGTGTCCCGCAGGGTTCAGTTCTAGGACCAATCCTGTTCAGTTTATACATGCAGCCCTTGGGAAGTTTTATCCGGAACCACAGCATTAATTTCCATTGGTATGCTGATGATACGCAGCTGTATCTGTCTATGAAGATGAAACAGAACCATCAGACAAACTTCAGGTGTCTGAAGGACATCAAGGACTGGATGTCCACTGTCCCCACTGTCCCCTCTTTTTCTCATGTTGACCTGCAGTCCCACCTCTGACCATCCCAGTGTTACCTCCACCTGTCTGTGTGGATGTCTCTGTTGGATACCTGCTGACATCCTGACCTGCAGTCCTCATCCCTGTGGATCACCGTCTATCCATATATCACATATACACAGAAGTCTCAGTTCTCCAGTTAACAGATAATTATACTGATGGATCTGGTCTTTGGTACCTTTGACGGTGTGTCTGTGTCTCTTCTCTCTTTACTTCCTGTTCAATCCGGCTGGTCTTCAGCAGGAGGGTCCCCCCTTTATTATCCAGGTCCTGGTCCAGGTTCTTCCGTCTTAAAGGGAAGTTTTTACCTGCTGTTGTTTATGTAATAATTGCTCTGGGGTCGTGTTCTGGGTCTGTAGAAAGATCCTAGAGACAACTTGTGTAAAGATCACTGAGAAAGCTTGTGTTGTAATAGATGTTGTATAAATAAAATGTAATTGAATTAAATGAAGCAATACCACCTGAACTCTTGGGGGAAGTATTGAGTCAACAGACTAAAACATGAAATAAATTAACTAAACATGAGAAAATTATGAAAAAGAAAACATATTTGTAATCAATTTCACACACTGAAGTAAAGAACTCTCAGTTTATATATTGACTTTTGTTCAGAGGTCTTTTTGAACTGCTGTTTTTGTTTCCTGATTCGGTATTTGCACAAATACAAAAACCTTGTCTGCACTCGCCACGTTTGTCGATATCTGCAGTTGACTTCTCACTGCCCCCTGGTGGACATGTTGCTTAACAACCTTATTAACGCAAATGATGCACAGAGGCATGTGGGATGTTGGAACACCGTTTGCAATGGACAGATGTAGAAATGTATGAAAATGGAGCATAAACTTTTTTTTTCTCCCTTGTTTGCACATATATTAATGGTTGATACCAAATTGGTAGGACCCAAAAGATATATATATATTCATTTTAATCTGTAATCAAAGTTTTTTTGTGTGTGTGTGTGCAGATGTGTACCCTTCACCGGCCCTAATGACAGTCTAATTATTTCTTTTATTGATCCCTAAGTAGGACGAAGAAAAAAAAAAAAGGAAAAAGTAAAAATAAATAAATAAATAAGTAACTAAATTCTGCCACGGAGGGCTAAAATCACCGGGTGTGCTATGTGATCAGACCAGAAAAAGAAATAGAAAGAGAGAAAGAGAGACGAGACAGTGGTGGTGCAGTGTGGTGCCTATGTTGTGATGTGTGTAAAAACAAAAAAAATGGAGCATAAACTAAGCTTCAGATAGCGCAAAAATGTTATACCAATTTTTAAAATAGGCACACCCCGCAGAAGAGAAGTGGTGGAGTGGAGCTGAATGGGGGGGCTCCGCCCCTAAGACAGACTGCTAACAACAGAAATGTATGGACGTGACAGAAAAGGATGTTCTTGTACTGAACGTCTGGGGAATTCCCAGCCAAACGTGTTACAGAAGTTGCATTAAAAGCTCAGGACATTGTCTAACTTCTAATATCAGGTCTTGATACGTCTCCTCTGATGATGATGCCAACTCATGTTTGGAACTCAAAACAACCATTGTGAAAGCCACTTCATGTATGTCATCATACAGAGTTCACAAACGCTGGTTTGTTTATAAAATCCCTGTCTTGTAAACGAAGTAACCCAAAGGTTCAAAGGTTTCAGTCTGGTTGGAATCTTGCTTCACCATCAAATTTGTTTTGCAGTTCGTTTAAAGGTGAAGCAAACACATAGTGAAAGAGACACTTGGCTTCTTCCTCTGAGCAAAATCCAGAGTTTGGGGTCCAGATTGGTGTTCCCGACTGATCTGGTGCTGCCGCTGTTTTGACTGGCTGTCAGAAACAAAGAACTGGTTCTAAGTTGAGACCGCTCTGAACCAGTACTGCAGCTGCTTTTGTGGAAAAGTCCTGAGTGTTGCGTCACTTACTAGAGTCCTCGTGAGAAGTCATTACCTTTATACCACCGAGACATTTGACTTTCATGCAGCTACTTACGGCAACGCTATTAGAACGTACCGCAGTTGCAATTATCCCAGTTAATATAACACTTAAACCCCTTTGATCCTTTGAGATGTTTAATCTCAAGCATGAAAACATGACAAGATTAGACAGGCTGGTAATTTAAGGTAAGGACTTACATTCATCCTGGTCACAACACTCATCTTTATTACAGCCTGAGACAAAAATCATGACTTAACCTTTAATGCTACTTTGGACACCTACTCAAAAGATCTTTTATTTCCTTTTTTTTTTTTATTTTCCTTTTTTTTATTGTCAGTGTGGACATCGTGCAAACGCTGTATGTACGATGCACCGAAATTGGCCTCTGCTTTTAACCCATCAACTAGTTTCACTAGTGAGCAGTGGGGCTGCTAGAACCAGCACCCGGGGAGCAATTGGGAGTTAAGGGCCTTGCTCAGGGGCCCCCAGTGATTTACCATTGTGGGCAGCCCCGGGCTTGAACCTGGGTCCTCCACGCCCAACACCACTGTAACCACTAGGCCACCACTTTCTGATTGATGGATGAGTTTTAATGGTTCATTTGCTTATTAACCACTTTAATGGACATCAGGGGTTCATACTACTTTAATTCAATGCATTGTGTAGCACGAAACTGCTGTTTAAAGAATTTCTGCAGCTAAATGTTTAAGTATGTTTAACATGTTGAATAACTGTTACGTCTTTTCATTATTTCTGGTTATATGAAGAGAAGTATAAAAGCCCTCAATGGGACAAATGTAATTTGAACTTGTCATCATTATAATGAATTGATGATAGAGATCCATTACGATATATTTACATTTTTCATTGGTTAAATTATAATATTTCCCAAAAAACGGGAATACTGTAAAAACACAGTGTAGTTATTTGAAAATCATTCAAACTCTATATTCAACTAACAATATAACAAAGAAACTGAGACATATATTTTATATTTTTATTTGTTAAATACCAGTAACTTGTATTGTGGAAAAAAAAAGAAAGTGATCCAAAAAGAAATTTGAGTTTTTAAAGCTAAACTTTCTGTTTTTCTTTCTTGCAAGTTTACAATGCCAATTTTTATGCAAATATGAGTTTATAAGAACAATTTCTGAGTTTACTTTCACAAATGTAAACGTTTTTTAAGTCACAACTTCTGAAACTTTTCTGCAAGTAGTGAGTTTAAAAGACATATTTCCTTAGTTTTCTCTTGCAAATTTGAAATAAATAAAGTCACTAGTTCTGAGTTTCTGAGGATGTGGGTTGTACCCATGAAATATTTGCCAGATCTTCTCTGCCAATGCCAAGCAGCTTTTCTGCTGTCATTTGTTTGCTGCCACTGGCACCTGATTGGCAGCACCTGTGAGCACCAGCCCTGATACAGTGGTCTGATACGCTGGTCTGATTCACTGGTCTGATACAGTGGTCTGATACAGTGGTCTGATACGCTGGTCTGATACGCTGGTCTGATACAGTGGTCTGATACCCTGGTCTGATACGCTGGTCTGATACAGTGGTCTGATTCACTGGTCTGATACGCTGGTCTGATACAGTGGTCTGATACAGTGGTCTGATTCACTGGTCTGATACACTGGTCTGATACAGTGGTCTGATACGCTGGTCTGATACAGTGGTCTGATACACTGGTCTGATACAGTGGTCTGATACAGTGGTCTGATACGCTGGTCTGATACAGTGGTCTGATACAGTGGTCTGATACAGTGGTCTGATACAGTGGTCTGATACAGTGGTCTGATTCGCTGGTCTGATACGCTGGTCTGATACAGTGGTCTGATACAGTGGTCTGATACAGTGGTCTGATTCACTGGTCTGATACGCTGGTCTGATACAGTGGTCTGATACGCTGGTCTGATACAGTGGTCTGATACAGTGGTCTGATACAGTGGTCTGATTCACTGGTCTGATACGCTGGTCTGATACAGTGGTCTGATACGCTGGTCTGATACAGTGGTCTGATACAGTGGTCTGATACAGTGGTCTGATTCACTGGTCTGATACAGTGGTCTGATACAGTGGTCTGATACGCTGGTCTGATACAGTGGTCTGATACACTGGTCTGATACAGTGGTCTGATACAGTGGTCTGATACGCTGGTCTGATACAGTGGTCTGATACAGTGGTCTGATACAGTGGTCTGATACAGTGGTCTGATACAGTGGTCTGATACAGTGGTCTGATTCACTGGTCTGATACAGTGGTCTGATTCGCTGGTCTGATACGCTGGTCTGATACAGTGGTCTGATACAGTGGTCTGATACAGTGGTCTGATTCACTGGTCTGATACAGTGGTCTGATTCGCTGGTCTGATGCGCTGGTCTGATACGCTGGTCTGATACAGTGGTCTGATACGCTGGTCTGATACGCTGGTCTGATACGCTGGTCTGATACAGTGGTCTGATACGCTGGTCTGATACGCTGGTCTGTAAGTGTCTGCTCCAGGAATCGGTTTGCCGTGTTTGACTGATCTGGATAGGGCCCGTGTCATAGGGCAACTTCAAGCTGGTGTTCTGCAAAACTAAGATGCAGCATTGTTTGTAGTGAGTCCTTGTCCTAAATAAAGAGGATGTCAGAGACAGGCCACAAAGTGGGCGTCCAAAGAAGACGTAACTCCCCCCTTATTATCCAGGTCCTGATCCAGGTTTCTTCCCTCTTAAAGGGGAGTTTTTACCTGCTGTTGTTTATGTAATAATTGATTGGGGGTCATGTTCTGGTCTCTATAGACAATTTGTGTTGTAAGAGACGCAGTATAAATAAAGTTGAATTAAAATTGAATTGAATATTGCCCTGTGATGGACTGGAGACTGGAGTCCAGGTGGACCTCGGCCTCTTACCTGTAATGAGTTGGGATAGGCTCCGGCAGACCCCCGAGACCTTGCAAAGGATTAAGCTCACCCCCCCAGAGCGGGTTTATCAGAGACCGCCTCCAGAATCTGGGAGTGGAGAGGAGGGAATGACCTGCCAGCAGTCCTGACCTCAACCCCTTTGAACACTTGTGGGATCAGCTTGAGCGGTCTGTTGGTACCAGAGTGACCAACAGACCGCGTTGGCTGACTTGGGACAGCTGCTGGTTGAGGAATGGGATGCCGTCCCACCGCAGCGCGACCCGACTGTTGTGGCTGTTTGGTTCTTCAACACGCCACTGTTAAATGGCCAATATGTGTTGTTTTTTCAGACTTCAATCATCCAATCCACCAAACACGAAACAAGAGTCAAAGTTGTTTGGCAGAGATGATTTGACAGATCTTTCATGGGTCCAGCCCACATCCTCAGCTCTGCTGCTCCTCCCACAAGGGAAATCATTTCGTTAGAAGTTTTGAGTTTTAACTTGCACATTTCTGAGTTTATAAAGCCATGATTTCAGAAAATTTCTTACAAACTTATTAAGTAAATTAATTCCCCTTCAGGAATTGATCAAGTATTTTGAACATTATTTGAATTTAAATTCAAGTCAGTTTTTTTTTTTTTTTTTGTTATAAAGTCTTGATTTCTGAAAGTTGAAAATGTTTTGAGTTTTCTCTCACAAATTTCTGAGTCACAATTTCCAAATGTTTTGTTAATTTGCTATAAAATAAAAAGTGTTTCATGGACTTGTTGCCTTACTCCACCTGCCACGTTTATGCTAGTAAGAAATGTTCCTTTTACAAATGTTTCAACGCATTTAAAAAAAAATCTTTGTCCATAAAAGTGGTCATTTGTAAAGCTGGAAAACATTGTGGGACAAAGTGGTCTAAGAAAAGTAAAATCTCGAGTGAAAAGTGTGATGACAGCGACATCTAGAGGCTCGCGGGCGACTTTCACCCGTAAACGTTCCGTGATTCGGCCATGACAATGTCTCGAAAAAGGGAATTAGAAGATGATTTATAACCTCCTTTACTGCGACCACTGATAGAAACAAGGTGTTTCAACAGTTTCATCCGCCAGTCTTATATTAGGGCAACTGCTGCAACTGCGTCTGAGCTGCCGCCTCGAGGGTTAATCATTGTTCAACACAACCGCTTTCCTCCAAACCAACGGGAGCCTTCTTTTCTCCTTCTTCACCGCCACGTTTACAGTTTTTTAAGCTTTTCTGCAGGAGAAAGAAGATGAACTCCAGCAGCGGAAAGACTTTCCTGTTCACGTCCGAGTCAGTTGGAGAACGACTTTCCGGTACAGCACCGAACCGAACCGAGCCGAACTACACTGGTCCACATGTGTCACGTTTACACGTAAACATTGAAATAGAAGATAAAAACAAGGACTCGTTATTTTTGTGAACATGCTGCACTGCATTTATCCTGTAAGAAAATCCCTTTAATTATTGCTCTCGTTCAGAGAAAAGGTCCGGTACGCTTGGATCCCGGTTGGCGGATTTCCGGTCCCTGCAGGATCCAGAAACTGCCCTGACTAGCAGTTAGCTTCTGCTAGCTGTGTCTGACCTCTGTTAGCAGCTCATCGTTGCTACAAAATCACCCTTCGCTTTGGTTTGTCGATTCTTTTCCTTTTTTAGACCAACTTTATTGTAAAATTAACAGGTATATAGAGAACATAGTGCGTTATTGCCAGGAAATTAGCAGAAAATAGGGGAAAACCAAAAGAATAAAAAATTCCAGTCATAAATGAAAAATCAGCACTAGAATGAAGCTGAATAATTTTTTATTAATCTGATAGGAAAATTATGTTGTTGCAAGACAAACATCATAATAAAAAAAGTCTTTAAAAATATAGTATACCCTATACAATTGGCCTCTTTTATTTTCAGTCTTAGTTTGGTCCAGTGTAATTAAATCATTCACTAGTTCACACAAAAAGGAAGAAAAGACATAACCCAAAACAAAATAAATGTACAAAATACAAACATTTAATAGATGCTGGATATTGTGTATAAATTCACCATAATTTCCAGAAAAATTTATATTTAGGTAACATATCATACCGTAGATGACCACTGCACCCAAAGATGTTATGCAAAGCTGATGATACATGAAGACCTGACTTTGTTATTTTCAATAAAACGTTGATTTTGTGTTCTCAGATAAAATGTGTGGTCAGATCAGTGATGCTGTACTTGACGCATTTCTCAGTCAAGATCCAGACTCTAAAGTGGCCTGTGGTAAGTTTTCAGTCTTTGATCTTAATACTCATCTTGTAAATATGTATCTTGACATTATCAATATTATAGGCCCTTTTCCAAGGTCCCTTCAAGTTATATAATGTACTAGTTTATAATCAAAGGAAAAGTTTGTGACAATAACTGACATCTAGTGGTCAAGTTGGAGATGGCACCATCTCAAATACCATCAGTCATTATGCAGCGTTGATAAATCTTGATACAGAAAACCTTGAAGACAGCAACAACAATCAGGAAGGAATCCGTAACTAAATGAAAACAACCTTCCCCAGGTTTTTGAGCAATTGAGGAATACTTTAAAAGCAGCTTTTATACTACAGTATAAAGATGGACACATTACTTTACAATTTGATTGTCTGGATTCAACTAAATAAAAGTCTTATGATTTAAACCTCTGCTTCGAGTGAGACAAGAAGGAGAAAAGTGAAGGTAGACAAAACAAGAATCAGACTCAAATTCATATCGAGTTTTTATATTTTTGTTCTTACAGAGACCTTTAATAATCCTGTCAGAGTGTTTTATTCAATGTGCAAAAATCTAGACTGTGATGCAATAAAAGGCCTCTGTGATGTGAGGTCCTTAGACAACTCCAGAAGAGCAAAAAGTGTGGAATATAACAGTGGACCAACCAGGAACCTGGAATAACAGTGGACCAACCAGGAACCGGAATAACAGTGGACCAACCAGGAACCGGAATAACAGTGGACCAACCAGGAGCCGGAATAACAGTGGACCAACCAGGAGCCGGAATAACAGTGGACCAACCAGGAACCGGAATAACAGTGGACCAACCAGGAACCGGAATAACAGTGGACCAACCAGGAACCGGAATAACAGTGGACCAACCAGGAGCCGGAATAACAGTGGACCAACCAGGAGCCGGAATAACAGTGGACCAACCAGGAACCGGAATAACAGTGGACCAACCAGGAACCGGAATAACAGTGGACCAACCAGGAACCTGGAATAACAGTGGACCAACCAGAAACTGGAATAACAGCGGACCAACCAGGAGCCGGAATAACAGTGGACCAACCAGGAACCGGAATAACAGTAGACCAACCAGGAACCTGGAATAACAGTGGACCAACCAGGAACCTGGAATAACAGTAGACCAACCAGGAGCCTGGAATAACAGCGGACTAACCAGGAGCCTGGAATAACAGCGGACCAACCAGGAACCTGGAATAACAGTAGACCAACCAGGAGCCTGGAATAACAGCGGACTAACCAGGAGCCTGGAATAACAGCGGACCAACCAGGAACCTGGAATAACAGCGGACCAACCAGAAACTGGAATAACAGTGGACCAACCAGGAACCGAACCAACCAGGAACCGGAATAACAGCGGACCAACCAGAAACTGGAATAACAGTGGACCAACCAGGAACCGAACCAACCAGGAACCAGAATAACAGTGGACCAACCTGGATCCGGAATAACAGCGGACCAACCAGAAACTGGAATAACAGTGGACCAACCAGGAACCGATACAACCAGGAACCAGAATAACAGTGGACCAACCTGGATCCGGAATAACAGCGGACCAACCAGAAACTGGAATAACAGTGGACCAACCAGGAACCGGAATAACAGTGGACCAACCAGGAGCCGGAATAACAGTGGACCAACCAGGAACCTGGAATAACAGTGGACCAACCAGGAACCGAACCAACCAGGAACCGAACCAACCAGGAACCAAAATAACAGTGGACCAACCTGGAACCTGGAATAACAGTAGACCAACCAGGAGCCTGGAATAACAGCAGACTAACCAGGAGCCTGGAATAACAGCAGACTAACCAGGAGCCTGGAATAACAGCGGACCAACCAGGAACCTGGAATAACAGCGGACCAACCAGAAACTGGAATAACAGTGGACCAACCAGGAACCGAACCAACCAGGAACCAGAATAACAGTGGACCAACCAGAAACTGGAATAACAGTGGACCAACCAGGAACCGGAATAACAGTGGACCAACCAGGAACCGGAATAACAGTGGACCAACCAGGAACCGGAATAACAGTGGACCAACCAGGAGCCGGAATAACAGTGGACCAACCAGGAACCGGAATAACAGTGGACCAACCAGGAACCTGGAATAACAGTGGACCAACCAGGAACCGAACCAACCAGGAACCGAACCAACCAGGAACCAAAATAACAGTGGACCAACCTGGATCCGGAATAACAGTGAACCAACCAAGAACCGAAATTACAGTGGACCAACCAGGAACCGGACTGGAGTGAGTAGGTTAGAAACTGTTCCTAAAGCCAGCCACCAAACTGGACCCAAACTGGACCCAAACTGGACCTAAACTGGACCTAAACTGGACCCAAACTGGACCCAAACTGGACACAAACTGGACACAAACTGGACCTAAACTGGACCCAAACTGGACACAAACTGGACACAAACTGGACACAAACTGGACCCAAACTGGACCCAAACTGGACCTAAACTGGACCTAAACTGGACCCAAATTGGACACAAACTGGACCCAAACTGAACCCAAACTGGACACAAAACTGGTCTGACCTGACTGGACTCATCCGGACCTCCAAGAGGGACTGGAAATTTCACACATTATTTTCTGTAACAAAAACACTTCTGCATGTAACACCAATTGACATATATAGATTACTGAATGAAATGATGAGTAATGAACAACCAGTGAATGATGTCAGTAATAGCTGGAACAGTGAAACGGTTTAGAAACAGATGATAACTAAACCACAGAGGAAGTACGCTGGTATGTTTAGAGATCACAAACTGTCCACAAGACAGGAGCCAAGGAGGGAACCAAAACCAGCACAGTTGACCTCTGCGGCCACCAGAAGACAAACATCTGGCCCCAAACGTCCAGAAGCCTTTATGGCTCTAACTACACTGACTATCAGGTAAAACCCCAGGAGGGGAAAAACTTCTGTTTCTGTTTCAGAACCAGAGTCAGAAGATCATAAAAACACAGAACCACACAAACATGAGAAACACACCACACAACCAGAACTTCAGTAGCACCTCAACACCCGTCCATCCACCTTCTACACCACTTCATCCTTCGCAAGGTCACGGGGGTCTGCCGGAGCCCAAGCACGGGGAGAACATACGGACTCCACCGGGCCGGGAATCGAACCAGGACCCTTCTCGCTGTGAGGCAACAGTTCTGACCACTAAGCCACCGAGCTGCCATAATTCAGCTAATATTTTTTTTATTTCCAAATAAAGTAAAAGATTTGTTTTCCGTGGACACGCCTACGCAGGTGTTTGTTTAAGAACTGTTTTAAATCTCTTTTTGAAGTAAAATGGTTCCGGGAACTGACCTGGTACTAAGAATACTTGAGGTTAGATATTTCCCTCTGGACCAAAGTTTTATCTTTTCTGTATTGGAACACTTGTGGTCACACGTTTATCTGACGACACGCATCATTAGACAGGGTTTGCATTTTTGTCTCGCGTTTTGTATCTTCAGGGCTTGATGTTCGGCTACTGGCGAGTGTATGCCCTTAACCCGCAGCAGCACCTCATGCACTCCTGTCACTCAGGCTCTTGTCCCGCCCCCTTGCCTTTCTCCGCCACTCGCAAACCCGCTTCAGTCCTAATTATATTCAATCTAACCCCACATAACACAGCTGAACATAGATGCCGGAACGCTACAGTATTACAAATAATTTGCAGTAGTCACAGAAACATGAAGCCGTCATTTCTTTCTGAGCCCTCCAGACTTGCAGGCTAAACTGAGGACAACGTAGTCTGGAGGGCTCAGAAAGAAATGACGGCTTCATGTACTGTACGGTACTCTGTACAGTGCATCAGTCAGGAGGATCAGGTTCTGATTGGATGTGGTAAAAAGGCAAATAAGAAAAGCTACTCCTCAGAAACGTACAGACAACTTGACAGAAAGGTTTGTGCATCTGGTCGTAACGGTCTCTGAAGAATCTTTTAGTTTTTAGTCTCCCTCCTCTACTGACGGCGCTGCTCTGTTGGTGCTCCTCAAACACTGTTGGACCATCCTCCACTGATGCCAACATTAGCAGTCACTTCAGAGGAACGCCTAAGACTTCACAGAAGTGCCATTTCTTACATTTTCAATTCTCTCCAAGTACCAGCCAATAAAAGGCGATTCTGTGGTGCTACATTTTCCTCTCATATTTCAAGTGTAATAAGGTTTTGGGGCAGAGCCCAGCTTGGTTATAGTAAGAGGACAGCGGCTGTGAGTGATGTGAGATGAGAAGAGATGGTCCATTAATAACGGAGAGGAGATGGTTTCAGTCTGGAGGAGCTGATTTTCTGATTCAGCGCTCAAACCCCTTCAATTACTTTGACAACCTGTTAAGAAATTCAGGAGGAAGACGGCCAGCTCATGAAATTTGCAGAGCCTGGTTGACTTTCACATATTTTCATAAAGGTCCTCCATGTGTGAGAAGGAGGTTATTCTGGATCTCAGCTGGTTTCTTAAAAGCAGAACACGTTTCACTGTGGGTGCACGCTCACTTTAGAGAGAATATTATATTATTATTATTTGTATACAGTTTTATGCAACAGTTTGACCTCTAATATTTGAGTTTACCTAGTCTTTGTACATTTTGACAAACCTCATGTTTCTCCACAGGCACATCTACTTAAGCTTTAAGGTTCAATTTGAAAATAGAGAGTTTGTGCATCCAAGTCTCCCCAAAGTCCGACATAATGTCATGAACGGTTTCAACACCTGCCGTGATGCAGACATTGATGTTTGTTGTACTGCAACAACCCAACACTGATGTACCTGACTGTTGCATCCGTTTACAACTGACAATGTAAAACAAGGTTTTCCCGTCGCCGTCCGAGTCAGCAGCCGTTACAGAGGACCATTTTTTTTACCGTTTTTTTTACCGTTTTTTACATTTATTTTTACCGTTTTTTTTACTTTTTTTTAACCGTTTTTTTTTTTTTTACCGTTTTTTAATGTTTTTTTTTTTTTAACCGTTTTTTTTTAACCGTTTTTTACATTTTTTTACCGTTTTTTTTTTAACCGTTTTTTACCCGTTTTTTTTTTTTTTTTGACCGTTTTTTACCATTTTTTTTAACCGTTTTTTACAGTTTTTTAACCTTTTTTTTTACCGTTTTTTAATTTTTTTTTTTTTTACCGTTTTTTACATTTTTTTACCGTTTTTTTTTACCGTTTTTTTACCGTTTTTTTTTAACCGTTTTTTTTTTTTACCGCTTTTTACCATTTCTTTTTACCGTTTTTGACAGTTTTTTTAACATTTTTTTTACAGTTTTTTACCGTTGGCTCCGTCATCACACTTCACCCAGTTTTTGCTCTCATCTTTCAGTTGTTGGCGTTTTTGACTGCAGGCCTAAAAATGCGGAACATTTTCAGGAAATTCGAGACAAATCCGACTGCCAACTCGAGGACGATGCTCGCCGCTGATCATTGACATAAAACACAGTTTAAGACTGAAAGAAACTGGTTTTGGTTTCTGTTGAGTCATCTGCTAAATTGTGAATAAATGTTCCACGTTGACTTTTTAAGAGATATTGCCACCATCCATTCGCAGTAGGACTTTTTAACTTTGGGTAAATTAATGAATGTTACCCACTTCTGTGAATTTTCCGTCCTCTTAAAATCCACCTGAAGACACCCCGCTGACTTCCCTGGCGGAAAGATGTGGGCTAACATGCAGATCAGGGTCCTGAGCGGATACTCTCCCCTTCTCTAACTTCTCTGTTTTACCGTATCACCTTGAAATCCGCAGGGCGCCCTCCCAGGAGTCCCTCTGTCTATGAATGCTAATAGGATCTCTCTTTTAATAATAAATAGCTGCTGATAAAATAATACATTTCTAATGTCCCTCTCAGACCGTTTTCCCTCTTCCTCCATCTCACATTAGTTTATCAGGGCTTTGCTGCCCTCCAAACACTTTTAGGTTAATTATTTAAAATGACTGAAAAATTAATGTCCTACTATTTTTTGGGGTGGGGGGGCCTCAAAAGCCATCGTTCAGACTGTAAAAATAGCGGCGCACAGGCCCTTCAATCATTTTCAGATGCATGAATGTTAAGGAAACACATGCAGGGTGAAATGAGCATTATAAGGCAGAATAATTCCTGCAGCAATTTAATACAACATTGTCAATTATTCAGAGCTGAATCTCTTTGCTGACACTTCACACATTTATGTTTAATCACGTTTAGGGCATTTGGATACAATTGCTTGGCGGGTTTTTGTCCCACCCTGAAGCGGTCTATCTGGTCTACAAGAGGAGAAACCTATATTTTATGCTGGCAAATTTAAAAAGCGTCCATTTGGGACATCATCTTCTCAGATCTTTTTGGTCATGCAGTGAGATCCTGTTTCTATACCCTCCCATCAATGTTTAACGGCCAACAAAACCAAAAAGATTTTTCCATTCTTATGTGCAATTTAAGCATTCCTCTGCGGGTCCCGCCGCGGTATCGCTCCGTCGCCACACAAATGCTTTTGTTTGCTGGCTGTCACTGAGCTGTATTATTTAGAGGCAGAACAAACAAAGTCTTCTTCTCCTCTTCCTAATTCATTTGAACGCGGGCTCCTCGGGCCTGTCAGCGCATCTACCACGGGGATCAATTTCACCACCACAAACCCGCTGGATCAGATCAGATGGGACACGAGCTCTTAAAACAGCCTCGCTACCTTTGGTGCAGGCCCTCCGAGGGGGGGGTCTTGGCTCCTCACCCTGAGAAAGACGTCTGTTACGAGAGGTTCAGGATTAGTAACTATTTAAAACTCCTTCATATAATTGAAATGAGCATAAATGATGACAAGGGTTAAATGATGCGCTTGGAGACATTTCTGAGTCTCAAATTAATTTAAATAGTTGCGTGATATGCCCAGAGGTTCTGGGTCATTTTTTTTCTAATCCCTGTCTCGTCTCCTTTGTCCCTGTTTAACCTACAATTTAAATACAGAATGAGGAGATAAAACCGAAAGGCTTCAAGACCACATCGGTGCTCTTTAAAATCCTGACCAGTTATTTGATGGAAAACTGAAGACTAATCAGCATCCGCCTTCATTTAAGTCAGCTTTGTTTTACCAAAAATCACACAAATTTGTCAGTTATGAGGATTTTCAACTTAGATCTTTTATTGTATATAAAAAGATGAAATCTTCTACACTGCGTTCACAGCGGCATATTTCAGTCACTTCTGGTTTAAACGTCCAGTTGGAAGGAAAATGCCACATAAACGCCTCGTCCAGTGCCACTCCATCTCATTTGTATTTTCAACTGATTAAACGGATAAAACATTTTACTAACTGATCCAAGAAAATTCTACCTTTTTTTTTTTTAAAATAAATTTCACAATGTAATTTGGCTTTAAGTCCTTCTGCACATGTCGGGACTTGACCCCAAGGCTCCATCCGGCGTCCTAGACTGATGTAACCCTGAAATTACGGAACATTGCTGCAGTTCTCTGATTGATTATTCGAGGTGATGTTTCCATTCCTCTTTTCTGTAAAAGAAAAGCTAAACTCTGAATTAGCGATGAAGGTAGCGCTGCAGGGGCTCGGTGTTTCCAGTGAATTATATTTTTCGATTAAACATAATTCTCGTATCGCGTAACTCTGTATCTCATCCTGCGAGATTACAGCTGTAATGAAGATGGACAAAACATCTTAGGCTTTGAGAAATTACAGCGACTGCTGCTGTCGAGAAATTCAGAAGATGATTCAAACGGCTGTTCTGAGGTGAAGTCCTTATGTAATGTACAATGATTAAGCAGAGTTAGAACAACTGCATCGTGTTAATGAGGCCAAATTTCCTGCAAACTAGATTTTAAAACTTTAGATTGACTGGCTTCGCTGCCAGAGACGTGGAAATGTGAAGAAAGCGTTTCCATTTTGTGATAAACTGTTTTATCAACACTGAGAAACAACCTCACCAAAGCATTTAAAGGTTTTTAAGATATTTGGCAGATTCTTTTTAGAATCAGAGGCATTTCCAGTACAGATCGTCTTTGTTTTGCTCAAATCCAGGAGAGACGAGGTGGAAACGAGACGCGAGACTGGCTTTAAATCTGAGTCGATTTCTACTGAGCTCCATTTTTAAACTTCACGGCAGAAATAAACATCTGAACCCTGGTATGAAAATCCTTCACAACTGTACATTAAACCATATAGAGCCACAAATGTATGACTTATGCATTCAGTTAGAGGCGTGGCCTTTCGATGGCTGCAGGACCCGGCGCCGGCCGCCGGCCGTCATGGCTTTAGCAGCGCAGCGCTTAGCATTTGCAGTGAATTTGGGATCTGATGAGCTGTTGGCGGCGGACTGAAAGGACCTCTTGACCTGCAGAGATTCTGAAGTGATACCCGTACGTCTGTGTTTGTTTCAGCCCGTTGGCGCTGGAGAAGTGACGTCGAGGCCTCGTGTTTGAGTAAACATTATCTTTCAGATGTCCTCCTGCAGTATTATAAATTACTTCAGGTCCCCAGACCATTTAAGTCCAGTGTCAATGGGATATAAGTTGTAAATGAACAGCTACGAGGGCATAATTCAGGTGTGATGTGGCTGCTTCCACCGTTGCGTCCGGGTTGGCTCTGGGGGGTCTGGGAGACGCTACCTTCATCTTCTGCTCAGAAGCTGCTGACGAAGCCTAAACTGTGTCTGGCCGAACATCGTCTAGCTCATCGGCGACGTCTTGCAGCTCGACCGCGGCCTCCGCCGGGCGATCGAGCGAATGGGCAGCTTCGCTGGGATCCTAGAAGAACAAGAAATCTGGACCAGGAGCCGTTTTAATAAAAGACTTGTTACTCCGAATGATCCTAAAAGCATAGACATTATTAAAACATTTATTAACCAGCTTCATACTATGAAATATTTAGTTGGACTGCTTTCTTAGAAATCATTATCATAATAACAATTTTATATGAGGACTAAATCATTAAGTATTAACAATTATGTTTAAAAAAAGAGTCTAGACTGCTTGCTGCCATTGTCGGTTTGTTGTGAGTTATTTTAAAAAAGAGTCATTTATTGTGACTAAATAAAATGAATCACTTAGTCACCTAAAGCATCCACACAACAGGAAATGTATTATATATGTCCTCCTATCAGTAGTATTTCTATATGTAAGGTGTAAACTGATGAGTTTAAAACTCCTTCCTGCTCATTCCAGAAAATCAAATGCAATTCTTTGTCTGTAATAAAAATAAAGAGAAATTCAGTTTTTGTGCTGTGTTCAGCACAGATGTTGATTCAGAAGCCCACAGTGTGATGGAGGCAAGATTTAAAGGTTTAATGTACATCTTCAAAATGTTATTGTTAGTCCACCGACTTGGGGCGGAGGATGAGGATGTGGAGGTGATCCGCGCCTGACTTTCAGTGCATCACTGAGGATATCTGGAGGGGCTTTGTGGAGCTTAGATTAAAAACAAGTGAGTCTGGATCACAGAAACGTGAATAAGATGATGCTTCTGCTTGAGGAAGGACACTGACCTCTTAAACGCTCTCCTCCCAGGTCTCATCAGAGATGTAAGTCTCTATCCAGTTTTAATTTCCTTCATAGAGCCAAAGTTGAAAGACTTTCTTAAATGATGAGGGTCTAATGCCTGTCTTTTAGAACCTTTATTCACAAAATCAAAAGTCAAATACTGGAGGTAAAACGAGGGCTAATGCAAGAAACATGTTGCTGGATGTAAATAAGCTTTATGTTGGGAGGAAAACCCGGCTGCGCTTTCCTGCTTTCATACATTTTAATCCAAAAAGCTGTTTTCAGATATTATGTCAAAGCCGGGCTTCCTGCTTACAGCAAACCGGATATTAATTGGGTATGAAAAGGGATTGTGAACAAAGGAGGACAGAAAATGAAAAAGGGGCCCAAAAGAACAGAAGAAAACATGTTTTAAACATTAAGTATGCTGCTGAGATGATGCTGATGAGTGGCGGGGAGTGTTGCAGAGAAAGTGTCATACCATGAATGTGCACACACACACACACGAGTGTCTTCTAATTCCTGCAGACCCCGGGGCTTTGCTCTCAGGCCCCTCAGCTGGGTGACAACAAACCTGCCTGTCTGATTTATGGAAATACAGATGGAGATTTTATTACACCTGCTCATGGTAAACACAGACACGAGCACACAGATGAGCTGAAAGGACAAAGGAGGGTCAAACGTACGCATGGGTGTGTGTGTGTGTGTTACTCATGTTGTGAAGACATTAATCTGTCTAGACAGTCACATTGAATAAGTCCCCTAAACCGATGTGGAGCACAGTTGTCTGTGTGTGTGTGTTTGTGTATTTATAAGGTCAAAATAATGGAGCCGATAAATTTAAAAGGTGGAATTAGGACTCAAATTTGTTTTTACAATTAGAAATAGAATCTGATTTGGGCGGTCATATTACGCCTGTTTGACATCTTCATGATGAATCATCGTCTTTAGACGCGACTCGAGTCTCGAAACATATGTACTGTTCTTGTGCACAAACACTCAGTCCCCATGGCGCTGAACGCTACTTCTGAAGAGTTTTTTTTCTAACACCAGTTCTCGATGACATCATATAGGGTGGAATTTCCTTTTATGGTCACATTCTCCAGGCAGCGCGTGTCCACCAAAGCAAGACTTCAGTGTTTGTTCACCAGCAGAAGTTCACAACTATGCAGCAAGTTATCAATCATGCTTTGATACTGGTTGATCTGCTAGAACTTACGCTTGCCTTTAAAGGAATGTTTATTATAGTTGTGAGGGAAAACTCCAAAAAGTAAGGTGGGAGCAGTTTTCAGGCCGATGATGGAGCCACGTGGCGATTACGGTGTGTTGTGTTATCAACCGACGTGCATTTTATTGCAAACATTTGGTGCGGTGGCTGGGCTTCCATAATCGTACAGTTTTGAGCTTTCACATGCAAGGTTAAACCTAAATAACTTTAAAAAGTTATGAATTATAATAATAATTAATATTATTGTTATTATTGCATTTCATGAAGAAAAGGATCCAAATGAATTAATTATCACACCAAGACAGCTTTGATTCTTGGCAGTTATGGAGGTAGTTTTGTGACCCCATCATTAGCTTTTCCGTTTCATGGCTGAAAATACGCGTGTCTGACCAGCATCTGGACTTGTCTGCGTAGAGATCGGCCTGTTTTTGGAGTCAGGTGGTTGTATATTGTAGACGGGAGGAGGGACGGTTCCTTTGGAAAGCATGAAATGCTTGCACACAACTAGCGAGAACCATCAAACCAGTCCAAAGGTGCTGAAAGGGATGAAGAATCAATTTACACCTGAGCTCAGAGGGGAGACCGGAGGTGTAAAAGAAATCCAGATGAGAGCATAGTTTCATCTTTGAGCTGAATATTCATCACTTCTAAATAATCTGCATCAATGAAGGGGGCAGCAAGGAGTTTCATTATCAGTTAATCGTATTTGTTTGCAATTTACTTGGTGAGCTGTTTTAAAACGGAAGATGAAGAACTGGAGAGAGAAAGTAAACGGATTAAAAGCAGAAGGAGTCGGCTGTCACCGTCCAGACCTGGTCTGCTCTGGTGGAGACGCCCCTACATGCACCTCCACAGTTTATCTAACTTCCTTCTTTTCTTTCACGGATACCCTCTCCCGTTTTTTCCTACGTGGTGAGCTCTACACTCGTCTTAATCCTTCACTTCAGTTTCTTTTCTCCTTCTCTCGTCCTGTCTGGAGTCTTCCACGCCCTCCTTCATCACATCTTATCCCGCCCCTCAGCGTTCAGTGATTAATGCGAGTTTTAATTGTCATGCTCACTTTTATGCTCATTAAAGTGCATTATGCAGCAGTTAGGGTATTAAAGTTCAGCGAGAAATTTCATGCATACTGATGAGAATGCAAATGAGCCCAGCGTGAACAGATACGTGTGATTATCCCCAGGAGTGAGCTGGAGTGTCATTATCACCCCTACTAGCCGTTTTAGCCGAGCAGACAGAGACCGCAAATAGAAATCATGTTAATAGGTCGCTAGAAGCAGTCTTCATGCCTGGGTACCTGGGTAGTATTTAACATGCGACGCTCCACGCTGCAAGAAATCCTGCGTGGGTATTGTTCACCGAGGTGCAAAGAATCCAGGCAAGCGCGTGTGACCTGCACATGCAAGCAAACCGTTGAGATTCATGTTTAAGTGATGTTTATAGAGAAAACAAGCAGGTTCAAGCATTAACAGTAGACTATCGGTTCAAATAAAAGTGACGGCACATTTACAAGCCTCTCTGTGAATGTCAGACTTTATTTGTATGGAACTTTGCAAATGACTGAATACACTGCAAACACAGGCAAGGAGTACAAGGAGGCCTGGACAAATCCTCCTGACACGGAAACACACCGGTAAATCTGGTCAACAAATTGATGGTACAAGACAGCTTAATAGCAGCTTTTTAAAAGAGAGATGATGAATGGCTAAAATTTTTAACTGATTACAGTCAATAGCAGATCCATCCAAATGCCTGAAAAATGAGCACCAGTCAGTTCTGTCTCATTGTACTCAGTGCAGATGTGTTTCTGTGCTGTTGTCTTTCTTTCCCGGCCCACCCATTGGCCCACCACGCTGCGTGAATAGGCTCAGTCATTACCGAGCTGCGTCTGTGCTGTCTGCAGGGTAAAATGAGACAATAGTCAAGATTTTCAACCAGGGGGCCCGAATCATTTACTCAGCGTGGAGCGAGTGTGCCGCACCGAGGCTGATGATGAGACTGTCCTGCAGAAGCAGCATGTGGTGCTGTCACTGGAGGAGAAAACCTCAGATAAACTCATTATGCTGACAAATTGGTGTGTGTTTATGCTCAGTAAAACAGTTTAAACTTGTGCCTGTAATGTCCCTTGGCGATCATAAAATAGAGATATTCAGTTTTTCTTTCAGGTCATGTTGCACCATCTTCTGATAAAGGGAACAGAAAGACAGAAGCAGTGAAGTTTGAGGAGACACGCATGGAGGTTACAAAACAAAAGGAAAAAAAAGCCTAAAAGATCATTTGAATAGTGCAGCACCACTTACAGACAAGCCAACAAGTCTTTGGCCACTGCAGCTGTTCCCCTCCTCTGAAGTTATGATGCATGACATGAATGACAGAGTTGTATTTGAAGTGTACCTGGAAAACATTTTTGTTAAGGCTTTTCTTTTTAGTATAGCTATATTTGACTTATTTCTGTTGTCTGCCTTGCCTACAGTGTTAATGCTATAAATGATTATGTTAGACATGACTGGGGGTACTAAAAACAAAGTGTATGTAGTAGTATTTCTGTGCACAAAAACTTGTGAGTCTGAATGCTGTGGCAGCTTCCTTGTGGATTTTTTTTTCTAACACTGGCTCTTTGTGATGTCATAGGGGGTGGAATTTCCTTGTATGGTCACATCCCCCAGGCAGTCTACAGCTTCACGGATCATTTTAAAAGGGTTAAGTATGTTTTACATTTAAGTTGATCTGTTAGTACTTCATACTAAGCATTTTGCTTTTATTTCCAAGATGTCTCCAAAGAAATGTGTTTGGTTGTGAGGAAGCTAGCTGGTTCAATGGATTCAGCTTTTTTATTTAATTTAATTTTTTTAGATTTTCTCCACTTGGTTAGTATTTTACCACACTTCCCTAATCTACACATATTAAAACAGGTTTATACAGAAAAATGTATGTACATATGTGAGCGGTGAGTGACTAAAAGATGACATCATCCGCTCCACCCATTGGCCAGCCTTCAGAAATTCAACCTATCAGAAAACATTTGAGACAAATTCTTTTTTCTTTTCCAAGATTCTGTGGTGCTAGTGGCCTTTATTGGTTAAGTAGGTGGACAGGAAACAAGTACAGAGAGAAGCGGGAAGACGCACAGCAAAGAGCATCGGGCCGGGACTCGAACCTGCCCTGCCTGCTTGATGGCCCACTCAACCCGCTGAGCTATACTCTAGAGGTATAGGAAATTAAATTAACTAGCCCAAAACGAGTTGTTTTTTTTTTCTTCTCCAAGTTGAATGACGTTTTACCTGATACGCCAGGTGAGTGCAGTCAAAAACAGCTGGGGATTACAAAAGAAAAACATCTTTACATTTATTATTTCAAAGATGTATGGGATTACTCTGCCATGTTTGAGTCATCCAACAACAGGCTCAGACACCAGCGACTTCATGGTCGCTATGAAACCCACAATAGCGTCCGAAGAGGCTTCACAATTACGCTGGCAGACTGGAGTCACCCCAGTTGGACAGCCACAATCACTAGAAACGTCCTTTCAAACAAAAATCAAATACAGCCAAGACTAAAATCTATTGTAAGTTTAATTATTTAACACAAAAATAATTATTTCAATATCTTCACTTGCCAACTTTTTTATTTTTATCATACTTATTTGCTTGATGCCCAAATGGAAGTTGACTACATTTCTCATATTCTGAAACTTGTTTTTTTAAGCTATCGCACCGAATGACCGGTTTTGTTCCTGTAGATGACTTCCAGATCGATTTTAGCCCACTTCTTCACAATCTTTTTTTAAGCGTCTCGCAGTGACTTGTTTTTTCTTTCAACGCTTCACATTCCAGCGGAGCTACACGTCACAGGGGGCGGTGCTGCGCTCTCTGCCCCCTCCCCCCAGACCACGAGGCTCGAGTGTTGACAGGCCAGGCAGGAAGACACCCAGCTTGCTCCCAGACAAAGCCTCTTCTCTCTGCTCAGCGGCGAAACGCCGCCTGAAGGCAGCACGTCACAACTACCCGCTTTTAAAAAGCTTGTTTCTCTTGGTTCATAAAGGATTAGTCGAGCAGCCGTACGGGAATTTTGGCCTTCAGTCCGGTCTGGGGTCTTACTGCGGGGCCAACCGGACAGGCCCCGCCTCTCCGTAATTTGTCAACAAAGGGGTTTGACAAGTGGTGTGAAGCCCCGCCCCCATGCTCCAAACACGGCTGCCTGTCTGACCGCGGCGCACCGTTTCCTCTCCGTTCATGAGCTGCGTTGACTTCCTCCGTGGCCGTTAAAGCGGAGTTATCATGGCGGAGCTCGTACAGCAGCCCCCGGCGAAGCGGCTCTGCTGTAGACCAGGCTTCGGCGCGACGTGTAGGCAAGGCCAGCGGGCCGCGGGGGCGCCGTGCGGCGTCTCGGCCGCCGGCCAGGGCGAGTCGAGCCGGAACCAGAGCCCGGAGTCTCTCCTGGACATCGCTGCGAGGAAAGTCGCGGAGAAGTGGCCGTTTCAGAGGGTAGAGGAGCGTTTCGAGCGGATCCCGGAGCCCGTCCAGAGACGGATCGTGTACTGGTCTTTTCCAAGGAGCGAACGGGAAATCTGCATGTACTCGTCGTTCCACATCGGCGCCGAGGAGGTCGCGGGTAGCGTGGAGAGCGGCGACGAGACGCGGCTGCCGTTCCGCCGCGGCGTCGCTCTGCTGGAGAGCGGCTGCGTGGAGAACGTGCTGCAAGTCGGTAAGTGGAGTGGAGAAACCGGCCACGACGGCCGGAGATTCAAACACCCCACTCTTGAAAACACAACCCAGTCATGTTATTGATGAACACGGGCAGATAAAGTGTCGTGGTTTGATAACAAAGGACATTAGACTCACGGTGACTCCAGGGGCTTTAAATGTGCTGCTTCGGTGGGAACGAGTGACCGACCGGGCCGTTTAAACCTGCTCACTTTGAATAAGAAGGAAGAAAAGCCACGAAATGCTTTAGCTTGGTGGAAAATCAAGCTGTTTCTTGAACAACGGAGGAATTCCCACATTTCTCACCACTCAGCAGCTAATAACTCATTGCGAAACTTTATCACAATTATGAGAAATAACCCTGTTTTAAAGTCTACAGCTGGTTTGTGACACAAAACATCAAAGGAGAGCACATCTACAGCGCTTAGTGGCTTTAAAGTTTGGTTTTTGCTTTTAAATGTGACGACGTGACACCTTTCAGGGACCCAAAAAAAAGCGCACACTATGAGTTTTTTAAAATCAGTTTTAGATTATTACATAAAAGCATTGAGTAATAAGGGAAGTGCACAGGGTTGGGTCTCTGACACATGAATGACTTGTTCTGTGCGCTGCAGTTGATATGTGGTTGAACGATGATTAAAGATTCATCAGCAGACACTCTGTGCTGCAGAGAGAAGCTGATAAACGTGAACTGCTAAAGTGGGGAGAAGTCAAAAATGCACTACTGCCGTTATATATTAGTTACTTGTTTGGGGTTTTTTTGTTTCTAAAAGGCCGAAATGAGGACAAACCCTCGGGGTATTCCCACCGGGGTTTAAGTGTGTTAAACAGGATCAGGCACCTGTGTGCTTCTGTCATTTGTCCGTCAACATTTCTCCCTGGAAGATCACAACCTTCTTTGAGATTTTAATTACCGGCCTTCCTATTGTGAGTTTGGCACTTTGCTCCCATTTTCATGTTCATTTGTGTCTTTCAAGCTTCCTTTCACCTCAGAGAGGGAAGTGTGCTTTCACACCCTTGTTAAGTAGAAGAGGGTTTTTTTCCCTTGTTTTTGGCTCGGTGGTCGTTTTGAGTGGGTCGTGATTCACAGCGGTACGTTTCCAGTCAAAGATGCAGCGTCAGGGGAGGCAGACGTGGAGCTGGATGGAGGAGGAGGCTCACCGTGATGAAGACGGAGCTCGGCGTTGCAGCCAGGATTGGGACACCTTCCCACTGAGGACTGTAATCCCATTACTCCGCATGCTTAATTTGAATTGTAATGCAGTCTCAATGCTTGGAACCCCCTCCAATCTCCTCCCCCTTCAAATGAAGAAGGTTCACATGGGTTTTGTGTATTTGTGAATACACAACACACTTTCCTGCCAAAATAAAAGGGCCTAATATTCCCAGATACTAGTAAATGTGTCTCAGAGGGAGAAACTTCATCTGAGTTTTTACAGAGAGGAATAACAGTAGCAACCCCCCCCCCCCCCACACACACACACACGCACACACATGCACAGACACAAACACACATGCACACACACACTCTCACAAACATGCACACACACACATGCACAGACACACACACGCACACACATGCACAGACACAAACACACATGCACACACACACTCTCACAAACATGCACACACACACATGCACAGACACACACACACACTCTCACACACACATGCACAGACACACACAAACACACACACACACTCTCTCACACACACACATGCACAGACACACACACACAAACACACACACACTCTCACACACACATGCACAGACACACACACACTCTCACACACACACATGCACAGACACACACACACAAACACACACTCTCACACACACACTCTCACACACACATGCACAGACACACACACACACAGGGAGGGTTTTCTTGGCTGATTGCACTCCAGCTTGGAATTTGCTGGAAAAATAGAGCCAAGAAGTGATAAATAAAAGATGTAATCTCCCCACGTGTGGGCTGCACCGGAGGAGGAGGTTTTCTCACAGCGGACCTTGAGGAAATGAGCTGGCACACATGTGCCGCGGACCCCCGCGGACACCCGCGGACCCCCGCGCCCCACAACAAACCCTCACTGTTAATCAGCGCAGAGATACAGTTAGCAGTGTGTTCTTTCTTCTTGTGCGCGGCAGCAGAGCAGCTCCTCGACTGCAGGCCTGAGGGCGGCTGTATTCCCCCGGCGTGGCCGGTGCTGGGAGATTGTAGTCACGTTATCGGGCGGCGAGCGTGAAGTGTGCTGCTGCTGATTCAGGTCCTTTTATTAGAGGGAGATTTTTAATCATTGGGGAGCAAATCTGCATGGAATTGGTTGCTTTTTATTTCTCTAATATGAAAAAGTTGTATTCAGTCATGAAGTTCGTCCTCCGCGTGACTCGGTGGTTTGTCTTCATTTCTCGTCTGCTGCGGTTTGGTCATATGAAGGTAATGTAAAGCTGCTCGTCCCGCTCAAAGACTCGCTGTAACCTCAAAATAGACTGGTTGCTGTGTCTTAGTGGGCGTCGAGTCCATCGTTCGTGTGGATCAGCGTGACTGCTCAACTGCTCACTTATAAAAACGTCTGGAAATCCACCGGCAGCCTCCCGGACCCTGCAGCTTTCACTGCCAACGCGACGTGCTGGATTTCACACACATCAGTGTATAGACTGCAGCTTTGATCTAAATTACAGGTTTGACCTGAAGTATAGACTGCAGCGACTACACGTGCACAGAAAGTGCTTATTTCAGAGGGGGAAAAGTCTGAGATGTAAACAGAATTATATTTATCAGCACTGGGAATCACGCAGCGTCTGTACGTGGAGAGAAAACATGTGCTGTAATGTATATTCTACCCGTGTCACTCGGTTATTAGGTCACATCTAAGCTGCTTGCACTTTACAGCAGGTCAAGGTTGTTCCCTGAGCACTCGTGTCCTCCACTGATCCCCGCTGATTCGCTTCCATCTGCTTCAGCCTCACTGGGTCAGAGGTTGATGAAACGTCAGTGCTGCTGGTAATCAATACTTGTTGACTGGAAAATAGGAATTCCTTCTGCCTCATTCCCCATCTTTATTCACCAGCTCCAAGATGATTAAAAGGCCATGGAGATGATGGAATTAGTGCTGTCATTAAAGATTTGTTTAAAGTATCGATTCATTTGCAGGAAAGTGTGAGAAAGTGATTTTAAAAAACAAACCTTCAACAGTGCCTTTCAGAAAAAGTCCAAATGTCCAACAATCCAAAACCCTTTAATATTTTATATTTGATGACTTAAGCAGCCATCAAATCAGAATTGCAAGAAACTGGCAGCAAGTCTTGGCAAATTTACTTTTTAAGAATTACTTAAAGGTGCTATATGTAGGATTTACAGTTTAAAGGCACGCTATGTAACAATTGCACATCAGGTAAGATTCACAGTGCACAGTAAGTCTGCTGTAATTATTAACCTCATAAAAAGGATGTGCGGTATCACAAAACGGGCTTTTTGACTTCTGAAATCACGGCGCGTGTCTTTAGTGAGCGTGTAGGTTCACTTCCAACACCTCTGTTAGGCCCCGGTGCTTGTTGTGGGATCACCAACATTGATCGCCGCTGTGGCTCAGTTCCCGCAGCGCTCAGCCTTCCTGTGTATCTTCATGGGAACAATAAGAAATTACGCTGGCTGAGGTGATTATTCTGCTGGCATATCAATCGTGTCGAGTTACACCCTGACCGATCATTTAAGCTGACGTCATAGCTGGTCAGCAAGTAGTCGTAGTTACAAGCAGGCGGGGCGAGCAGGTCTGGAAGGCTGGAATATATAGCCTGGTTGTACTTCCCTGGTCAAGACCACCAGGCCGGGCTCCAGGCTGGAGACGGCAACCAAGTCTGGACAAGGGACATCAAGCGTTTTACTTTGCCTGTCCATATGAAGTCTGGCACGTCCCTCAAGACAGTAATGTGACCTCTGCGCTGGTCTGTTGTGGTAAGAGCGTTGTGAGCCAAAGACAAGACTCCATCGATCTACGTTTCTTCATCCCTGGTCATGAACTCTGGTTAGTGACCGGAAGAGGCAGTTCACGAATGCAGGCAGGATGGCTGGACTCTCCCTTAGAGAGAGGTTGAGAAGTTTAATCATCTAAGAGGGGTTCAGAGTAGAGTCATTACTGTTCCACGCTGGGAGGAGCCAGGTGAGGCGTTTCGGGAATCTGGTCCGGATTCCTCCTGGACGCCTTCCTTAGGAGGTGCTTCGGCCATGGCTGATCCAACATCATCTTTTCTGTAATCCCGTCGAGGCTCCCGTCTCTGTGGTTTTACCGTGAGGACCTCAGGATGCTGTTGTGAATCAAAGCCCCAACGAGCAGCTCCTGCACCCACACTGATGTTTACTCGGCGCCTCGGGCCGTTCGTCTGCACTGATTACTGCCTCATCTGCAATTTTATGAAGAATCGATGAATCGGCGCACACCTGCTAAATGATGCAAAGCTCTGTGAGCGTGCCGAGGGACGACCTCGCTCGGCCTTTTAGCTCGCTGGCCGGCGTTAATGGTGCATGCGTAGCACCTAGATGTGCATCTGCCCGGGAAGATCAATTATTATCGGAGCGGCGTCGGGCGCATGCTTCAAGCTGGGCTATTGGCAAAACCTGCCATTATGAAGAATGGTTTACAGCACGTTGAGCATACCTGCATAAAATTAGAGACGGGCTGTTGGTCTGCCGCAGCGCGGTCGCTTCCTGCTGCCGGTTCAGGCCTCGGAGAGCTGCTGGATTTTCCAGGTCATTTCTGCTTCCGCATGGATGGAAGAGGCCCAGTCAACACACTGTCTGATTGTCTTATGCTCTTGTTAGTTAGTGTTTTTGTCCAATTTCTGTCAGAAAAACACCATTAACTTCTACTGCAAAGCTTCATTAAAAAAACAAAACGCAAACGGGACATAAAACGCTGCGAAACGACAGCCTAGGATTGTAGTTTTTACGGAGACCGAAACGGGACCAAATCCAGGGGCGATGAGGCGCTTGAGTGCAGTTTTGGGTGCGTTTTTGAAAAGTTTCTGACAGTTGTGGACAAATAAACATTTTTTGTTGTCCTTTTAACGACAATGACGAGGGGGAAAAATCATTGTTAAAGGTTAAGTCATTAAAATGAGCTCCTAATCTCTGCAAGACGGTTCATCCGTGTTTCCACATCCATGCATGTCTCTCATCTGTATTCTTCTGCTGCATCCCGTCATCATTAACCTTCAACTCGCTGGAGAGGAGAGGAGAGGAGAGGCGGTGGAGCGGAGCGGCTGATGGAGGAGGGGCGGAGCCAGTTTACCGCCGTCTGCCCTCGATCGGCTCGATAAATCCTGTTTTGTTCTCATTGTCATTCTCGCCGCCCAACATGCCCACCTGTCCACGTAGAGCTGCTGCCAGCGCTTTGTTGGGAATCCATATGGTCTCTGTTGTTCTGATTAATCACTCGGAGGATTGAATGTCAGCGTATGGAGAAACAATTCAGACGCCGTTATTTTAGAGACCGCCATGACGTATTCGCGTTCCTTGTTTTCTGTGAGTGCAGTGGTTTATACTCGGCTTTGGAGCTGGAGTCCTTATGTGGGCCGTTTTACATGTGGGAGTTTCCTCCGGGGTTCCTCCGGGGTTCCTCGGGGTTCCTCCGGGGTTCCTCCGGTTCTCCAGTGTCTCTGATGTACGACGCAGCCGTGGTTGTGGCTCTCTGTAAAGTAAAGAAACTAAAGCTACATTCCCCAAACTGGGAAGCTGCAATTCAGGAAAAAAAAGGGAAATTTGTTTTGGGACATCAGGAATGTCACCCCGAGATTTTCTGTGATAAAATGTCACTCAGATCTCACTTCGTTAAGATGGTCTTCCTGCTGACTCTCGAGGTCAGGTTCAGCGCAGTCTTCCGGGTCTTCATAGTTCCTCATGTGGTGCTTTGCGGTTCTCGGGTGGCCGTATTCCTTGGCTTGTCGTCCATGTGATCAAACATCCCGCGGAAGGTCGGGTTTGGCTCCGCTAGGACGCTGGGATTATTTTAGAAAACTGCAGGATTACTGATGATAAAAGCTTTGGACTGGAACCTTTGTGACGTAAACTGGATCCACTCACTTCAGATTTGGGCGTCGGTAATTTTGTCCCAGTGAATATTTCATATGTGAATGAAGCGGCTGGGGTTTTTCCGTGACGTAGCCGGACTGGTCGGCCCAACATCTGAGCGCCGTGTTCTCCTCCACCTAAATGAGCAGCGCTTCAGTCATTCTTGTCTGAAACGAACGAGCGAGCTGCAGCTTCTGCTATCACGGCTCGTTGTTGGCGCTTCATGTTGAACCTGTTGCCGTTCCTGTCCTCGCGAGGCCTTGGAGGGGGGCCGCGGGCTAGTCCCCGTTGAGGAGGGCCCGCCGGACCTCCGGCTCTGCAAACACAGCAGTTCTCTACACAACAGGTGACGGGTTCGAGTGTTTCGGCCTGGGGATCTTTTCTCATGAAGAGGAGGCTGAAATGCCCGTGGCCAGCGATGCGGACCCGAGGAGGCTGGGCTTTTGTCTCTGCAGAGCCGGCGCTCGCCTCTCCAAACCTCCTCGAAGCTGCTTATGAGTTATGAGTAATGCTTGCCTCATAATGGGAACTTAAAGGTGCCATCCATCAGAGGCCGTTACCTCGGCTCACAGCCGTCGCATACTTAATGAAGACTGATGCTCCTCTCCTCTGCTCTACATACACTGTACATCTGTGCTGGCTTTTCTTTCTTTCTACTCCTTATTTAGCCGTTCTGCATTGTTTTCAGCTGCCGAACTGACTTCTGATGTTTTAATTACACAGCTTTGGTCTGACAAGACCTGTTGCTTTTGATTTTTCAATTTCAGCATGTTATTTTTACTATTAAAACTCCTGTGTTATGTAGTATGGGGGTTAAAATAACATCTTGTGGGAATGATTTTAGTAAGCGTGGGGGACAAACCTCCCAATCCCAGTCTGGTGCTGTTATTTATGGCTTTTTCTGACTGAAAACTATACGTTTAAAAGCACCGTGAGTTGGAAATTGACAGCATATCTGCCCCCACAGGGACGCCTAACTCAGACTACACATTGTTTTTGTAAATATATAAAAAAGACACCCTCTTTACCTAAACGTATAGAGTGCTTCCTTTCCGTTTGTGAACCTGTTCTGCCAGATAATGCTCCTGCCATCTGTTGTGTGTTCATACGTCTGTTCTCGTTAGGCCCACAGACAGAAATCAGGGCTGTTTGTTTAACCAAATCCACAGAGTGGCCCAGTCTGTTTGTCACGTTAACGTAAGCCCGCTGACTCCTGTCACGGGAGCTGGAACCATCGGCGATCTCCTGTCTGGTTTCAGTTTGGTTTTTTTTCCTCTTTGCATGCTCCACCTTTTCACTTTAGTCTGTATCTGTGATAAAAAGCAAATGAGCTCGTTCCCCTGGTCCAACCACAGCCGCAGGCCTCTACCCGTCTGTCAGAGTGGCTCTCAAGTTTGAACTGAGTCACACGTGCGACCGGCTTCAACTGTGCAGCGTGTTGAAACTGAGACGAGTAAAAGGAGGTTTGACGACTCGCCCTGAAAATATTTGTGCATCAGTTGTCTGGATCTGCAGGCGACTGCTGTCGGCACACGTGAAGAGTTTCTTCATAACTGCTGGATCTAATGGACCAGTTGAACGGGAACTTTTGTTCCCAGGGAAAAGACTCATCTGGTGCCTGAGAGCCGTTTGTCCTGTAGGACGCTGGAAAGGATTTCATCATGTTTCCTGAATGTGTTTTTTCGATCAGTCAACAAATTTAACGGCCTCTCGAGTGAGTCTTTTTCTTTTGGCATTGTGCTACCGTAGCCTGGCCAAATTCTCTCTCATCAAATGGATCTGTTAACCCTCCTATTTACAACCATTTCTACTGGTACAGAATGTACCGGACCAGTTGAAACAGGGTAGGGGCGGGCTTTATGGGAAACCGTGGACAGGAACGTCACAGAGCCACAACTCAAAACTGCCAAGATGGTAAAACATTGCTCACACCTTGGATCAGCACATTTTTAATCGTTGGTAGTCTGGTTGCCGCGCTGCCTACGGCGCCTTTCCTTTGTCTTATCGGGTGCAGGTCTATCCGATGGGTCCAGCAGACGCGTCTTCGCCGTCTGTAAGCGTTGCCCACTAAACACGTTTATTCTTTGTATTGCAGAGGAAACGGACGCTGCCAGCTAATCAAACACTTTTGCTCGATGGATGACATTTGACCAAACTTGAAGGAATTTCGCGTTCTAAAAGCCTTTACAACAAGTCTTTGTTGAAGTCGTCAATACTGGAGCTGATCAATCGGACATGGACGCATGTGAAGCGGTTGTTCATTCTCGTCTGAAACGAGTCAAACCAGCCGCTAGTTTTATGCCAGCAAACGTCGTTGTGATGTCATCACGCCAGCAGGTCAAAAGAACCGTTTGCATCTTTAACAGAAAACACTTTTGTACAGATTTGTGTCCATTCAGTCTCTGAAAGATAAAATATTTCCTGCAGTTTACGACACTGGTTCTTAAATATAAGTACCCAGAATGCATCAGCAGGGATTATTTTTCAGACTTTTCTCCTACAGTAAGCACTTAGAGTAAACGGACCTGTTTTTGTGTGTAAAATCGATGGCATCCCCCCTTTTGAGCTGATGATAGAAATGAAGCTCTAATGAAGCTCTGTGAATTAGCCCGACTATTGATCGCGTTAGAAGCTCCACAGAAGCTCACCTCGGGGATGACATAAGCGCTCACAAGGCATATAAGTTCATCCGGTATGTTTCTGAACAAACAGGGTATGCTTGGCATGCGCCCGCACGCTGACTCACTGTTGTGATCTGTTAAAAGATGAGTAATCTCTGATGGAAATGGATGGAGTTGGAAACCGCATCAACGGCGCTTTAATGCAGTTTAAAACTGGGAGCGGCACCGGGAGGAGAGATCAGATGAATGTGTGAAGCAGCACGCTGAGATAAAAGCGGAGGAAGTTTCTAACCCCACTTGGGTAAAAGTAATAAAGTATCATTGTCAAAATGCCATTCAGCCATTTAAGTACATAAGAAGATTTAAAGAGTTTACAATGATGAAATCCCTGTTGAGTCCAGTTCAGACCACGTGATCCCAGTGCCGTCAGGTCAGCTCGTCCACGTAGCGGACGCTACTCCACTATGTGGAGAATATTCAAAACTATACCCTTTTTTTTCTTTCCAAATCAAGACATTTGTTGATAATTCATTTATTTATCTCTGTCTTACAACGGTTTCTGCTTTTTTAATTTATTTTTGGGTTTGTTTGTTTTTGTTTGAGGCCAAATACAAACAAAATCTTGCTCAGGGCCCCCAAAATCCTACCAACGGCCCTGGTTCCTGGTGAATTAACCTGCGTGTCACTTGGTTCTTGGAAACAGAAATAGGGAATTCTGGACGCGGCTGCACTTCGCCGACTCCAAACCTGCCACACTTCACGTGCTCAGTTCTACTTGATGTAGATTTGTTAGTTGGTTCTAGAAAGGCGCTGTTTGGCGCAAACAGGAACGAGGCTGACTGGTGGTTCAGTGCCATGGCCACACTTTTGACAGCAACGTGCTCCTCTGCCGTGACATCACCATCCTGATTCTTTAAACCTCGTCTACGGTATCGAACCTGATAATCTGTCAGTGTCGCCTGTTCAGTAAAACATCTAGTTGGTGTAAACTTTAGTGTGTCAGGACCAGCAGTCACAGCTGCAGCTGCAGGACCAGACTGGAGCAGCTGGTCTTCAACACAGCTTCATCTGGATCTGCTGCTGTAGACCTGCTGCAGGGGGACACCAACATGATCCACTGACCTGCAGTCCCACCTCTGACCACCTCAGTGTCTGCTGTCTACACCTGTTTAGATAGTGGTCTCTGTAGTCCACCAACTAACCAGGTACCAGTCTGATGGACAGAAAACTCTTGACGGTGTGTCTGTGTCTCTTCTCTCTACTTCCTGTTCTACCTGCTGGTCTTCAGCAGGAGGGTCCCCCCTTATGATCCAGATCCTGGTCCAGGTTTCTTCCCCCTCATGAGCCAGGTCCTGGTCCAGGTTTCTTCCCTCTTAAAGGGGAGTTTTTACCTGCTGTTGTTTATGTAATAATTGCTCGGGGGTCATGTTCTGGTCTCTGGAAAGATCCCGGAGACAACATGTGATGTAATAGATGCTGTATAAATAAAACTGAACTGAATTAAAGACAAGTCCAGCATGTTGGGTCAGCTGTTGAGCATGTCGAGACATGTCTAAGATTTTATATAATTTCTTATCTATTTATTTATGTAAGGACAAGTCCCAACAGATTCTAAGCCTAAACTGGTTTGTATTGTTGTCGGACGAATGGAAAACCGCAACACGACAAAAGAAACGTCAGCGTACGTGTATGTTGCAGTTAGGCGTCGGTTCTGCCTCCATTACCTGAGAATAAACTTGACGGCAGACGTCTGTTAGTGCAGCAGGTCACAGCAGACGACCTTTAGACCGACCTTCGAGTGGGTGTCTGGCTCACTTCATGGCCACCATCATCTCCTCTGCTGGCTCAGGGGACGGGAATGTGAGCTGGGAGGTTTTCGGCTGGTAAAACGGAACACATTTCTGAAAAGTAGATTGAAAGGCAGTTTTTCGGAGTGATGGACGCAGCGTTGACAGGCGCAGCGTTGACAGGCGCAGCGTTGACAGGCGCTGACTCTAGTTAATCCAATAATGGGAGGAGAGAACAATCCTATCAGTCGGATGAAACACCCCCCTTAACCTGGGTACCACACTTACCTATTTGAGTTTAACTCTTGTTAACCGGTGACGGTGACGCCAACTGTGATTGAACCTGTCCACCTTTTAAGATGTAGTTACAGCTCACCTCGGCCCAGCTTGGTGGCTCTGGTGGAACAGCCAGCAGCAATGGTTGGACTGCAACCATGACCCATGTCCTTCCAGGTTGGCCTTGCACGGTGCCGGCGTGAAGGTAGCTTGCCAGAACAAGGGTCCTGCTCGGTTGGGGTGGGCCTGGGCCACAGGCCCGCTGGTCATCAGCAGTCACAGCCAGCAGAAAACCCATTCAGCTTTGTTTGAAGGTCGTCTGAAGTCCAAACCAACGCAGAGATGCTTGTGGTGGTCTGTTAGTGCATTTAACAGCACCTGTGGTATTTATTCACAACTGAGATGTCGAATTAATTAAAAATGCCAAGCACTAAGTAACTAAAGTGATGCAATGCAGCTGTCACTCAAAAAAACACCCCTGATTATGCATAAATGTATAGCTTTATCTAACTTTATGGATGTAAAATATAATTTTGTAGCCCAAAACAGTTTGTTTTTTTTGTAACAGGATGTTAATTAGTTTAATTTTCCTGTAAGATTAGATAATTTAACAATGTTTGAGTTGATATCGACTCATTTTGGCCCCAGTGGTAATTTGAGAATCCGCCAGCGTTTCGGCTTTTGTGTTGCATGTGTTATTGTACATTCTTTGTTTTATGGCTGTGTCAGCAAATCTCACAAGTTGTTCCTTTTTTAAAGGAAAATCCAGGGAAATATGATTTCAGATGCCACGTTGTCTTATAATAATCTTTGAGTTGAACCGAAAGATGCACAGTCATTCATGAGAACTGAACTTGAACCAGATCACATTTTTCAGTTATGGTTGAAATTTTTGACTCATCATTTGCTCAACACAACATCAGGAAACATTTAGCTCTTTCTTGTTGACACATCACATCTCACTTTGAGTTTAAATGTATGTCTATCATTGTCTGCAAACTGTAAGATAAGACAATTAACTGGAAATGGTCGCTCATTTGTGTGATTTAGTATAGTTTTATCATGCATCTGTGTGGCTGTAGCTTCTCTGATGTGCACTCTCGTGCACTCTCACACCACACACCCATGTCAAGTTGTTTCTGTCTTCAGCTCACTGAGGGGAACTCATTTTATTTTATTTTTCTTGGCCAACTTTTTAATACATTGTTTTGTATCAATTAACCGAAAATAGACCCCAAAGGCAGCAAATGCTGAAAAGATCGTGGAGCCCAAAGTAGAGCCTTGAGGTACCCCTCATATGATATATTTTCAGTTCCTAATTTCTACAGTAGATTTATCAGGAATGTTTTATGTGGGTGCTGCTGAAACTTGAATGAATTATGACACATTTGGTGCTTTTACGGTTGAGGTTGTGATCGTAGCATTTTTAACATGACTTTTAAAATTATAATCAGGATTGCAATATGGACTCCCGGTGCCCCCACACAGGTTGTCACCATCAGGTGAATCATCACCTTTGAACACATTTGAACATGTGATTTGTCACATTTCAGTCTGTATGTGATTTTTTTTTTTTTTTTTTTTTTTTTTTTGGTTTCAACTTTTAATGATTCGTTCTTTTAATGATCAATTTTCCTGGATATTTAATCAAGAAATGCAGTAAACCAAGGATTAATTATCATGAAGTAACATAAGCTGTAATAATTAGTCCCATCTTTACAAGCATCAGTGGTTACAGTGCAGTAAAATCATTGTTAGACACCTGTGCATGCAAAGATGAGTTTTGCACTGAGGCTGTGGGCGAGCAGAAAGCACAATCTCTGGAGATGAGGAGCGCTGATCCAGGGGGGTGAATAGGGGACGTTGTGGAGAAAACAAATGTCAGCTGCAGTTGCACCACCAATGTCCCACCAGAGCAGTGGACACATTCGGCTTGTCCCGAGTCCACCACTCGGAGACAGAGGCTTCCCAACTCATTTGTTCCCCCCGTGTTCGTACACCGGAGCTCTGCCTCGGTTATTCTGGTCAGCATCTTAGCTGATGGGATCGGAGTTGAGGTGTAAATAATTTAGTGGGCATGTATTTGTTTCCTGTTTAATTTAGTTTCTGTGAATGCTGTAGAACATAAAAACACTTCCAGTCATGTTCCAGTGTGTTGTGTACGTGGGAACATACCAGACCAGGCTTTCCACCGCGGTGGCCGGAGAGGCGGAGACCAGCTTGGCTGAACATTTAACGAACGGTGTAATTTGACTTGGGGCACTCGCTACTCAGCTGACCCTGGAGGAGCCGCCACCTTCTCCGGCTGATCCTGCATCCCCGTCCTCCAGCTGCGGAAACGCCAAAACCGCCAGCAGCTTCAGCGAAACTCAGGTTGCCCCTTCAGAGACTTTAACTTATGTAAGCATTTTATCCAGCGTCGTGTTTTATCCAGCGTCGTGTTTTATCCAGCGTCATGTTTTATCCAGCGTCGTGTTTTATCCAGCGTCGTGTTTTGTCCAGCGTCGTGTTTTGTCCAGCGTCGTGTTTTATCCAGCGTCGTGTTTTATCCAGCGTCGTGTTTTGTCCAGCGTCGTGTTTTGTCCAGCGTCGTGTTTTATCCAGCGTCGTGTTTTATCCAGCGTCGTGTTTTATCCAGCGTCGTGTTTTATCCAGCGTCGTGTTTTATCCAGCGTCGTGTTTTGTCCAGCGTCGTGTTTTGTCCAGCGTCGTGTTTTATCCAGCGTCGTGTTTTGTCCAGCGTCGTGTTTTGTCCAGCGTCGTGTTTTATCCAGCGTCGTGTTTTGTCCAGCGTCGTGTTTTGTCCAGCGTCGTGTTTTGTCCAGCGTCGTGTTTTATCCAGCGTCGTGTTTTATCCAGCGTCGTGTTTTGTCCAGCGTCGTGTTTTGTCCAGCGTCGTGTTTTATCCAGCGCAGACCTCCTCAAACGGTTGTTGCAGCTTTTTGCTTGCTGAGGACTCTAAAGGTTTGTCAGTAAAGTTATACGATCACGTATGTGTGTGAAAGCACATGCTGTGAATGCTCATCTGGAGAGTAAAGGCGGAGTGAAGGCGGAGTGAAGGCGGAGTCGAGCGGCGTCTCCAGGTATCTTGTATATACTGTGGTTTCTGTATTTGCTGGTAACGCGTTGATTTGTTGGTTTTGGTTGCAGTAGAAGAATTGGTGACGGTGATCACAAGTCGCGGCGCCAGTGACGTCCGCATTAACACATTACTGATAAGTCCTTTCCCTTCTTTTTGATGCTGATCAGTCATTTAGCAGCTGTTTGTCAACTTTACTTTTGTTGTGTTGCTTAGAAATACATGAATCAGTTTTTAACTTGAAAAAGTAACATTCCTAAAGAGAAGGTCATGCCAATAAAAATAACTTTTTTCTTGTACATTATAAACAACAAGCTCAGAAGTGGATTTTCTTACTTTTGAATAACTATATTTAAAAAATTAAACTTAAAAAAAAAGAAATGCGTATGCGTGACTGTAGAGCGAGTCGCTTTTACGCGTCCGAGTCGAGAAAAATTCAATTCTCATGTCCTGGAAAACTAGTTTTTTCGGAACACAATGTCGGCGAACGCTAAAAGCTTTTATTTGATTTTGTGTCTTTCTGATCCCTGAGCTCATTAGCAGCGGCGGCGGAGCCCTGCGAGGACGTCTGGTGAGACGTGGCGTATCTCAGGGGTGGGAACAAATGCATTTGGAGAGGAGAAGCTCTGGCTGGCTTACTGGTGGTCCTCAGAGACCAAACAAATGACTTTCACCGAGCACACTGGGAACAGACAGCACTCACGCAAATGGTATTAAATGAGGAAATACAGGCGGGCAGAAATCCAAACCTCCGATGGCGGTTATTTTTCACCCGAGCTGAAGTGCGCTGATGTAAAACGCTGGTTAGATTGCAGGTTTGTTCGTGTCTGATCCTCCACGGAGGAACCGGTTTTATCACAGAGCCAAATGTGTTCCTGACTTATTTAAACACCAGGTCCAGGTCCAGGTCCAAACAAAACTCCATGCACCTCTGAAGTGCACTGTCCGAGTGTGTGTCCGAGTGTGTGTCCGAGTGTGTGTCCGCGTGTGTGTGTCCGCGTGTGTGTGTCCGCGTGTGTGTGTCCGCGTGTGTGTGTCCGCGCGTGTGTCCGCGCGTGTGTCCGCGCGTGTGTCCGCGCGTGTGTCCGCGCGTGTGTCCGCGCGTGTGTCCGCGCGTGTGTCCGCGCGTGTGTCCGCGCGTGTGTCCGCGCGTGTGTCCGCGCGTGTGTCCGAGCGTGTGTCCACCAGGAGCTGCAGGAAAATCAGGAGCATCAGGAGCATCAGGAGCTTCAGGAGCTTTAGGGGCTTCAGGAGCTTCAGGGGCTTCAGGGGCTGTAAGAGCATCAGGAGCTTCAGGAGCTTTAGGGGCTTCAGGAGCTTCAGGGGCTTCAGGAGCTTCAGGGGCTTCAGGAGCTTCAGGGGCTGTAAGAGCATCAGGAGCACCAGGAGCTGCAGGAAAATCAGGAGCATCAGGAGCTTCAGGAGCTTTAGGGGCTTCAGGAGCTTCAGGGGCTTCAGGAGCTTCAGGGGCTGTAAGAGCATCAGGAGCTTCAGGAGCTTTAGGGGCTTCAGGGGCTTCAGGGGCTTCAGGGGCTTCAGGAGCTTCAGGGGCTGTAAGAGCATCAGGAGCACCAGGAGCTGCAGAAAAATAAGGAGCATCAGGAGCTTCAGGAGCTTCAGGAGCTTCAGGGGCTTCAGGAGCTTGAGGAGCTTCAGGGGCTTCAGGAGCTTCAGGGGCTGTAAGAGCATCAGGAGCATCAGGAGCTCCTGGAGCTTCAGGAGCTTCAGGGGCTTCAGGGGCTGTAAGAGCATCAGGAGCTTCAGGAGCTTCAGGAGCTTCAGCACTATTGCTCACAGGAACCGAGTCCTTAAACTGGATGGAGAGGAAAAATAAAAATCCAGTGTTTTAGAAAGTCTGTGTGGTTGATTTAGAAGAAGTTAGTTGAGATCCGTTTTATTTCTTCATTGCAGCTCAGAACCACTTTAATATACTATCAGTCCCTCAATAACTAACCCTACCGGTTGACCTGGTACTGCTCCTTACCACTCATCTTATCAGTTACCATGGTGATAGATGGTCATAAATATTAGACTCGCAGGGATCAGTTGGCATTATCAGGTGCACCATAAACTTCCCTCGGAGCAGACTGATATGAAACTAAACGCTGCACTCAGGTGATCAGTCCAGCGTGACTTTTAATTGGTCGTTACCTGCTCCTTCCTGCAGCCCCGGCGGCACCTCCACACCTCCACACCTCCGCTGTCACCACGACGACGCCACACACGTCTGCTGAGAAGGTCTCACTTATGCACGACTGTGTGGATTTGGAGGTGAAGGCTTCACCGGAAACGAACTAAAGTAGTATTTCATAATATGCTGGAAGATGAGACAAACGATGCTTTTTGAAACATCAGCTGACTAAATCAACAATCTTAAACAAAGATGTTTTAATTTGTAGGAAAGGCCCAGACAGTCGTTACTGAACATAAAACTCCTAGAGTTGAGTTCCTATGATGCTTTCTCCAAATCCAAACCTTGGGAGCCTTTAACGGGAATAACATTTTGGTGCTGTGTAAAAGTAATAGGTTTTATTTAAGTACTACTGTCTCTGAACTGAAAGGCATTAAGGTAGTTTTATGTTACTATTAATTTACTTGCACCAAAATAACTGTAGAACTAGGAGCAGGCTTCTAAAGTACTAAAGTGGAGTTTATTGTAGGAAGCCCTGCAGAGGGCGCTGGGTGTTTGATGACTGTGGGCCCCCACGGCGAGCATGGGGATTCTATGGGTACAGTGTAGGCTCATGGCGAAAGGGCAGCCGGTGCCCTGGCTGTGTTTAGTCCTCCCCGTGGATTTCTGTAGCTTCGGGGCGTCCAGCAGTGGAGTGCTTTTGGAGCTCGTTGTAGTTGTAGCACACAGAACCTGCAATTCAGTTCATCAGCGCTTGATGGCGCCTCATTGACAGCAGGTGGACAGCGAGGTGGAGGCCCATCGTGACGGGTTGGCATCTCAGATGGTCTGAAAGTGGCAAAAGAAACCAATGGCACCAACATGTGGAAACGACCGTGAGGAATGTCGCTGACTCTTGACCTGGACTCTTGAGCGGTGATGCCAGCGGGGCGTCCGCGTCGGGCTCGGCCTGGATCGAAGGAGTTAAGTTTGGTTGCTGCGCGTTCACGGAGCTATATTATGTCAGCGGTGAAGAGCAGACGGTGAAAGCGAGGAAGTTCATTACAGACTGCTGAGCTCAGGGCTTTGGCTCGCCGCCAAGCTCGCACGCCTGCATGTGCACACGCTCACACTCAGCTGAGGGCATACCACTCTCCTTTTTTCTTTTTTTATCCTCCCAGCACCACATCGACCTCCTTTCTACTCTCTCTCCAGTCACTGTCTCTCTTTCTGCTACGTCAGAGGTTCAGCTGTAGGCCAGGATCACTGGGGCGGGGCCAGGATCTCTGGGGCGGGGCCAGGATCACTGGGGGGGGCCAGGATCTCTGGGGCGGGGCCAGGATCTCTGGGGCGGGGCCAGGACAGCTGGAGCAGTGTAACTGAAAACACCATGAGTGTGTGTTTGTGTGTAAAAGACCGGATGTGCACCGGTGGTTGCACGAAGAAGAAGAATCAGTTTCACTCTGATATCGACTCCTCCTGGCCTTTTTTGTTTTTCTCGAACGCCCACCCGTCGATGCCGTTCTTCCACCGGCGGGGCTGATATGTGTCAGCTAAGTGCTGTATGACACATCTAGGAGCGCTAAGTGGAAATCAACCCTCATGGCTGATGTTCCAGTCTGAGCCGCCCTGCTGACTTCTTGTACAAGTCTGTTTTTTTCACATCTACAAAACACAAAACCAGAAAAACGCGAATCTGCCACAGAGACTCGTGTAAAAGCCAGTGCTCCTCGTTTTATCCTGCAGTTTTGTGTCTGATCGGGGCTCTAAGTATTAAGCAAATACCATAATCGATTGAAGAAAAAGCCGTCATGTGGCAGCAGCTCAAACCTGAACCTGAAACAAGAGCTGAAGCAAAGCGGAGAAGAAGAATGGACAAAGCTTTGTCCCACCACATTGTTGCAGACTGATGAAGTCACAGCTGGAACGTGTTTAACCTCCGTCATCGGTTTCTGACGTTGCCTCTGAAGTTTTCACCACCAGCTTATGTGGGATCTTTACAGCTGTGACCGTAAATAGTGAGGCTGACGGCTACAGCAGGAAAACACGCACACCAGTACTAAAGATAGAACCGCTCGTACCGACAGACGTGCTGCCGAGAACATCTGATCTGCTCACGAAGCTTCCTTTGTTTTCATCCGTCACCTTTTTCACTCGGGGTGAATCATGTTTCTGAGGCATCTGAAACTAGGTCACCTGCTTTGTATTTAAAAACACGCCTACATTCACTTTTACTGCCACTTTTTCCTGTTATTTTGTACAAAAGTATCCGTGGCGTCGCCGTAGCCTTGTTTTATCCTACTTCACTGAGCTGAGCCATCGTTGCTCGTCTCCTCCACAAAGTGACATGATGGGTTGTTTTTAAACGCTGACATTTATTCGTAGCACTCGTCTGCTGATGGTTTCAAGACTAAAACCTGTTTAAACAAAACCAACTCAACTAAACGTATGTTAGTCTAGAAATTAAAAACTGCTACACGAAGCAGCCGGCCTGGTTTATGTGCCCCACATATCAGCTTTGTAGGCATCTGTAAATGTAAATTTATGAAGTAAACGGAGTCTGTGTAGTTGAACCAGACTCCCACGTGAGGGGGGGGGGGTGTTGAGGCCGTTTTCTCTCTTGGTTCTGAAATTAAAGCTGCACAGCTGCAGCGTCCCCTCACAGATGATGCAGCTGCGCAGCTGTTGTCAGGAAGCCTCGCTGCAGCCGGTGACGGACGCAGTCAGGTCTGCAGCCAGTGACGGACGCAGTCAGGTCTGCAGCCGGTGACGGACGCAGTCAGGTCTGCAGCCGGTGACGGACGCAGTCAGGTCTGCAGCCGGTGACGGACGCAGTCAGGTCTGCAGCTGGAGACGGACGCAGTCAGGTCTGCAGCCGGTGACGGACGCAGTCAGGTCTGCAGCCGGAGACGGACGCAGTCAGGTCTGCAGCCGGAGACGGACGCAGTCACGTCTGCAGCCGGTGACGGACGCAGTCACGTCTGCAGCCGGAGACTGACGCAGTCACGTCTGCAGCCGGAGATGGACGCAGTCACGTCTGCAGCCGGAGACGGACGCAGTCAGGTCTGCAGCCGGAGACGGACGCAGTCAGGTCTGCAGCCGGTGACGGACGCAGTCAGGTCTGCAGCCGGAGACGGACGCAGTCAGGTCTGCAGCCGGAGACGGACGCAGTCACGTCTGCAGCCGGTGACGGACGCAGTCACGTCTGCAGCCGGTGACGGACGCAGTCACGTCTGCAGCCGGAGACGGACGCAGTCACGTCTGCAGCCGGAGATGGACGCAGTCACGTCTGCAGCCGGAGACGGACGCAGTCAGGTCTGCAGCCGGAGACGGACGCAGTCAGGTCAGTCAGGTCTGCAGCCGGTGACGGACGCAGTCAGGTCTGCAGCCGGTGACGGACGCAGTCACGTCTGCAGCCGGAGACGGACGCAGTCACGTCTGCAGCCGGAGACGGACGCAGTCAGGTCTGCAGCCGGAGACGGACGCAGTCAGGTCTGCAGCCGGAGACGGACGCAGTCAGGTCTGCAGCCGGAGACGGACGCAGTCAGGTCTGCAGCCGGTGACGGACGCAGTCAGGTCTGCAGCCGGAGACGGACGCAGTCACGTCTGCAGCCGGTGACGGACGCAGTCACGTCTGCAGCCGGTGACGGACGCAGTCAGGTCTGCAGACGGTGACGGACGCAGTCAGGTCTGCAGACGGTGACGGACGCAGTCACGTCTGCAGACGGTGACGGACGCAGTCACGTCTGCAGACGGTGACGGACGCAGTCACGTCTGCAGACGGTGACGGACGCAGTCACGTCTGCAGACGGTGACGGACGCAGTCACGTCTGCAGACGGTGACGGACGCAGTCACGTCTGCAGACGGTGACGGACGCAGTCAGGTCTGCAGACGGTGACGGACGCAGTCAGGTCTGCAGCCGGTGACGGACGCAGTCAGGTCTGCAGCCGGTGACGGACGCAGTCAGGTCTGCAGCCGGTGACGGACGCAGTCAGGTCTGCAGCCGGTGACGGACGCAGTCAGGTCTGCAGCCGGAGACGGACGCAGTCACGTCTGCAGCCGGTGACGGACGCAGTCACGTCTGCAGCCGGTGACGGACGCAGTCACGTCTGCAGCCGGAGACGGACGCAGTCACGTCTGCAGCCGGAGACGGACGCAGTCAGGTCTGCAGCCGGTGACGGACGCAGTCAGGTCTGCAGCCGGAGACGGACGCAGTCACGTCTGCAGCCGGTGACGGACGCAGTCACGTCTGCAGCCGGTGACGGACGCAGTCACGTCTGCAGCCGGAGACGGACGCAGTCACGTCTGCAGCCGGAGACGGACGCAGTCACGTCTGCAGCCGGAGACGGACGCAGTCAGGTCTGCAGCCGGAGACGGACGCAGTCAGGTCTGCAGCCGGAGACGGACGCAGTCAGGTCAGTCAGGTCTGCAGCCGGTGACGGACGCAGTCAGGTCTGCAGCCGGTGACGGACGCAGTCACGTCTGCAGCCGGAGACGGACGCAGTCACGTCTGCAGCCGGAGACGGACGCAGTCAGGTCTGCAGCCGGAGACGGACGCAGTCAGGTCTGCAGCCGGAGACGGACGCAGTCAGGTCTGCAGCCGGAGACGGACGCAGTCAGGTCTGCAGCCGGTGACGGACGCAGTCAGGTCTGCAGCCGGAGACGGACGCAGTCACGTCTGCAGCCGGTGACGGACGCAGTCACGTCTGCAGCCGGTGACGGACGCAGTCACGTCTGCAGACGGTGACGGACGCAGTCACGTCTGCAGACGGTGACGGACGCAGTCACGTCTGCAGACGGTGACGGACGCAGTCAGGTCTGCAGCCGGTGACGGACGCAGTCAGGTCTGCAGCCGGTGACGGACGCAGTCAGGTCTGCAGACGGTGACGGACGCAGTCAGGTCTGCAGCGGACGTGTTTTGTTGTTTTCTTTCATATGTAAAGAAAAAGGTATTTAGGTTGCAGGTCTTAATATTAGACAAACGCAACCATACACGAACAGCACCTCACAGTTTTCATGATATTTGACAAAACGTAGGGAAATATGAAGTACCCCCATGATTCCATAGCCTGTAGATCCACTTTAAGCAACAACATGTTGAAGAATTCCTCTCCTGTCTGGAGGAACTCAGGTCCTTTCCAGCGTTGCTTCAGCTTATTGAGGTTTTTGGACCTTACAACAACATTAGTTATTTTTCTTAAACCATTGCTGATGTCCTTCCTGTTTTAGCATTGTGTTCACACACACCAGGATGCTCTGGACCAGGAAACTCCCACCTGCTCATGATCAGTTCATCAAGAGCTGATAATCAGCAGCACCTGGCTGCAGCTCTTAAGGGGGGTACTTAGGATTGACCATTTAAAAAAATGTCTTTAAATTTTAAGATAAATAATGGCATAGTTTGTGTTGCTTAATACAATCAGAAAATGAGTTGCACACAGAGAACATAAGATCTTTTGTACATCATGGTACAAGAAAACCTCTAACTCTCTCCGGTCGTGTATCTGAAGTATTTCCTAAAGTCGCACCCGTGTTTAGGCAGCAAATGTAGTTCATGTGCTGAGTTTGAGACGAGCAGCACTCGTCTCATTTAAACCTCCCCCATAGACAGATCTGACAGGAGGTCGGCTCTTTGACGCATTTTGTTTTTCATTTTCTTGGGCTCGGAGGACCATCTAACGATGCCGCCTGTCATCTGTCACTGTCTGGCATCGCGGCTTATCAGCCTCTCGTTTGGCCAGCGGACGTGTTTTTCAGTTTGCATGACGGCGTGATGCAGGAAGCACATCGTGCTCCTGTGATTCAGGACTCAACAAGCGACTGTTCTGTCTCAGAAGAAACAAGCTGTCATCTTCACATAGTGAAGCTGAGATGGTACAAACTAAATGTGGAGGATAAACTCCTACTACCTCTATCAGTTTGGCTCTGACCGAGCCTCTGAAACCATCTGCTGTTCCCGTTAACCCCATCAGATCGTCACGGAAAAGTTTTGTTTAGGATGTACTTGTATCGGCATCGTTTGCCAACAAACGTCCATCTGCTGTCTCTCCAAACTTGACACAATATTTAAACCGCACGCCTACGCGTGGCTGCTGGCTTTTCAAATGAAAGCGGCGTCCTGGGCGGCGTAACGACCTCTTCAAATTACAAATCACTTGCGTCAGGGTTTATTTGCTTGTCAGAAACCCAAATATATATGAGCGTAAGAGGAAGCATGTTCTAGCTCACATCCACATAAAGGTCTTCTGTGTTCAACTCAAACACACGTATGGGTTTAACCGTTGAAAGGGCCACAGGTTCACCGTTCAATAGCAGGACTCTGCACCCGCAGAGAAACCGTCCCGCCGGGGCCGACGGCGCCGCGAGGTCATCACCGCAGCGGCGGTGGAGGGGAAATGAAAAGGAAATGAGAGTTTAGGTCTGTGTTGCTCTTTCATACAGCCATCTCTGAGCTTAAACCTAAAAAGGACGGCAGAATGGGAGTGTACGAAGTGAATCCAGAAGTGAATCCAGAAGTGAATCCAGGTCTGCGTCGAGTCTCCGCTGCTGAACGGGGTTTTATTGTCTCGCAGCTCAACGTTTAGCCTCTGTTGTAGCCGTTCATTGAAACCACCTGATTTCACCAAAACACCTCTGAAGTCCACTTCACAGCAGGCGACATTAACAGCAGTACGCTTGATTTATGGAGCTTCTTCTACAGGGGAGAAAAGACGGCATAGATGGAAGAAGGCATGCACTGGCGGCAGATTTAGTTTTAAAAGTGAAAACGCTGATACCTACTCACATAGTAGTCCAGCTTGTTGAGTTTGGGCTCCGTCTCGCTCTGAGGGATCGTCCTTTTCACGGTAACGTTGGCCCGGTCCTCGCTCTCTCATTGGATGTAGCTTCAATGGAGATTCAGATTCCCAGATGGTTTCGGAAAGCTAAGATATCAGTCAGCCGTCAGTGAAAGCTGGGTGATGGGTCGGTGGAGCGTGGGCGCCGGACTTGGAGCCAACATGTCTAATATTATAACAGGTCTGTTGTTGCTGTTTGGGCTACTTTGGTCCCTTTGTGTTCGCCTTTGAGTTCATAAACTTGTCATTCTCTGTAACGTGACGGCTGTTTGATTCCGTTAGGTCGCTCGTTCAGTGAGTATTCCAGTGCTGCTATAAGAATCAGAACAACTCCAGTCATTTGACACGAGAGGGTCGAACATCAGTCTTTGCAATGTTAGGTTGTTTTCTTTTAAAGTGATCTGCTGTACATCTGGCAGAAAAACCCACAGGGGTCATAGATGACTTTATGAATCAAATAAGATTCAAATGTCTCAACATCTTACAAACCTAAAAGTTTCCAGTAGTCCATCACAACTGAAGAAGTATCTAGGATATAAGGTGAAATGTCTTGGGGTCAAGAAAATGAGTCCAGTTTGCTTTAATTAAACTGTTATGAGAGTAGATATGAAAGGGCCTTTAAAGGATCAGTGTTATTGTGTGTGTGTGTGTGTGTGTGTGTGTGTGTGTGTGTGTGTATATATATATATATATATGTATATGTATATGTATATACACACACGTATATATATATATATATATATATATGTATATATATGTATATATATGTATATGTATATGTATATACACACACGTATATATATATATATATATATGTATATATATGTATATGTATATGTATATACACACACGTATATATATATATATATGTATATATATGTATATGTATATGTATATACACACACGTGTATATATATATATATATGTATATATATGTATATGTATATATATACACACACGTATATATATATATATATGTATATATATGTATATGTATATGTATATACACACACATATATATATGTATGTATAAGGTGTGTGTCTTTTGTCAGTGTTTAAAGGGTTAGGTTAGTAGTAGTCGTGTTACATAGCTGAAGAAACTCTGATTGTAGACGCCAAAAGGTTGAATGTTGGCAATTGATGTATTGTGAACTACTCCTTTGTTTCTGTGCAGGATTTCACCTCAGCGGAACAATTCGGGAACCCGTCACATCCTCCGAGCCAGAGATGGTGTGCAACGTAAGCGTCGGCTTCGACCGCTGCAAAATCACGTCAGTGACGTGTAGCTGCGGCAACAAGGACATTTTCTACTGTGCTCACGTCGTGGCGCTCTCGCTGTATCGAGTACGGAAGCCTGAGCAGGTCAAGCTGCGCCTGCCCATCTCCGAGACTCTATTCCAAATGAACAGAGATCAGCTGCAGAAGTTCATTCAGTACCTGATCACGGTGCATCACACCGAGGTGTTGCCGACGGCGCAGAAACTGGCAGATGAAATCCTGTCGCAGAACTCGGAGATCAACCAGGTCCATGGTGAGTAGAAAAGCAACAGCTACAGCCGTTGTTTGTGTTTTAAAGACCAAGAACAGACTGAACCTCAACATACATGTAGTACTGGTATGAATATGCACGTACGTACGTACGTACACAAGCACCTGCAGGTGTTAGTTTCTCTGTTTTTGTCCACTCTGCCATTGCAGGAATACACTTTTAACTCTTGACTAACTTCATTTTAATGTGGTCATTTTAATCTTTATTTTCAACTATCTACCTAACCAGCATCATTTAAAGAGTCTATCATTGTTTCAGCACAAAAACAAAAACAATCACAAGGAAAGTCTCTTAGTAAAAAAAGTGTTTTTTGATTGGTCGAAACCATGGAGGCTTGCTGGTGGGCGGAGTCAATGGCTCATGAAGATGCTCAACTATTTCTACGAGTCTGATGTCCACACTTTCTACATGTTACCAATGACATATTTTTAAAGTTCTCTGTAAAGAGCTCAACATCTCAGGCTCTTCCGTCCATGTTCAGTCCAGATGCGAAGACGCCTCTGAAGACACTGAATTACTGCCGTGAGGAGGATGCTTATTACCTTTTTCATCTTATGAAGCATCCTTCTTTGCACAATCAACTCTAGATGTTCCATGACGGATGTGAGAAGTCTGACAAAGCGCAGAAGCAGCAGCCAGTTTCTGTCTCCACCATGTTTGCTTTAAAATGCTGGTTACAAACACTGTTTACTTACCGCTTGTGGTTCAGATTTACAAGCCTCTAGTGTCGGAACAGTTCTGAGCGTTGTCCATCAAACAGTCCTCCATGAAAACAAAGAAAAACCGAACCGCATCTGCTGAGCCACAGCTTATTTCTTTTAAACATCTAGGAAACAACTCTTAAGGGCTTGAAACAAGACAACTGGACTTCCTTTTCTTTTGCTCTTGAAGAATTCAAACTGACGATGCCTTCTGGATGCAAAAAAAGGAAGTCCAGTGGCCTTGTTGCAAGACCTTGAGAGTTACCACGACCCAGATGACCGAGTCTGCACCAGTGCATCAAGGACACAAGCCAAATACGGTAACTGACCATCTATAAAGATGGAACTATAATTCAACGCACTCCAGCTTATTTATGTGGCGTCACATCATGACAAACGTCATCTGAAGGCACTTCAACAGTGCAGTTTGACTCCTTCCAAATTCCAATAACAATAATAATAATGTTCTTGCGAAGGAAAGTAACACATTGCATCAGCGTTTTCTTTGACATAATCCATCATCCTGATCCAGCACCGGGCGACTGTGGAAAGAAAAAACTTCCCTTTAGCAGGAAGAAACCTCTGGCAGAACCAGACTCAGGAAGGACCAGCATCCACCTGGTCCGGTTGGAGGTTGAGAGGACGGGAAAGAGGAGAGAACAAGAACAAGCGATCGGGAACACCTGCTAGGATGAAGGAACACAGGTTCAGAACATCAACAGCGTCATTAATGGAGTTGCAGTAAGAGGAACCAAGAGGAGAGGTGCATCATGGGCAGGTCTCCCAGTAGTGTGGGCCTACAGCAGACTAACTAAGGGATGTTTCAGGTCACCTGATCCATCTATAACTATAAACTTTATTAAAAAGGAAGGTTTTAGGCTTGATGTTAAAGTTAGAGGAGGCGTCTTTCTGAACACAAACCGGCAGCTGGTTCCAGAGGAACCTGAACCTGATACCTGAAGGTTCTACCTCCCAGTCTACTGTTAGAACCTTGACCTTCCACTTTTAAACGGGCTGCTGAGGTTCTTGGTCTTGTAGATTTGCACGGCCTGGACAATAGAACCATATGAGGAAGCAAAAGGCCTTGAGGCAGACCCCGGACACGCTGGAGGGGTTGTCTCGGTATTCCCCAGAAGAGCCGCAGGAGGCGTCTGAAGGAGAGAGGGAGGTCTGGGCGTCTCTGCTCAGACTGCTCAGAACCATTTTTCTGGCTCTGGATGATGTGCTACTGAAGGAATTTCTGCTGAAATCCTGGTACTTTTTCGCACCTGTTATGACTGGTAGCCATGACAACAGGAAACCGTGTGGCAGCAGCCGACTGAGCGTTGGAAATGGATGAGTTTGGAGGCTGAAGAAGACACGATAAGAATATTAGACGGCACTCTTATACTACCTGGAGTTCACCTGTTACCTGCCGAAACGGCATGTGATGTCATCAGCTGTCTTTATTAGCACACGTGTTATCGCGCGTTTCAGGTTTCTGGCATGCACCGTTTTATTTACACTACAATTTTGTGTCGGAAGTCAAAATTCAGCATTTGTGTTTGGATTCTCCAGGCTTCATCATCTTCCTTGGAATGTATTTTCCTGGAATCTCATGGATTCAGTCCTCCCTGGAGACGCATGGAGAGTCACAAATGTTGCTTGTGTAGGCTTGTTGCTGTTTCAGGATGAGGCTATTGATTAGAGTTTAAGCTTGACCAGCACTAATATTGATGCATTAATGCAAAAGGTGCAACGTGCTTGCTGATGTCAGCATATTCATGTGTAAGAGAATATTTTTACAGTATTTGCAGTTTTTGCTATTAAATGTCTCATTTTACCATCTTTTAGAGGGGAATAGTGTTTTTATTCCTCAACTTCTTTTAGATAATTGTTCAAAGTAGTTCTTTGACTGCTGTATGTCGAAAACATCCAACTGTGAAAACAAGTGTTTTCTTCGCTGCAGGAGCTCCAGATCCAACAGCCGGGGCGAGCGTGGACGACGAGAACTGTTGGCATCTGGATGAGGAACAAGTCCAGGAACAGGTCAAGCTCTTTCTCTCCCAGGGCGGGTACCATGGCTCGGGAAAGCAGCTCAACCTACTGTTCAGCAAGGTGCCGACTCTCAAACCCAGTCACGTCTCTCGTGTCGTTGGGGTCATGTCTAAAAAAAAACTAACAAACAAAAAAAGAGGGGTACCACAGGGATCTGTGTTAGTCCCACTCCACATCTGGGGCAGTTCCTTTTGTACAGATGAAATGTTCCTTAATTCAAAGACTGCATTCAAACATTTTTTGGTTCATGCAAACAGGCTTTAAACAAAATAACATGAAGTACAGTTAATTTGTTGATTTTTTGCATTTTGCTCCACGTATTAAAGCACTGCTAAGTTTCTGTTTCACAGTCAGTATCATGCTGAGGTTGTCCATTTTGGACAACACGACGCTCAAACGGGACTTGTTCTCTTGCTCGTTTTAAGTGGCTGTTGGGTTTTCCAGTGCGAGCTGCCACACCACATGCATTTGCTCTGCACAGGTTCAAGATTGTTTTGATTTTTTTTTTTTTAATCCTGGAAGGAAGTGTTTAGGAATAAATGGGTTTCCAAGTGTATCGCACAATTGCACAGCGGCACATGAAAACGAGGCGCAAGTCGAGTGTTTCTCTGCACGTCCGCTCACGCCGTGAAAATTCTCCCTCATGAAATGGCTCCAGTCCTGTGTTTTTTTTTTTAAATGTCATTTCATGACATCTGGTGAAACGTTGGGATGGACGATCATATTGGGGGTGTTTTGTACATCCCTATATCGATCGCCTCTATGCTCAGTTTAAAGTTTTTATGTCAACTATTGCAGGGACTGGTGCATTAATATTATTATTATTATTATTATTGGTGCATGTCTGGGCGGGTGGGGCGTGGCGTTATAGTGGAGGTGGGCCCAACCCTACCCGGTACCCCTCCCATACATGATGACTCGTACAGGAGGGCCTAACAGCCGCCTAAACAACCAGGATGGCTTCAGAACTGCTACTAAACCCCTTCAATATATTTTACAAAACAGTGAGTGGAACCTCTTCTCCAGGTTTGGGATGAGGTGCTGCCTCAGCTGAAAGATTAAGTATCTGGGGGTTCCAAGGGAAGAATGGCGTTGGAGATCTACAGGCAGCTCAGTGCATCGTCGGCAGTGATACGGACTCTACCGGTCTGTTGTGGCGAAGAGAGTTGAGCCAAACCGGGTCTGTGTTTACTGGTCGATCTACACTCAGACCCTAAAAACGAGTTTCCTCCAGCGTGGCTGGACTTCCCTTAGGGATGAGGTGTGAAGTTTTGATGCTGAGTAGAGTTGCTGCATCACGAGGAGCCAGTTGTGGTCTGGAACCTGGTCAGGACGCCTCCTTAGGGAGGTGTTTAGGGCATGTCCAACCAGGCAGAGGTCCTGGGGCAGACCCGGGTCACGCAGGATCGATCGAATCGCTCTGCTGGCTTGAGGATCCCTCACAGAGCCGGTTACTACAGCTGCTGCCTCCGATACCCAAACCCGGATGAGCGGTGTTGGGTGGATGGATGGACCGACTCCTTCAGCTTTATGGTTTTGTGATATTTGCTTTTCTTCACTTCACATTTCACTTTACATCCACACACTGCGGTAACACTTCAATTCAGGTTTCCACACAGAGAATATCTTGAACTGAATAGTTGTGTTTTTTTGTTTGTTTTTATTTTTAGATAAAATCTGAGGTTTATATTTACAGGTAACCAGCTTTTCCTCTCGACTCCACAGGTGAGAGAGATGCTGAAGATGAGGGACTCCAACGGCGCTCGCATGTTAACGCTGATCACAGAGCAGTTCATGAGCGACCCCAGACTGGCGCTGTGGAGGCAGCAGGGGACCGCCATGACTGACAAGTATCGGCAGCTGTGGGACGAACTAGGTACAGCGATGACAGCAAACAGCTTTCAGGTTACTACGTCTGTGTTCTTTCAAGGAAAACAGGTGTAGTAACCTGTAACTGACGCGATGGAGCAAAGTAATGTGGGAGTCTCTTTGAAGACGCAGGATGAGTCTTAATGTTGGGAAGAAATCACAATAAACTTGAGATAAGGAACTTTATTTATGTAGCACATTGCAAAATGAAGGAGTGCTGCTCTATAATAAAAGTTAAGTCCATTATAAAAGAGTAGAAATAGACCGAGTCCTGATGAAGACGGCCATATCGGTCCACAGCACAAGAGACCTGACTGTAATTCATCTTCATGCAGCCTTGTCGGCCTTGGAGCCACGTCTGGGATGGGAACTTACTGCAGTGACAAGTCTGATAAATAACTTAAGCGAGCCGTCTTAGACCATCCGAGAGGAAGTGTTGATACGGTGAAGTCAACCACAGAAAAACTTCCAACAGGTCTAACAGAGCTGAAGGCAGTTTACCGCCCAAAACACAAGCAAGGAGACAAATGACCTTTTCCTAAGTCGAGACAACTTTCATCATTTTCATGAAAATGTCTTCGACATGTCTTGGTCAATACGAAAGCTCTCGTTTCAACCATGACTTTAAAGCTCTGTTCACAGCAGTTGGTTTTAGAGGGCGGAGTCGGCCATTTGGCTCAACTCCGCCCCCTTCTGCTGGGTTTACCTCATCTGAAATCGTTGTTTTGTGGGTGAGATCAAGATGAGAAAGCTGGGTAGCTGCTCTGATCTGGTCTGTGATGTCACAGTCTGGAGCAGCGAGATCTGAGTGACGGTTTGCGTCCAGGTTAATAACATGATGGTGGATTGCTTTAAAATGTGGTTCTTCGTTCTTTCTAAAACCCCAGAATCAAAATAGTTTCTCGGCCGACTCATCGTAGCCAACTAACACGGCCGTGTCCACTGAGCGCCGTGGATCAGGCTGAGTCCTGGAAGCTGTTACTGATCGGGTCCGTTGGACTTTGAGCTGTTTTCTTGTGATTCAGAAAAAGTGTGGTGAAGACCTCTGAAGCTCCTCTCGTCCTGCTGTTGAAGGATCTTTCTCCGTATTCCATCACTCATCTGACGTTGCTCTGCTCTTGTCCTTCCTGCTGTCAGGACAAAGAGATGGAGGATAAACCTCTCATCCTCCGCCTCCTTCCTACACTCACCTCTTCTTTTCCATCTCCTTTCTTTTCTGTTCACGGTTGCCCTCCTCTGGTTTCCTCCTCGTTTTACTCGATAGTTTCGGTCTCGTACAGAAGCTCGACTAATCGATCACAGGACAATTAATCTGTGAGAGTCATGACTTATTTAATCAAGAAAAAAAATCTATTATCCCTTTGTAGCTTCTTTGATGTGCTGCTTTTAGATAAAGCAGCACATCAAAGAAAAACAGATTGAATAATTCAGATTTTGTTTTCGAATCAAAACATCACGAAATAATCAACAAACCACAATGTAAGAAGTGAAAACAATCTTTTCTCCACTGGAGCAAAGCGACCAGCTGGTCTACACCTCGCTGGTCTACCTCGCTGGTCTACACCTCGCTGGTCTACACCTCGCTGGTCTACCTCGCTGGTCTACCTCGCTGGTCTACACCTCGCTGGTCTACCTCGCTGGTCTACACCTCGCTGGTCTACACCTCGCTGGTCTACACCTCGCTGGTCTACCTCGCTGGTCTACCTCGCTGGTCTACCTCGCTGGTCTACACCTCGCTGGTCTACACCTCGCTGGTCTACCTCGCTGGTCTACCTCGCTGGTCTACACCTCGCTGGTCTACACCTCGCTGGTCTACCTCGCTGGTCTACACCTCGCTGGTCTACACCTCGCTGGTCTACCTCGCTGGTCTACCTCGCTGGTCTACCTCGCATACATGTCCCATAATACAAATCTCAGCAGAACCAGTCACAATCACGTGGACGGTTTTTACAGTTGGGCCATAAAATGTCTTTTCTTTTAGCTCCGATGGAGGTTAAATAACTTTTACAACTTCGTCACAACTGGTCCATGGCGCCTCTCAGATCACTTCCTCCCCTGTAGCTTTATGTCCTAAATGATGTGGGTTTTGCGTTTATGAATGTCCTCTATTGTATAAGGAAAGAAAAATGTCTGACCTCCGTTTGCTCCCGGCCAAAGTACTGCGTTGGGTTGGAAAAATCTCCTGGCCGCTGGTTAAATAAGTTGATATCGAGTGTGGCCCCTGAGAACTTGACATTAACTGTCAGAAAAAAGACTGAAGGCTGAATTTGACAACATTTGGAAGATGTTTCTTGGACTCTTAACGATTGGCGACGTCGAAAAGCCTTTGGGTGACAAACCGGCGCTTAGTTTGGTCTCAAAAGGGTTAAGTGTGTGTGGCTTTTTGTTTTCTCTGCTCCTAAATATTTGATTCAAAATGTCCGGCTGCGTCCTGACATTTGGAGACGGCGGGTTACAGGCTACCTTCTTCTAACGTTTAGGTAGTGATCATCTTTATTTCATTTTTAAGTTTTACCTCCTCCACCGCACGTGTTCATCGTTGGATATGAATATGTAAATATTATAATGAATATATACATATTAAAAGGATCAGGGTTACGTCTCGTATCTGCAGGCGCCCTGTGGATGTGCATCGTGCTGAACCCCCACTGTAAACCCGAGCAGAAGGGTTTCTGGCTTCGACAGCTTCGCAGGTGGAACAGCGTGGACGTCTGTCCCTTGGAGGATGGTAACCATGGCAGCGAGCTGACCAATCTGACCAACGCTCTGCCTCAGGGCCCTGCCGGCAACCCAGGTGAGATTACACCCGGTTTTATCACCAGATCCTCTCCTTCATGTCATCTATTCTCTCTGGTGTCTCCTGCAGCATCTTCTCCTCCTCCTCCTCTCTGCTGCTGCTGTTTTAACACTGTTAGGTCCTGTTCCTGCCCCCCCTCCTCCCCCCCCTCCTCCCTCATTTAATCAAGTCTCCCTCCTTCAGTCTCAGTGCCTGTGAGCCTTATTACCTTTTTAGTGTGGCTAATAGAATGAGCCTAATATCACGGTCGCGGTCCTGGAGCTCCGTCTGGCCTTTATTCTTCCTTGAGCTTCTACTAAATCAGAGAAAATACAGACTCATGAACATTTTCAGGCGGCACCAGTCTTCTTCTGTTGTTTGAGTGGCTGACATCTACCAACAGCTCCCACATTTTGAAGTTTATCCTCAAGTATTTTGCTCTGACCCCTCGTAGGTCTCTGAATCGAGGGCTTCCAGCCGGTTCTTCAGGTCAGCGTGTAGCTAGACAGAACCAACGAGCGTGGCAGCTCACTTGTGGCTCATGCTGACTTCCAGCTCCAGAGCTCCAGAGCTCCAGAGCTCCGGAGCTCCGGAGCTCTGGAGATGTGTAACCATGAGGGTTAAAGGTGGTCGACTCACTCTTGCAGCCGGCCTCTAGTGGCCGTTGGATGAACTGCACGTCTCTAAACCGGCTTCAGCTTCGAAAACCGGATGCTGCTCCTCGTATTATGCCTGAATTGTATTTTTGGGGGCCATGTAAATATGTTTTTCATGATTGATTATGGAGATTATGAGTCCATCCAATCCTACTTTTCTTACGTTGGTCGGTGCAGTAGTTGGTAGTTCGATGCCGAGCCCTGCCACGTGTGGCAGTGTGCTCGGGTCGTGTGCTGTTTGAAGCCTAAGGTTTGAAAGGGTTCGAGTTCCTGCGCTGCCTTTATTCAAAGATCTCACAATAAATCTTTCCAAAGCAACGGCGGCTGTAAAATAAACATTATTTTTCATCTAACAGAGTTATTGACGCGACCTCATCGGACTGTCTTCACGCGAGCCATCGAGGCCTGCGACCTGCACTGGCAGGACCCCCACCTGCAGCACATCATCACCGAGGACCACTACACCGACTACTGTTACCACGACAACCTCGACAGCTCCCTCTTTGATGCTCGAGGGTGGCCTCTGTGGCACGGTGAGAGGAAATGAAGAGAAACGGCACAAATTACAGGCTTTAAATTAATAAAATGTGTCTTATTGATTGATCTGGCCTCCTGCAGAGCACGTCCCGACGGCGTGCGCACGAGTGGACGCACTGCATTCACACGGTTACCCCAAAGAAGCACTCAGGCTGGCCATGGCCATCGTCAACACGCTGCAGAGGCAGCAGCAGAAGCAGCTGGAGCTCTTCCGCGCTCACAAAAAAGGTCAGTTCAGCTCAAGTTTCAGTTTTATTTCCTGATTCTGGGTCGAAGGTGCTGCAGGTCCGAGAGGTCAGTTAGTGGAGACAGATGATGCCTGCTGGACCGCAGGTGGACTGCTCACATACAACCTCCAACACCGCCTCTTCGTTTGTTCGGGTTGTTTTCTTGCCCTTCAATCGAGTTCCAGCCAAACACACAGATGTGTCCTGAGGCAATGCAAATATCTTTTAGTATTATTATTATTATTGTTATTAATATTGTCATCATAAAGCAGGTATTGTGCCATCACGTCTGCCTCCGCACATGTTCTTGGACTGATGAAACTTAACGTATGAAACCTTATCTAAACCACACTTCAGCCACATTTTAAAAAAGTTTCAGCAATAATTAAAGAAATGAAAATGAAATCCAGCATCACGGTGGAAACGCCGGGGTTTCTCCAACATCCGCGGTACCTCGGCGTGACACTCGGCCTCGTTCTTGCAGATCTGCTCCACAGAGGAATGACGTCCATCACCAACCTGGAGGGCTGGGTGGGACACCCTCTGGATCCCATCGGCACGCTGTTCAGCACCCTGCTGGAGACGGGGCGGAGCGGCGAGGACGGCGCGGCGCTCGACTTCTCAGGTATTCAGATAATCACACAGCATGGCGAGCCTTTATTACCCTCATTTATGCTAACGACACCAAAACAATGAAGGTGCTAATTCTGCAGAAAAGTGGCGTCTGCGAGCAGCCTAAATGGTGGTTCTCGACGGTTCCCGTCCAAGTGTTGGATTATATGTCTGAGTGGTCATGGCATGATTAATTTAAGACGCATCAAGAAAAACAACGTCCAGCCAATTGTTTTTTATCAAAGATTTATACTTACAGCTTTACCCTTCTATGACTTCACACTGGAGTTACTAACAAAAGTTAAATGTAAACTAGTGTTTGAGACCAAAGTGATCGGAGTCTCTGCCGGACTCATTTCAGAATGTGCATCCAGAACTTTGGTGTGTTAACGCACATAAAACCGACTTTATGGAGGTGCAAATACACGCTGATCAGTTCATCCCCGTCATGCGGTTCAATCCTTTGGAGGCAGTAGGGGGGTACTTGATGTTGCCCACACGTGTTTCTGTTAACCAGCTCTGTTGTATTTGCACAGCTGTGCATGTGTAGACTTGCCTTGATCCACTCCAGATGCAGCACAAACGCCATTTACGCCGCGGTATTTTTTTCTCCTGTCAGAGCTGCGGGCCCTCAGGTTGCAATCAGCAGAGATGACACAGACGTGCTGATTGGCCTCCAGTCATCCTCCAATAACAGCTCATGAATAAGAAATGCGGCAGGAAAAACACTCCAATTAAAAGGCATTAATTATGCAGGGAGCTCGCGCAACGATTTCCAACATGCTGCAGCCAGACGGGACGTCACACAGCTCTGTCGCTTCTCTTGTAAAGTGCAATTAATTCAGAAAGTCCCCAACCCCCCAATTTACTGTGTTATTCTATTTACTTCATCTTCATGTCTGTGTTGTTTCAAGGTTTTCGGTTCTTCATTCTGGGCAGATGGTTAAAAGGAAAAGGCTACCGTCTCACTTTTATAGTCTGCATAGGCTGGGCAGTTTCTTTGAATATTTTCACCAACCCTGTGATGATCAACAGCCTTCTTCAGGGGTATATCTGGACTTTTCCCTCGTTCACGTCACTTCTTTGTCATTAACTCCTTCAACCGCAAATGAAGTTTGTAAGAGATGTGAGGATGGAGGCGTGGAACCGCCTGTGGTCTCTCTGCTGAAGTCTACCGTGATACGAACACGTGGACGAGTTTAGACCTCACACCTCCCGATGAAGACGGTGGTGAAGGACACACATGGTCATCCTGTCTTCTCATCTTGCATTCAAAGGTTGGAGAAATCGTTGAGTAACATCTTCCAGATTGGATGCTTTTCATCTTGATGATGCCTCTGTCGTCACGTCATCATGCAGAGGCTTGTCTTCAAAGTACTTCATCGTTATCTTTTGTTCATCCATCTGTTTTTCTACACCGCTTCATCTTGTTGGGTGAGAGTCAGGGCACAACGTGGACGGGCTTCCAGTCCATCACAGGGAACATCTCAGGTCTCTTTACCGGGAGCAGGTTCCATTACTACGACTACTTTTACCTTCATCTCATTGCTGCTGAGTTATAGATGACATTTGCTTCTACATCAAACCACGATTGGACTGTTCAGCACCTTTGTAGTTCCTTCTGTTTCCCACCCTCTTCTTCGTTAGATCATCAAAAGTTACAGTTGCTGAGCATTTATCAGCTGCAGCTCACAGACGACATGCTTCATCTGTTACCAAGTCTGAGCTACAAAAATAGGCTCAGTGCTGCTGAGGACAACCTCCAAACGATAGAAATGCCAACTAAAACAGCGGTACAAAACTCTGTGCATAATAGCTATGCAGAGGAATAAATCAGCCTTCATTCCTCCAAAGCATGATGGTGCCACCACCGTGCTTCACTGCAGGGGTGGTAAGAACTAGTTTCTCCGGTTTTTGACTCAGACATCTTTTCTCCTCAAATAGCTTCACACACCATCCTTCAGAGCATTCCTGATGATTTCAAGTTTCCTCCACTTCCCAGTCGTGGAGGTCCTAGGAAGATCAGAGCTTTAAAGTTGGTGTTGTATAAATAAAACATGTTTTGAGTCATTATGGGTCGTCGAGTGCATGTTTCCCTACAATGACAGTGTAAATGTACGGTGGTCTGACTCCACTGTGGGTGAGATGATGCTCGAATTCACATGTGGACAGAGTTGTGAAAGGTTTCAATTAAGGTTCAGCTATTTTTAATCTACGTGAGAGTGAGTGTGTGTTCATCAGGGGCTGACCAGTCTCCTGGGATGAACCGCGAGGTCTGCCAAGACATCATTAAACCATTATAACACGATTACCATCCTCCAGAGGACTCATGCTGTGGAAAAGGAACACTCGAATGAACAAATGGATCAATGGTTTTATCAATACTCCACTCAATCCACAGCCCAGAGGGGACACTTACCTAGCCAAGTCATCCCTCACCCCGGTCTCCCTGGTCTCCCCGGTCTCCCCCTCAGGCTCGCTGGCATCTGGACGGAGGACGGAGAGTCCCATTCTGACGGCGCAGCATTTCCTGGAGGAAGGCGAGTCGTTCGTGTCGTTGGCCGTGGAGATGGCTCTGATTGGTTTGGGGCAGCAGAGGGTGATGCCCGATGGCCTTTACGCCCAGGAGAAGGTGTGTCGCAACGAAGAGCAGCTGCTGGCCAAACTCCAGGAGGTTGATTTTGATGACACGTTGGTGAAGATCTTCCGGAAGCAAGCCATTTTTCTGCTAGAGGGTGAGTCACATTTACCAATTATCAGAGACTGATTCATTTTTTAAAATTTTGTCTCTTCACTAAAATATTAAACCATTTTCATACAGTTTTATTTATTTGGTGTATGACTAATAAAATACCAAAGTGTCCTCAAATCAGGAACGTTATATGGTCCATCCTGAGAAGAAACAGAAAGTCCTGCAAGATGATGAGTTAATAAGATTCAGCCTCTGAGGAAAACAAGTGTCAGTACAAATAAAGACAAATGTCTGCAGGAAGTCACGTGACTTTTAACCTCCAGCACTGCAGGAGTTTTTATCGGCATAAACTAGGATGTTCCTGGTTTTCTGGGGTTTTGAAGCCTCGGTTTCTTTGTACTGCGTTGCAACGTGTCAAATGAGCAGAACGAAGCTGGCTGGAACACGCCTACCTTCTTTCAGTCTAACCTGTTAATTAAGATTACGTTACATTGATTCTGATCAAATCTGTCCCAGTGTCACTAATGAAACATCTGAAACTGGGCTCAGTTAGAACCACGGCCAAGTAGGTGCTCAAAAAAGAGGTACCGTCACCTAGTGGTACAAAAACAGAGTAAAGTCGAGCCGAGCTGAGTAGGTACCAGAGGAAGAGGCTCATTAGCTGAGCATCTTCCCCAGGTTCTTCCAGACCAACCTCCAGCCAGTTCCAGTGAAGTCATGAATGTTCTGTTAGGTCTTTATCCACACTTCTGAACTCAAGACTGCGCCAAGTAGCAAAATGTCCAATCAAAAGTCCATGACTCTAATTCCTGTCCTCCAACCTTGAAGGCAGAAGTCATCAAACGACTGTTTAAGAAAGAGCAATCTGAACAAGTTGCCATTTGAAATCTTCTTTTCATCAAGAAGGTTATTGAAAAAGCTGGCTTTCAACAGTTAAATACTTTCTTAACTCTGACTAACCGCTTTGACGTCTTCCAGTCCGGTTTTCGTGCTCACCACACTAAGACTGCCCTTGTCAAGGTGTTCAATAACATCCACATAAATACAGCTGTGGAAGGTTTTATTGGACCTCAGTGCAGCATTTGAAACTGTTGCCATGGTATGTTACAACAGTAACTGGAGAACTGGGTCAGACTTTCTCGCACAGTACTTGACTGGCTGGTAACTTCACATTGGAATCAACAGAAATTACATGTGGAGTTCCCCAAAGTTCAATCCTAGGACCCCTCCTATTTAGGGATCTGCATCTGTGTCACACGTCTGTCAGACAGCTGCAGCTGATCCAGAACGCTGCTGCCGAGTTCTCACTAGAACTAAGAAAGGGGACCTCATCAATCAGAGGACCTTACACTGAACCTCAGAGAACAGAGTTTAAAATACTTCTGTTAGTTTATAAATCACAGAGACTTGCTGCCATGTCAACCATCCAGACCTCTCAGGTCTTCTGGTTCGGGTCTCCTGGTTCAGGCCTGGTCTGTGTCTCCAGAATCAGAACCAAACATGGAGAAGCAGCATTTAGCTTTTATGCTCCACAGATCTGGACCAAACTTCCAGAAAACTGCAGGAATGTTGAGACCTTCAGTTCCTTTAAATCAGGGTTCAAAACTCATTTGTTTACAGCTGCATTTGACTGAATTATTGAAACCGTCTGGATTCACATTTAAACGATTTCAGTACAACACTGTAACTCGAGCTTAAGTCAAGCCAATGCACCGTAACCCAATCTTCCTGCTTTTGTTTCTCTCTGTTCATGTTTTCATTATGTAAAGCACCTTGAATCGTCTTGTTGCAGAAATGTGCCACAAATAAACCTGCCTTGCCTCTAATTATACATAAAAGTGTATCATTTTATTTGGTAAAAAAAACCCTCCCGTAAAGTTGGGATGGATGTGAAATCTAAATCTGCGGCCGACGCGGGCCGGCCGACGCGGGCCGGCCGACGCGGGCCCGGCCGACGCGGGGCCGGCCGACGCGGGGCCGGCCGACGCGGGGCCGGCCGACGCGGGGCCGGCCGACGCGGGGCCGGCCGACGCGGGGCCGGCCGACGCGGGGCCGGCCGACGCGGGGCCGGCCGACGCGGGGCCGGCCGACGCGGGGCCGGCCGACGCGGGGCCGGCCGACGCGGGGCCGGCCGACGCGGGGCCGGCCGACGCGGGTAGTTTTCCAGCTGGGTAACCAAGTTTCTCTTCCTTGTAAACCGGAGGGAATGCAGATAATCAGATACAGGTCACGTTTAAAGGACAATGGAAGCAGTTAATAATAAATATAGAAATCAGTTAAAGGCACTAAGTCAGGATTGGCAATCAAGAGCTGCAGAGTAAATGCAAATTTTAAAGTGAAGAAGAGAATGAGGAGGTGTGGCCAGCAAGTCCAGGTAGCGCGTTCATGCATCTTCCTGATCAGGAAGTCCTTTACACAACGGACCGTTGATCTCAATTCAATTTAATTCAATTCAATTTTAGCGTCTATTACAACACAAGTTGTCTCCAGGATCTTTCCAGAGACCAGAACATGACCCCCGAGCAATTATTACATAAACAACAGCAGGTAAAAACTCTCCTTTAAGAGGGAAGAAACCTGGACCAGGACCTGGCTCATGAGGGGGAAGAAACCTGGACCAGGACCTGGCTCATGAAGGGGGAAGAAACCTGGACCAGGACCTGGATCATGAGGGGGGACCCTCCTGCTGAAGGCCAGCCGGGTAGAGCAAGAAATAAGAAAGAATAGAGACATAGAGACACCGTCAAAGGTACAAGATAGGATACAATAGTAACTATCATCAGTAGTCCAATTAGACTTCTGTGTATATGGGTGATATATGGATAGACGGTGATCCAAGGGGATGAGGACTGCAGGTCGGGACGTCAACAGGTCTCCAACAGACATCCACACAGACAGGTGAAGACAGACACTGGGATGGTCAGAGGTGGAACTGCAGGTCAGCAAGCAGCTCCTGAGGTTCTGGTCTGCAGGACATGCAAAGAAGAGGAAAAGAAGGGCCAGACAAGCACAAAAAACTACAAGAACAATGGACCACAATTAAGTTTATGGGATATTGTTAATAAATGAGGGTTGAGGTGAAGCAGAGACAGAGAAGGCAAAGAGAAACAGAGGAGGCAAAGAGAATGATTTTTGTGATTTGTATTCACAAACGAGAGCGGTTGGTTTCCTCCCCGAACTGTCCTCAGTGTTCAGCAGATTGTGATGCTGGAGTCAGTTTTCCCAGCAGCCTTCACTCCAAAGTGAGCTCCGAGCCGCCGTCTCTTCCACCTCCAAAAAACACAGACAGGTCTGTTTCCACCCCCGCTGGACGTGAACGACTCGCTCTGAGAACCGCCAGCGCTCTTTCAGTGTCTGAATGTTAACGTGCGCTCTGAGCTGCATGTGCTCATTTTCACTCTGAACGTTTAGTAATGCCGTTTCCCAGAGTGTGTAGTGAGCGACTATAACGGCTCGAGGCTCGTCATGGTTCGAGGCGCTCCCCCCCCCAGTCCCACTAATGACAGAGCTGTCAGCCCCTCACAGGGGCTGCCGACGCTGGCTGGCTCTGATTATACGGCCCCGGCTCACAGGAAGTCGCTGCTCGCATATTACAGAGGAGACGGTTGATGCACGGCGTCGTTTTGTTGTTTCAGACGAGGGGAAAGAATGCAGGTTGGTTGAAACTGGTTAAAAGGCTGAATATCAACCGACGTAAATAACTGAATCCCAAAGCCGACATTCCTCTGTTGTTCAAAACAAAAAGGTCCGAGCAGCGTCCACGACAACAGCTGAGGTTGACTAAGACGCCAAGAAAGCAGCTTCGCCGCTTCTGTCCCACAAATACTTGCAGCTGCAACAGCAAAGCAATGCTAGGTTTCCATCGTCTGTTCATGGATTTATGTAAATATATGAGGACTGGAAAGTGACACAAGTCGCACAAAAGTGTCACTGTTTTAGTGACTTTTGTGACTTTATTTTTCATTTAATTACTGGGCGTTCTGTTAAAGCCACGCTATGTAACAATACCACTTCTGACCACATGGGTGCAGTATATCACAACAAACCTCATGTCGACTCTGGTGGACGCCAAAGTGGTTTTACAGACACGTGCCGGAGCGTCCGCGCTCATTAGCAGAGCTCTAAGTGTGATTGGCTCTCGTCAACACAGCAGATGTAGACATAGTTGAAATATTGCAAATATCTTGTAATACATAAACAAGTGCTTCAGTGTATCCAGTCAATGTCTTTCTGTTTTACAGCAAATAGCAAAGGTGTTATTTGTATTTGAGTTGCCAACAATACTCGCCGTGTAATTTAGTATCTAAATGTGCATCTCAGGCAGTAAAGTTTCATCATCTCGGGTGTCTTCAGAGATGCCATGTTGAACGTGCAGTAACAAACATTTCATGTCCTGTAACTATAAAACCGAATCCCAATTCTTCTTTGTTGCTCTAAAAGCCAAAACAAAGTTCCACAATAACCTTGAACAGCTTTGAGCTGATGTCACCAGCCGATACTCAAGTCAGAGTCTGATTTGACCCATCTCTGGACGCGGCGCCGTCCTTTAAATCTGAACCACTCACAAAAGAAACGAGAAGCGCCGTGAACGGGTTGTTTGATCAGTTTTTGACTCGGTAGTGTCTTCAAACACAGATGTCTCCTTTTGAACTGAATTAGAAGAGAAACTGCATTAATTGAAGGATTATGGAAGCAAAAGTTAACTATTTACTCACATTACTGTGAGACGGAAAACCTCGTTCGCGGGGTTATGAACTCTGGAAACGTCTTAAAAGCTTTTTAAACCTCGTTCACCTTCAAATTCATCTGCGATTCGTGTGATTTGCTTTTGCAGCACATGTAGGTTCCCATGTTTCTGACGGTTTTGAATGAGTCCCGACGGACTAGCGGATGCTCTGACGATCAGCTGACTCGCTGACGACCCACCCGTGCAGCCGCATGTGGACTGATTAGTCCCTGTGTTTCTTCCAGCTGGTCCTTACAGCGGTCTGGGGGAAGTTCTCTACAGGGAGAGCGTCCCCATGCACACGTTTGCCAAGTATCTCTTCACGTCCCTGCTACCTCACGACGCCGAACTGGCGTACAAAATTGCACTGAGAGCCATGAGGTAAGTCGCACGCCGTTCACCAACTACACCTGTTCTCCGCTACAAAGTAAGGTAATTGTGGGTGGAGTTATGAGAAAACCTTTTATTAGTTCAAAACACATGGTGCTTTTTCTCCACTGGAATTCATGCGCTTTATAAATTAAATTCGAACTCTAAACGCCAATCAAAATGGGGCGAAGCTGTGAAAAGTCCGTCGGCCAGCCCCTCCTCATCAATTCAAGGCCAAACGAACGCAAACCAAAACCCAAAATCCGGAACCAAGACGTTCCGAACTCTAACCGAGGCATTTCTCCGCTTCACTTTTCTTTTCTCTCCATCATTTCGTAAACCACCAGACGGGTCGTCGGTGTCCAGATCAGCTGATGTTTTACAGTCAGGTGTTGGGAGCTGTGTGGGGGCGTTTTTCGTCCTGATAAAGGATATTTATGCGTAACAAGTGAATAACTAACCCCACATTCACGTTTCCCTCCCAGCGTCACAGCTACGCTGACATCATCAGCTTCTGGAAGACGTTTGAACACATTTCCAAGAACGGCAGTAACGGACATTTCAGAGCAACGACAACATGTCCACACACATGAACTCCCATCGTGGCGTTTGTACCACCCGCCACTGATGACGTCATCACCAGGAACCGAGCTTCTGAGTGCAGGTCCAGACGTGTCACTTACCGTTTGCTTACACGGCGGGTTTGAGGAGACGCCTGCGCCACTTTACGAAGGCTCGTTCTAGGTTACGATGTCTTTGGGAGACGCCCTGAGAGCTGGTTGTGGTGGCCGTTTACAGTCAACACCACAACAACACGTCATCCTTATGCTCCGTGAGGCGTTTTGTCTTTGACGTCCATGCTCGTGTCAGACGACGCACCGTTTCCTCTGTTCTCCTGCGCTTTTGAAAGGGTGAATAAACCAGCTGAACGTGTCACGTTTGTTCATCGGCGGTTCTGTTTGGCTTCGTTTTACACATCTGATAAAATACGTACATATATGATCCTCATCAAGTGTGTAAACTTGGAACTTGAGAGGATCTTTTTGTTGATGCCACTGAGATTTTTAAATTCTTGAAGGAAACAGATTTGACAGCTAAATGACGTAAAACTGCATCAGCCGGACCTTTAGGTCTTGAGAGTGGACACCAGGACGTCCTGGTTATGATCCGGGTCGGTCTGAACTGGAACGTTTGTGCTGTGCTGACGAGGACGTTCGTCTGTAGACCTCCTCTGCCGCTGATGAGATGGACGCAGACTCGGAAGCTACACAACACTTTTTAATGACAAAATCTGACTTTGCTGGAATATTCACTGAATAATTCAACCCTGCTGACTTTTGTAAAACGGCTGAATATCAAATTCCGGCCGTCGGTTGTCTCCCTGAACGCCGCAGAAAACTCCAAGTTCCCAGACTGACTTACAAGAACATGATTATTGAAGCACAGCAGACATGAGTGGACGTAACGGCGCTGCGATCTGGGCGGAGAAAAACCAGGGTGCTATTTCTAAACTCATCTTTTGCTGTGTTTGTAGCCTGAGGCAAAGATCCACCTGAGCTCAGGTGTTAAGACTCTCAAAGGAATCTATAGGTTGATGCTTTGAAGGAAACATTAGACGCTGAAATGCTGCTCTGAGCTCCAAGTTCTCCTGTATGCTTCTGTTTGATTCTGAGAGACAACTAACAGGCTTGTCTGTGCTCAGGTTGCCGGTCCTCGAGTCCGCGGGCCCCTCTGGTGACTTGTCGCGGCCCCACCACATGGTGTCGGTGGTGCCCAACCGCTATCCCCGCTGGTTCACTCTGAGCCACATTGAGAGCCAACAGTGTGAACTGGCGTCCACCATGCTCACTGCTGCCAAAGGTACAGATGTGCGCCACCTTTGAACCCAACTAGTTTCTGTTCTTCTGGTTTCCTGACTTCAGTCCCTTACAGCTGCGTCGTCATCTACCGTTTGAAACTAGTGAGCGTTAAACGGGTCTGAATGGGAGGGTTCAGGGGGGGTTCGGGAGGGTTCAGGGGGGTTCGGGAGAGTTCGGGGGGGTTCCGGTGGGGGTTCAGGGGGGTTCGGGAGGGTTCTGGGGGGTTCGGGAGGGTTCCGGTGGGGGTTCAGGGGGGTTCGGGAGGGTTCCGGTGGGGGTTCAGGGGGGGTTCAGGGGGGTTCGGGAGGGTTCAGGGGGGTTCGGGAGAGTTCGGGGGGGGTTCAGGGGGGTTCGGGAGGGTTCCGGGGGGGTTCTGGGGGGTTGGGGGGGTTCGGGGGGGTTCCGGTGGGGGTTCAGGGGGTGTTCGGGAGGGTTCCGGTGGGGGTTCAGGGGGGGTTCGGGGGGGTTCAGGGGGGGTTCGGGAGGGTTCCGGTGGGGGTTCAGGGGGGGTTCGGGGGGGTTCAGGGGGGTTCGGGAGGGTTCCGGTGGGGGTTCAGGGGGGGTTCAGGGGGGGTTCAGGGGGGGTTCGGGAGGGTTCCGGTGGGGGTTCAGGGGGGGTTCAGGGGGGGTTCGGGAGGGTTCCGGTGGGGGTTCAGGGGGGGTTCGGGGGGGTTCCGGTGGGGGTTCAGGGGGTGTTCGGGGGGGTTCAGGGGGGTTCGGGAGGGTTCCGGTGGGGGTTCAGGGGGGGTTCGGGAGGGTTCCGGTGGGGGTTCAGGGGGGGTTCAGGGGGGTTCGGGAGGGTTCCGGTGGGGGTTCAGGGGGGTTCGGGAGAGTTCGGGGGGGTTCGGGAGAGTTCGGGGGGGTTCGGGGGTGTTCGGGGGGGTTCAGGGGGGTTCGGGAGGGTTCTGGGGGGTTCAGGGGGGTTCGGGAGAGTTCGGGGGGGTTCAGGGGGGTTCTGGGGGGTTCAGGGGGGTTCGGGAGGGTTCAGGGGGGTTCGGGAGGGTTCAGGGGGGTTCGGGAGGGTTCAGGGGGGTTCGGGAGGGTTCAGGGGGGTTCGGGAGGGTTCTGGGGGGTTCTGGGGGGTTCAGGGGGGTTCGGGAGGGTTCAGGGGGGTTCGGGAGGGTTCTGGGGGGTTCAGGGGGGTTCGGGAGGGTTCAGGGGGGTTCGGGAGGGTTCTGGGGGGTTCGGGGGGGTTCGGGAGAGTTCGGGGGGGTTCAGGGGGGTTCTGGGGGGTTCAGGGGGGTTCGGGAGGGTTCAGGGGGGTTCGGGAGGGTTCAGGGGGGTTCTGGGGGGTTCAGGGGGGTTCGGGAGGGTTCAGGGGGGTTCGGGAGGGTTCTGGGGGGTTTCTGGATGGAGGATGCTTAAGAGAATTCGAGTGTCTTCTGACCAGCTGTCCTGCAACTAGTCATCAATTAGTTGTTTCATCTGTCAGTTGTTACTGAAGTTCTTTGAATCCAGTTAAGAGAGTAGCGTTTACACTTTGAAATGGTAAGTTTTTATGCTTCAAAATAAAAGCATCTATTGTTTGTCAGTAAAAAACTTATTGTGAAGATTATTTGTGTGAAAAACACTTTAGTTTACTAACACAAATGGTTAGAAAGCTTTGCAAACATCAGATAACTAACTTACAGCGTTGCTGAATGAAAACATCCCATTATAAAAATTATAAAATTACTCAGAAGCTGCTGCTCAAATTCTGTTTGGATTTAAAATATCTGTATAAAACTGCAGACTTGTGGATCAAGCTCTTAAAATGAGGGCGCTTCTTTGTTTGTTTGTTGTGCAGGTGATGCTTGTAAACTACAAACAGTGTTAGAGTCCATCCAGAAGCACATCCACTCGTCCTCCCACATCTTCAAACTGGCCCAGGACGCCTTCAAAATTGCCACGCTCATGGAGAGCCTGCCGGATATCACGCTGCTCAAAGTGTCTCTGGAGCTGGGCCTCCAGGTAAACACACACTCCGAGACAAAAACCCTCGACACCCCACAGACCCCGCTGACCTGACGTCTCTCACAGGTGATGAGGATGACCCTGTCCACGCTGAACTGGCGGAGGAGAGAGATGGTGCGCTGGCTTGTCACCTGTGCAACTGAAGTTGGTGAGTATGAAAGAAATCAACGCCCACATGGACGCCACCACACCTGTTGTGCATCATAATCGTTTACATAGTTATTGTCGGATCAGGAGCGACAACCTCTGACAACCAAGCAGCCTATGGGAGCCTAAACATACCAGGACTGCTCTCCTGACAGCTCCAAGGTCAAATGAAACAGCAGTGGTGATCAAGCGCTTCCTGCTGTCGGATCCGCCCAGACCGCTTTTTAAATCATAGTTAAAACACGCCTTTTCACTCTCTTTTCTCCAACTTGAGCACAATAACTAGGTGTTCATTTTATTGTGTATATACATTAAGCATATTTTTTGTATTGTCATTTAATTTTAGTAGATGTTGTATTGCTCCATTTGTGTTTTTATTTTGTCTTATTAGAATTGTTTGCATATCATCAACCTCTTAAAACAAAGAGAAAAATATGACTTAAGCCACTATTTTGAGAGGATGTAGAAGATTTATCGTTGATTCTGGGATTTCTTTTTGTTTTAGCCTGAGGTGAGCCTAACTGAGGTGTTTTTAATGTGCTATAGAAAAAAACCTGCTGACAGCTGTCTTGAATATTTCTTTTACTCACATTTTTACTTTACAGAATACTAAACTTCATTTGGAATTGGTTTTAAGATCTATTCTGTTGCTTCTAAAAACATTGCTTGAGTCTTAACCTTTTGGCATTGTGTTAACACACCTCTGAATGTCCCAGACTACCAAGCTGCCCAAACTCCAGCTCCTATAGAGGTCTACAGATGACTCTTCCCAGCATCCTAAACTCTTCAGAAGCAGAAACGGGGAACTTTTATTTTTCTTGTGCTGTTATGTTAGCTGTATGTGGTCAAATTCCAAACACGTGATTAAGACGTTTGCGACTCTGATGGTGAAGTGACGGGTCTCAGCTGGAGTTTGACGCGTCAGTCTGCGAGTCAGTTACTTATTTTAAGTTGTGCACTTTTGCTTGGAAATCATTCAACCAAAGGATAAATAGAAACTGGCCTTTTGCTCAAAGCACCCGGCTGGGGAGAAAAGGCTCGGCTGGCCTTTGGAGGAAAAGAAATCAGTGATGTCAGTTACAAACAAGACGTTTATGTCTGTGCTGCTTGTGGATGTGAGAGGATCGAGACTCCACAATTCCTGGACGTGGTGAAGGCTGAGGACTGGCAGGGAAGTAGCTCTTTGGCCTGGAACACTGAATTCCAGCGGCTGGTTTTCCTCCAGTGGACAGGAAACGTTGCACTGAAGAATGATTTCATGTGGCAGAGAAAGTGAGTTAATTCATTTGAATAAAACCTCTGTCCTGATGGCGGCCCGGTTTCGGGAAACCCTGCCCCTCTGGCCGTGGTTTTCAGGGACAGTTTCACCGCCCCTCATCTGAAGCCCAGATGTGTAAGATCGGTACTTTAGACTGTTTACTTCCCACCTGGCCCTGCTGCTGCCTTTTTAATGGATTTTACTACATTTTTATCCTCAATAATCAAGTAGGAAAAAGTCGTCGATCCTAATATTCACGATGACAGCAGTTGTGCGGCGAAGGAACCTTTAACATTGACTGAAGCCTGTCATGTTGAGCGGCAGGTTTCTGGCCCTCCTCCACATCCGTGATCATTGCTGGGTTGTATTTGATCCGTCCTTCGCTCCCAAACCGACGCCCTCCGAGATGAGGTCAGAGAGGCGCATCATCCCCGGGAGAACGGCAGCTCGGTTCTCCGCCTTGTTTGACTCCAAACTGGAACGTCATGATGTGGATACTCACGTATAGTTTTAACAGTCATTGTAAATGTATTTTGGATCAAGTCACTCCTGTTAAATCTAAGCTGGTGACTGAAACCCGTGCCCGTGTCCGTGGATCAATGACTGTATTCAGGACGTGAAGCGTCTGTGGAAGTACCAAACGTGAGGTACAGAGGTGACATCTGACTACTTTCGTCAGCTGATGATTTGTGTTGTGTTTGGACACCATTAGTTCAGTTGTGTGTCCTGCTGCTCCTCCTGCTCCTGTTTCTTGCAAAGCTGATAGCAACGTACTTTGAAGCATTTCATCAGCAGAATTCAGGATATTAAGTCTAAACTTCCACTGCGCTCATTCTGTAATCCTGTTGTTGTTGAGCTTGCACCTCTTTAATCCAGTAACCCGAGCTGATTTCTCAGCTCTGGTAACCAGGATGAAGCCGTCTTTCCCTGTAAACTCTCTAAAGGGTTCGATGCCGCTGGCCCCGGGTTACCAAGCTGGTAAATGCCTCATTGTCTTCTGGTGTTTTGCTCTTTTAAACATGCCTTTGAGGAACCACTTCAATCTCATCCGGATCCCGCCGATCCTCGCTCCATACCAAAGCCTCCATTCCTGTCCAGTCTTAGAGGAGGTGGTCTCTGAACAAGTGACTTCCTTTTAGAGAAGTGCAACATTTATTGCTCCTCTCAGTGGATTTCTGCAAGCGTCACTCTACAGAAACCGTTTATGATGTCTGCAGACTCTGGGAAACGCGCCGCTCTAGTCCTGACGGATGTCTCCTGGGCATTTGTTGCTGTTGATCATGAAATCTCGTTAATCAGGTGATTTGGTTGGAATGTCAGGACCGGTTTAGTCATGTTCCCTTCCCATTTGTCAGGCAGCAGCTTTGGTGTTTAATAAACCAGATCTTGTCGGGCTCTGTTTTGTTTCTGTTGTATGTTCCCCCCTCGGAAAGAAAATCCAGGAGTCTGTTGATGTTTTAAACCACTTATTTGCAGACGATATCTTTTTATGTCCTCTGAGATTCAGAAATTGTTGAGGTGTCTTGTGGAAAGAAAACAATCCAAATCCAAGCTGAGAACAGCCGTTTCTGAAGATGATCTTGAGTTAATCATTCATGCGTTTGTCATCTGTAACGGTCTGCAGCAGGTCCAAAACTGCCCCGAGGCTGCTGACTCGCTCACGTTACACCGATCCACTTGCTTGGCTCCCGGTCCTTTTTCTATGTCAACGTTAACATCCTGGTGCTGACATTCAGAGCTTTGCAGGGTCAGGCCCCCTCCTATACTTGGGAAGCGTTATGCCTCTAGACTCCATCTCGGTGGCGGAGGTTGTTGGACTAAAACCTCCGAATGGTCCCTCATTCCCTTTTTGAGATGTGAGGAGGCCGTCACGCCGCGGCGCTGGAATGATCTCCTGCTGTCTCTACGTTCAGACTCATTGACGTTTTAACTGGAAACCTGTTAAATCTGATTCTTCAAGCATTTTGACGTTGGTAATGAGAGGGTTGTTTTATGACCCCGTGTACATTTTTACTTCTTATGTTTTTATTGTACTTTTGTATATTTACTGGGTTGTGTTAATTCTTTTGCGAGCACCTTGAGGCGCTATAGAAATAAACGTTACTTTCATTGAGAAGTTTCCAGCAGCTGACGTGGAGCCGCGTCAAGTCAGACAAATAAAGATGATTTAGCCTTGAGGAACGCCATCATTTATGTTGAACACGAACACTTTCGTTCTAGTGAAGAACCGGCCACCGTAGCCCCGCAAACATCAGACAAGCGAAACTTTAAAACGCTCCATCATTACAGGACTGTGATGTGTGAATGCGGCGTAGAGAGAACATTAACTGTGAAGTTTTATTCATTAATCCAGGTGTTTTCTGAGGAGTAAAATCCAAAGTGTCGCTTGTGAAGTCCACGGACGCTGCGTGCTGACATGTCCTTGTGCTTGGTGCAGGTGTGTTTGCGTTGGACAGCATCATGCAGAACTGGTTCACCCTCTTCACCCCAACAGAAGCAACCAGCGTCGTGGCTAGCACCGTCATGTCCAACAGCACCATCATCCGCCTGCATCTGGACTGCCACCAGCAGGAGAAACTGTCCAAATCTGCCCGGACCCTGGCCCTGCAGTGCGCCCTGAAGGACCCCCAAAACTGTGCCCTCTCAGCGCTGACGCTCTGCGAGAAGGACCACATTGCCTTCGAGACCGCCCATCAGATTGTGCTGGACGCCGCCGCCACAGGAATGAACTACACACAGCTGTTTACAATAGCGCGCTACATGGAGCACCGCGGGTACCCCATGAGAGCGTACAAGTTAGCGACGTTAGCCATGACGCACCTGAACCTCAGCTACAACCAGGACACGCACCCGGCCATCAACGACGTGCTCTGGGCGTGCGCCCTTAGTCACTCGCTGGGGAAGAACGAGCTGGCGGCCGTCATCCCCCTGGTGGTGAAGAGTGTGAAGTGCGCCACCGTCTTGTCGGACATTTTGCGGCGGTGCACGTTAACGACGCCGGGCATGGTGGCGCTGCACAGCCGCAGGAACTCCGGCAAGCTGATGTCTCTGGACAAAGCTCCACTCAGGCAGCTACTGGACGCCACGATCGGGGCCTACATAAACACGACGCACTCGCGACTGACGCACATCAGCCCGCGTCACTACAGCGAGTTCATCGAGTTCCTGAGTAAAGCCAGAGAGACGTTCCTGATGGCGCACGACGGACACTTCCAGTTCACACAGTTCATAGACAACCTGAAGCAGATTTACAAGGGCAAGAAGAAGCTCATGATGCTTGTTCGGGAGAGGTTTGGTTGAAACTGGACCCAACGACCAAATCCAGTTTGTTTTTTTTAAATCGAGTCTCCGCTTAAAACATCATTTGACAGTCTTACCCAGGAGGTTTGGGAATGATGGTCTGATGTGAAGAAAGAAACGTTTCCTGAAGGCTAATGAAAGCGTTCCCGGCGTGAACTCCAACACGCCCCAAAGTGATGCTGATGAAAGGAAACATGGCGACGTTTTTTACCTTAAAGTAAAACCAGGATCCAGATGCATCCAACTGTTTAGACCGAACACCTGAAGGAACGCGCTGATTTCACCCTCCAGCAGCAGCTGCGTCAGACGTTTAAACAGAAGTCTGGGAATACGCCAAAGCGCCAAAGCGACGAGGAACATCATTTTCCAACGGTTAGTTTAATGAGCTCTGTAGTCCAGTTTCCATGTGGAAAACCGGAGAGGCAGCTGGGCACGGATGGATAATCCACCCATCCCGGTTTCAAACGTCACGTATGAAAAAGGTCCAAGATTTCATGTGACACCGTTCTTGGGAAGACGTCAGCGGTGGCATGTGCAGATTCTACGACAAATTTAGATTATTGTCAGCACACGCTGATGAAACCAAACCACAAAAGAACAACACACCGAATTAAGCCACATGGTCAAATCGCCACAACTCTTTTAGCGCCATCTGCCCCCCCGACAGCTCAAAGTCACACGGCGTCTACCCGCCATCAGCCCCAACAGGCTTCATGACCAGATGAGAGCTTCCGGTCTAGATAGTATTGATGCACATAGTGAGTACGGTTCAATTTAAAAATGAAACGATGATCAAGAACCAAGAATCTAACCTTCACTAACTCGGGAGGGAGGGGCCAAACGGCAGCATTTCGGTCAGGGCAGGAACGGTTTCCACTGAGCGCCGTTCAAAATATTGTCCAGCGAGACTTCAGTCGACGGAAACATCCGTTACTGCCACCGCTGTCTTCCGACGGTGCACACGCCATCGTCCCGCTTTCTTTCTGGTCGTACGACCGATGACATCACATCCAATGATGTCGGAGACGCAATGGAAACACGTTTGGTCTAAACTGGACTATCAACACGTCTAAAAAAATAAAAATACAAAAACAGTTGAAAATTGTCCAACAAAAAGTTCAAACCACAGCGAAGCCCAACGCCGGGATTACCTGTAAGCATGTGAGACGGACTAGATTAAATCCCGTCTGGGTTGAATTACTCTCGTTTTCTAAGGTAAAGTAACTTTTATGATTTTACACCGTTTCTGCATCTGGTCCTGGTTTGGACGTGTATATGACCACGAAGTCTTCAGAAGGACAAAGCTGTCAGTTTCTGGACATTTGCGTGTCTCGCCGTGCACCGTGTGTCCTGTATCACACTCTTGCTCGTCCCGTCAGCCTCAAAGAGAAGACAAACGCTTTAAACCAAACCGAGCGCCTCTATGTGAAGTGAGCAGTACCTCTTTCCTAAAGGATCCAGCTTTACTCCCGACCCGTCTGCTGAGGAGACAGGAAACGGCGGCAACCTCCGACTCCGACTCGATTTAACCGTCATCTCCGGGCTCCGCAGTGTTGTCTCATTCTAGGAACGTTTGTCACATAAAACTGACAGACGTAACGTGCATTCTCAGGGATTTGTCAAAGAAAAAAAAAAAGCAGACAAAAAAAACATTTTATTGTCCTGTAAATATGAAAGTATACGTGTGATTATTGAAAAGTATATGTTAATTTATGACAGAATATTCTATGTAAAAGGCACAATACTTGAAGCCGCACTGGTTTTGAAGACATATCAGTAGGACTCTGAAACATTCGCCTTCGTTGCGTCACACCGGTAACACACCTCCGAGGAAGATGACGCACGGCCGCAGATCGGCGGCCGCAGATCGGCCGCGGCGGCAGTATATCGGCGGCCGCAGACCGGCGGTATACCGGCGGCCCTGCTCCGCCCGTCGAGGAGCCGCTTCACCTCCCGTCTCACGTCTGGACAGAAAGCTGCTCCCTCTGTGGGTCCCGACTGTTCCGCTTCCTCCAGACTTTATTTCTCTGCTTGTCCAACAGATGTTTCGTTTTTCTCTACAAGTCCTCACAAGAACAGCCTTCTTTCTCGCCTTGTCTTAATGCTTTAAAACAACCAAATGGGAGTCGTGAGAACCAAACTCTTCTGTCTGCCAACGGACTCGTGTCGCAGCCTCCTGGTGTCTTTCGTTTGTATCTGGACTTCATTTTGTGCTTTAAAAGCTCGTCTCATCTGGTTTCTGTGTCGTCTGTTAGCAGCACCTTCGTTTGGACACGAACGATGCTCCTTATTTATTACATTAGGTAAATGATTGTACAACCATGTCAACATGTTCATGAAGTTGAGGCTAAGATTTGATACACTGATTGATTTATTTATGTAACTAAAATCACTGTTTTGTAAACTTGTTAATGAATCAAACACTTTGTTTTGATTAAATTAGTTTTCTGAGAGGATGGCTGGTCTTTTCTTTTCCCTGTTCCCTGTCAGTCCAGAGACCAGGACTGAGCAAAACGTCTCCAGACGGATTCACAACTTCCGTGAAGACACTCCAGCTGATGTGAAACGGCGAGAGTCGCAGACAGTTGGGTCACAAAGAGAGCGATGGCTGAAAAAAGGGCTCAAAGGCAAACCGACCCAGACCCAGACCGGGGTCTGGTGATGCCACCAGACCAGGGTCTGGTGGCGTCAAAAAAAAGGGCTCAAAGGCAAACCGACCCAGACCCAGACCCCGGTCTGGGTCTGGGTCTGGTGGCGTCAACAGACCCCGCTCTGGGTCTGGTGGCGCCACCAGACCCCGGTCTGGGTCTGGTGGCGTCAACAGACCCCGGTCTGGGTCTGGTGGCGTCAACAGACCCAGACCAGGGTCTTGTGATGCCACCAGACCCAGACCGGGGTCTGGTGGCGTCAACAGACCCAGACCGGGGTCTGGTGGCGTCAACAGACCCCGGTCTGGGTCTGGTGGCGTCAACAGACCCAGACCAGGGTCTTGTGATGCCACCAGACCCAGACCGGGGTCTGGTGGCGTCAACAGACCCAGACCGGGGTCTGGTGGCGTCAACAGACCCCGGTCTGGTGGAAATGTTCCCGCCTGCGAACATCCTCTAACAACAGCTTTCATGAGCACCTTTGAGAAGCTGCTGTGCTGCGTCTCTGTGGTATTTTGACTCAACCAGGTCATCAAGTTTGATTCATATCTAAAAACTGGAAGCACCGGGTTTTAAAGAAGCATTTGAAACAGCATTTGTGTTGCAAAATGTGAAGTGGAAACGCCCGCGTGAGGACTCAAGCTGGCATGAGACCTCCAACCAGACCGATTTGATTGATGCTGATACTCATCAAGGTTCAAAGCCATGACAGAAAAAGAAAATTTCTTATATTTTCAAGAGGGAAGGTTGGTCCTGCAAGTCCTTCTGCTCCAAAATCTGGAAGGAGGAGGACAGAAGGAAACCAAACCTCTGCGAGTCTTTTCAGCCGACGGCTCCGATATTCCACTTTTTACTTCCCTAGTTTGGTGACGGACGATGACATGTTCTCGTCCCCAATGTCTGAAATTAAAAGTGACAGTGTTATAAGAATAAATCTTTTGTTATGAACTGATAACGTGTTAAACCTTCACGTGATGCGTTTGCCACCAACTTCAGGATCTAGACTAAAGATCTAACCTCCGCTAACAAGTATCACGCTTCACTGCAACGCCAGACGTTTGATCATTTCAAATTACACCCAGAGAAAGAATCCAGTTTCAAACCAAGCGAGACCTTTAGTTTCCTTCAGGATGCATCACGCTCGTGACCTTTCCCTCAGGACGACACCGGCGTCAGTCTCTCGTCTCGCTGCAGTCTTTCATCTGTGCTGACAAGACTGGGAGCTGATGCTTTTTTCAGTTTGGAGTCTCGGCCTGCAACGTAGAAAAAACCCTCACATTCTCGGCTTTAAAGGGAATCCAAAATGTCACAAGCTGGAGGGATTGCTGTCCATAAAATTTTCATAAATGTCACAGCAAACGAAACAACCAGTGGCAATTAGGTGTTTCCTGAAAGGCCATCTTCTGGCAGCCAACATCCTCCTGAATGACGGGCAGCGAGAGAGAAACTGGCGACTCGTTAACGTCATTAATCAAGTCATTCAGCTCAATTACCCGTCTGTATGAACTTTTGATCCAAAGTCCAACAAAAGCAGAAGAAACAAACGGTTAACAATAACTAACCAATCAGAGAGCCCATGGGCCGATTCCAGTCTCCTAGCAACAGAGTGGCCTTCCGCAGTGCTGATTGGCTGATGCTCCTCTCCAGTATGAAGAACCATCCCGACACTGGGAGTCTGACTTTGTGAATGGAAGTGATTTCACCAGAATCTGAACAAGGAGGTGGCCAAACCGATGTACGTGTAGTCGCTGTCAAGTCTCAACTGTTACACAAGACAGCATCTCAGTAAACAAGCAATCTTTGCATCATTCTGATTGGCTGATCCCGGAAGTTAAGAGGTCAACTGACTGTAGAGGAATGTCAATCATCCAAATTCACCAAGCCCTTCCTGAGATACAGCCTTGTACAAACACCCACAGGGGTCAATCGCTGAGTGACAACGACAGACAGTTCGTGACAACGACGGTCCAGGCCGACCCGCGGGTCCACTTGATCACAAGCCATTTCTGCTCTTTATCACATGAACATAAAAAAAGAGATCAATAAAAATAAACAAATTTTAAAAAAAACTACTAAAACTACAATCAACCAGGTAGCCACAGAAAAACGATTAACATTTAATGTCACTGAAATATGTGATCAGGATAATCAAATAAATAGCTGATGGACAGAGTGGTTCAGAACGAGCGGTTACAGGGACCATGGCTGTAAACCATCACGGATATTCCCGCTTGGCTTTTGAAAGAACACCATCAGATGTTGAAGCACCGCCTTCCTCCGAGCTTCATTATCCGCTCGCGTTCCCGACGAGGGATCACACTATCGGAGGAAACCCGCGACAGCCACAAACGTTTCCTCAGGAGTCGACCTGAACCTGCCCGAAGGCAACGCCAACGCGCTGGACATTAAAACATTCAATCTTGGTCCAACAAATGGGAATTTGTTTTTTTTTTTTTACTATGTGAATCCAAAAACAAAAAATGCACTTTAATTAAAAGCAGCACAAAGGAATAATTTTCATGTTAAATTACCAGGTTCCGTTTCACTTGAAGGAATACGCCGTTACTTTAACGAAGCATCAGCCCGCTCTTGTGGTGTCCGGTTTCTAAGCCTTAAAAAAGAAAAAACAAGGAACCAGAGAAAAGTTACTTTACTTACTAGTCGCCTCTGCAACAACCCCCACGACGCAGTCCGCTTCAACGATACTCGCACTGCGGTGACTGTCACCGGCAGCCGAGAGGCTGGAGGAAGTAAAGACAGAAGGGGAAACCAGAGTCCAAAACGGGGGTGAATCTTGGCCTCATACCGACGGGGCACTCGAAGATCAAAATTAAATGTTTTGTCAGAGATTCATTTTACTCTCCTTTTGAAATAATGTTTCCCACGAAAAACCAACATCCTGCGGCCCGTTGGCGCCCCCGTTGGCGGCCCCGTTGGCGCCCCCGTTGGCGCCCCCGTTGGCGCCCCCGTTGGCGGCCCGTTGGCCGCCCGTTGGCGGCCCGTTTAATTTGTGGTCTGTTCCTAGATGTAGCTGGTCTTTGGGAGATCCACGGCCTCTGTTCAGTCATCATCCCAGCCGCTTCACACTCGGATGCAAACCGTCCCAGCGCATCCTGAAGGTCCTGATGAAGCCAACAGGACAACATCATCTGCACAAAGCAGAGATGAAATCCTCTGGTTCCCAAACTGGATCCCCTCCGGTCCCTGGCTATGCCTAAAAATCCAGTCCATAAAAATTATGAACAGAACCAGTGACAAAGGGCAGCCCTGCCGGAGTCCAACATGCACTGGGAACAGGTCTGGCTGCGAACCAAGTTCCTGCTCCGGTCGTACAGGGCGAACAGCCCTTAGCGACGACCCGAGTCGCGGCCAGCAGCTCCCCACCCGCACTGTAAACGGTGCTGGCAGAGTCCTGCTTCCCCTTTCTGAGGGGCCTCCTCGATGCCAACCGACAGTCCTTCTCCATGGACTCACTAAACTCCTCCCAGACCTGCATCTTTGCCTCCAGAACCGCCCTGCAGCTTGCTTGGCCTGCCGGTACCCGTCGGCTGTAACGTCCTGCGGGTGGTGAGCCTACTGGAGGCTGGGCCCACATCGCCATTTCGGCCTGAGCCCTGCTGGGTCCCATGGGCAAAGACCAGACCACTAGGCGCTCGCCAGCCGCAGGTTACGCAATTGTTTTGATGCTAAATGTAAGTTATAAAAATACACCTTGTTGGTGACAAGATATCTTCTTTCTATCTACGTAGGTCATTTTTCACGCTGGAATCTCAAAACAGAACCAAGATATCAGACGAGTGAGGGTACATGGGTCTGCACTCGGACACAAACCACCCCTAAAACACCTCATGTCCTTGTTTTGAACCGACACGAGGAGTGTCGAGGTTTACTGCAACCTCCGCATTTGTTTCTGTCTTCTGACATCTGCAGCTACAGCGGGTTCTCAGCTGGAGTACCATAAATGCTCCTTTGAAGGTGAAGGTGTCTGAGAGGTTTTACTGATATTTATCACCAGCTTTTATAATGAAATACTAATTAATACTTCTAGAGCCTGAACGCCTGAACGCCGTCTTCAACATCATCCCTGCCAGAAGATTAATAGCTGCCATCTATCCACCTTCTTAACAACCCTGGAAACTCAACTTTGAATAAAATTAAGAGATATTCCTCTCAAACCCATCAAGACATGAAAAGCAGCAGCACGAGTTTAATATGAAAACTGCCCCTCTTGATTATGTCCAACATCTTCCCCCGCCCTGTGTGGCACCTAAGAACCCCCCTGTGAGATTTATGATGAGGAAAAAAAGTCAGAGGGTATTAATCTATTTTCTTTGTTAAAGCAGAAGAATCTCACCTCAGGGCGCCTATTATCTTTAAATTGCATGAAAGGGAGAGAGCCAGTTAATTAATGTGCTTTAACAGGAGAATATCTGTTATCTCAAAGTTAGCGAGCTGTTCAACGACCGCTGCTAATGTTTGACGACCTAATTAAGAGCGGAGGTGATTTTCCTCTGTGGTGCACAGCAGGATCTTCATCTGCACGAACAAATTCAAGTGACGCTCATCAGTCTGCTCCATTTACAGTCGGAAGTGCTGTCAGACCTTGACTGCTGCTCCGTGGATCTGGAACTGGTCTGCTGCTGCTGATGAACCCACGTTCCAAAAGATAAACATCTCGTAGAAACATTCACCTGTTCTGGTCATTCATCATTATCTGAGAAATTGCATTAAAGCACTTAAAACCACATCGGAAGTTAAGGAAAAAGCAGAGAGGAACCCCGGTGCAGATCCAGACCCTGGTGGTCAGCAGAGGAACCTTGGTGCAGATCCAGACCCTGGTGGTCAGCAGAGGAACCCCGGTGCAGATCCAGACCCTGGTGGTCAGCAGAGGAACCCCGGTGCAGATCCAGACCCTGGTGGTCAGCAGAGGAACCCCGGTGCAGATCCAGACCCTGGTGGTCAGCAGAGGAACCCCGGTGCGGATCCAGACCCTGGTGGTCAGCAGAGGAACCCCGGTGCGGATCCAGAGCATGGTGGTCAGCAGAGGAACCCCGGTGCGGATCCAGACCCTGGTGGTCAGCAGAGGAACCTCAGGTGCGGATCCAGACCCTGGTGGTCAGCAGAGGAACCCCGGTGCGGATCCAGACCCTGGTGGTCAGCAGAGGAACCCCGGTGCGGATCCAGAGCATGGTGGTCAGCAGAGGAACCCCAGGTGCGGATCCAGACCCTGGTGGTCAGCAGAGGAACCCCGGTGAAGATCCAGAGCATGGTGGTCAGCAGAGGAACCCCGGTGCAGATCTGCAAAAACGGAGAGGACTTTTATCTGAAATACGTGAAATAGAGAAGTAAAATCGTGTGGATCCAGACCCTGGTGGTCAGCAGAGGAACCTCAGGTGTGGATCCAGACCCTGGTGGTCAGCAGAGGAACCCCGGTGCAGATCCAGACCCTGGTGGTCAGCAGAGGAACCCCAGGTGCGGATCCAGACCCTGGTGGTCAGCAGAGGAACCCCGGTGCAGATCCAGACCCTGGTGGTCAGCAGAGGAACCCCAGGTGCGGATCCAGACCCTGGTGGTCAGCAGAGGAACCCCGGTGAAGATCCAGAGCATGGTGGTCAGCAGAGGAACCCCGGTGCAGATCCAGACCCTGGTGGTCAGCAGAGGAACCCCGGTGCGGATCCAGACCCTGGTGGTCAGCAGAGGAACCCCGGTGCAGATCCAGACCCTGGTGGTCAGCAGAGGAACCCCAGGTGCGGATCCAGACCCTGGTGGTCAGCAGAGGAACCCCGGTGCAGATCCAGACCCTGGTGGTCAGCAGAGGAACCCCAGGTGCAGATCCAGACCCTGGTGGTCAGCAGAGGAACCCCGGTGAAGATCCAGAGCATGGTGGTCAGCAGAGGAACCCCGGTGCAGATCCAGACCCTGGTGGTCAGCAGAGGAACCCCGGTGCAGATCCAGACCCTGGTGGTCAGCAGAGGAACCTCAGGTGAGGATCCAGACCCTGGTGGTCAGCAGAGGAACCCCGGTGCGGATCCAGACCCTGGTGGTCAGCAGAGGAACCCCGGTGCAGATCCAGACCCTGGTGGTCAGCAGAGGAACCCCGGTGCGGATCCAGACCCTGGTGGTCAGCAGAGGAACCCCGGTGCGGATCCAGACCCTGGTGGTCAGCAGAGGAACCCCGGTGCGGATCCAGAGCATGGTGGTCAGCAGAGGAACCCCGGTGCGGATCCAGACCCTGGTGGTCAGCAGAGGAACCTCAGGTGCGGATCCAGACCCTGGTGGTCAGCAGAGGAACCCCGGTGCGGATCCAGAGCATGGTGGTCAGCAGAGGAACCCCGGTGCGGATCCAGAGCATGGTGGTCAGCAGAGGAACCCCGGTGCGGATCCAGAGCATGGTGGTCAGCAGAGGAACCCCGGTGCGGATCCAGAGCATGGGATGATGGACAGTAGATTCTGTGTCTGGGCGAACAAAGGGTTGTCCAGGTGACAGGATCTGATGGAAGGACCTACAATGATGTCATTTGATCAGTTAGTCAGACATCCACTTTCTTACGACATATCAGATGTTGAGAGACAGGTTTTTCTGACGAAGCCAGCAAGTTCCATCAGGGCATTTTGTCATATCCTTAAATGTAAGACGGCAACTAATACGTTACATTTGAAAAAAATATGGGACAAAGAGCTTGGTTTAAAGATTACTGAGGAGGAGTGGAAAGATGTCTGGGAAGGTGCAAAAACATTGTGTGTTTGTAATAGAGTCAAAGCAACCCAGCTCATGATCCTCCACAGAGCCCACATCTCCCCCTATCAGCGGCAGAAATTCAAACCTGGCTCCTCCTCCTTATGCTTAAAGTGCAAAACCGAGATCGGCACTCTAACGCACTGCTTCTGGTCGTGCTCAAAGGTCCAGCAGTTCTGGCGTGTTATTGGTCAGGAAATGAATAAAATTCCGTCGGCTAACTTGAACAAAAACCCCTTGTTCTTGTTGTTGGGATTACCTGACCCTGTTATCAGTGACATGCACAATAAGAAACTTTACAGAATGCTTGCTTTCTGTGCTAGAAAGTGTATCCTTACAAACTGGAGCTCTGATCAAATCCCCTCCAAAGCCCAATGACGGAAAGCTGTACTTGGTTACATGTCACTCGATTACTTAACTTGTCAGCTACATCACAAAAATGTTTTTGGAGAGATATGGGAACCTTTCTTGTTGTATGCTGGACTAGACATCTCCACAATTATTAAAAGAGCGTTTGTATTTTGATCTCAAACACGTATGTACAATACCCCCTACTGTTGTCTGATCTTGTCTGATTTGGTTATGACTCCAGCACATATCATTTCTGTATTTGTGGGCCTGTTCTGTTCTGTTCTGGTTTGTTCTGTTTTGGTTTGTTTTGTCCTGTTCTGTTAATATTTTGAAAAATAATAAATATATATATAAAAAAAAAACAGAAGGCGCTGTAAGGTAACTGCTATTTAACTACTTTACACGTGAACGCGCCCTCTTAATAATCTTCCCCTCCACAAGTCCGCATCTATTTTGACTCGGTTTCCCTGATTATGGAGCAGCAAGAAGTCGAGGATAAACTAAAGACGGGGGAACTTAAACGGCAAACACACACCGGGAAGAGTGAGGTGTGGAAAAGCTTCAACTTGATGATTGAAAATGCTCCAGAAACTTTCGTTGGCGTCGCTGAATGTCGTCAACGTGGCGCTTTGCTTTCATACGAGAGCAAAAAGACCGGCACCTCGACGCTGAGCAGGCATTTAAACCTTTAAAAAATCCATCAACGATGGCAAATTGTCAGTTAATGTGACCTCTGCAGACAGAAATATAAAAGATGTAAATGTTTATCCAGTCTTGTTAAACTTAGATGTCGTTACAAAAACCGAAACCCAACAAATAAAATATGAAATGTCGGGTTTGCTTCGGGCTCGGGCTGGGTCCGACTTTAATACCCGCGGGCCCGGGTCGGGTCGGGCTGGATTTTTTAGGCCCGATCTTACCTCTACTACAAAGTTCAACTCAGTTCTGGATTCAGTCTTACATTTAAAGTTTCAGCTTCTTAAATCATATTCCAGGGCATTGGATTCATGTAATAAAGTCATTTTTACTTCATTTTTACAGTAAACGACACGAATTCAGGGTTTTCAATCCGACCCGTTTCCGAGGTTACCTAGTGTTTCCTCGCCACGCCATTTCAACTCTCAAGTATTTGTGATTCAAAGAAAACGTCTCATTTTGAGGAGCTCAGCGACTGACGTGTGGCCCTGAGGACAGGACGCCATCACCCCACAGCTCCTCCTCCACAGATTCCATGTGCCGTTCCTGAGATATGGCCGTGAACGAACACCCACAGCGCCGCCTCTGCTCCACGAGAGCCGCCTGTCACACGTACTGTGGAGGTCAGTACGAAATTAAACTAAACTTATAATCGTTGGGATCATAACCAAACGCTACCACATTTATCTCGTTTCTGCATCCTGCAACGCCAGATTAATTCTGATCAACCTCACTTCAGATTTGCTACAAACCAAAAGTATTTGTCCTCAACAAGTTCAGCATTTTGAGCACAAAACTTTGTTGACTTACACAACGTTCAGACACACCAGGAGAACTTTATACCGCTGTTTCATTCACATTTTAAAACACAAGCCCAGCTACCTCTCTCCTAAATGTCACAGGGGTGCAGTCCAGCAAATAAAACCCAACGCACATGCTCCAACCATTACAAATGTATGCCATTACTGCTGCACACAGCCAGCCCGTGTGGCCTTTAGCCGGCGTCCACAGAGACGTGACATTGACAAACCTCCAAACAGTAATTGGACCATTATGACTCCCTGCGATGGTATTGATTCCTCTGTTTCAGGAGCAGGCGGGTAATGGGCGTCTAGACACAGGGTTCATATTGCAGGCGGCGCGGCCCGTGTAGTATTAGTTACAGTCATCTTTGTCGCTCATGACTCAGTATTTTTCTTTTTTGCACCACAGCCAGAACGGATGCTTCTCGGGACTGCGTCTGAGCACCGAGCGGACAGTACTGCCACGTCTAGTTCCCTGAGGCGTGAGCCAAACCTTCAGAACCGAGAAGGTTTGTCAGCGGATGACAGTTCAGAGGTGGATCCATTTTCTGACTCTTCAAACCTTGTTGAAACACTCACCAATCACAGCATCTCTCTGCAGCCTACTAAAGACCTTAAAGTGAGTTAGCTGTTCAAAAACCAGAGAAATGCCATGTGCAATTTCACTTTCATTTAGAAGTTAGGTGTTAGTTAGGAGGAGGAGCAACCAAAGTCAAAACAACACAGACACATTTTCGCGGGTGATGTCTAGTCTACTCTAAATCACAAAAACAATCCAACGTGGAAAACAGGAGGACGTACCTCACAGACTTCAGGTGGCACCTGTGAACCATGTGGAGTCCAGTCCAAACGCGGATGAGAGGAACCTCCTCAGCCAGGAGAGGAAATCCCAGCCGGAGCAGCAGGAAACACTGCATAGATAAAAAGGGAAGAGGTATGTACAGAGGTATTTTTGACTGTCTTTATTTACTACACTAGATTTGAAATAAAAACAAATCAAGATGTGATCAAAATGTAGAACTTAGGATGATCTTCAATCATGAATTACACTCCATTTTCACAAGCGCCAAAGTATTTGAGCTGTTTGCGGTCTATAACAGTCTGGTACGAAAACTAAATCATCTATCTATCCAACCAAAAGTGGACGACGGCAGGACCCTTTCCTGGATGGAGAAAAACCCTTCACGTCGTCGACAGAAGTCCAGAAAGGTGTAGAGAAGGTGTGAGGATTGTTGTCAACATCTATAATCCAGGAGACGTCACACGAGGGTTCAAGAACCAGACAGGTTAGAGTTGAGCAGAACACACCTGGAATGAAATCCTCCCATGTTCTACAATCAGATTCATTCAGATGAAACCATGATAAACCTGTATCAGAACGATAAAAGAAAAAGGTCTGGAGAAGGAAAGGAAGGAAAGGAGCACTGGTCTAAAGTAGACCACGGCATGAGTCAAACATGGCGGAGGCAGCGTTATGGTACGGGCACGTATGAGCGCCGAAGACCCACTGAGTCTACGGATGACCTAACTGCTGACAGACGTATCCAGGTAATTCTGAGGTGTACAGGTTTATACCCTCACCACACCCAAAATGAGCATTTTCAAAGGTTGGCCAGCCTTAGGGACAGACCGAGCAGGTCCGGAGGACTCCTGAGTCCCAGAGTCACTCTCCTCTGCAGCTCTGCTGGTTTAGGCATTTGGTAGGAATATCTTCTGAATGCTTCCAAGAAGAAGTTTTTCCAGGCATATCCTATCAGGATAAGGCCTTGGAGGAGACCCAGGACTTCCTGGAGAGATCTCCACTGTTGGGAGGCTTGGTAACACCTTAGTGTCCACCATCCAGTAGAGCCCGACGAGGTGGTTGGAGTTGAAAGCTCAGGGAACTCTGCTTAGACTGCTTCCTCCCCGACTCGGTCCTGGACTCGGTGGCAGGAAGTCGACTTTGTAGGTTACATACTTATTCCTACAGGTGTTTATAAGTTTTGTGTTAATGAAATGCATAATAGTGCCGTGGTAACCAAAGTAGGTACAGTCCTAGACGGAGAGGAACCCAGTTAACATCTAGTCCCAGTAGCTAAATGAACAAACTTTAACCTTTCATCCCAGCTTTGAAAATCACAGCGAGAAAAGTGACAAGTGGGATCTCATCCAAACGTTGCTGCCGATCATAATCAGATATTACTGAGGCAGGGTTTCCAAGGCGGTGACGCGCTGCCGCCTCCAGACTTCTGGGGATTCAGCTGAGATGGAGGCAAACGTGACCCTGTCCCTCGTCCTCCGCCTTTTGGTCCCACCGTGAGCAGAATAGATGAGTAAGCAGCATCCCGGCCACCTTTTCCCCTCGTGCTAGTCGTGTACGCAGCTCTCTGGAGGGCTGAGCGGGGACAGAGGCCGCGAGCCTTGTGAGGCGAACACGCGCCGCGCTGCAGAGCGGCGTCGCTGCAGAGCGCCGAAACGCAGAGACCATCGATTGTTTTCTCCACAGAGCCCACAAAATGTCAGTGGATATGAATTGTATAAAGAACTGTTGATCCCCTAATTCAATATTGTAAAGCTTCACAAAAGGTCGCATTGCACGGTAAAAAACAACCACAATATCCTACACAGGTGCTTTATCCTGAAAACACCACATAAGGACTTTTTAAGGTTTATTTCCACATCTTAAAACATTAAAATAGAATGTTCAAAATGCATAAAGGTGTTACGAATGGTGATGAAAAATCAACAAAGTGAATTTCTGCTTTGTTCTTCTCCCTTTAACTGGAAGTGTTGAGGTTTGAGGGTGAACACCCGCAGAGCATCTTGAGCTCCTACTTTCCTCCCCGTGCCTCACTTACGCCCTTCTACACCAGGTTCAGCCGTCTGTCTACCTGCTACATGCAAAATTAATCTGGGACAGTGCTGATGTGGGGAAGAAAATGCTTACAAGCTCATCGCCCTCGGCTCTTTTCAGAGCAATAGTCACCTTCCACCAATCCAGAGCTGCTTCTGATGGAAGACCACGCAAGGAGGTCTCACGTGTAGACAGAGATGAAGCAAATGTTGCAGCGCACCGCTGATACCCACGGGCTGCATGCAAGTCGGTATCAATGGGCAGCACCATCATCAGTGAAATCCTCCTCAGACTCCGCCCCTATGGCTCACTAAAGATGATGTCAGCTATATTAAACATGTTACAATTCATTTGATAGGTTTGTTATGTTTGAAACCCATTTCCTGCACACATCTGACGCATTTAGTAGTAAGATACAGAAAATACTAATAGCTTACGGTACCAATAAATACACAGAAATGTGCAGCTCCTGCAAATACACTCGCGAGTAACGACGTTCACTAGGACACTTCAGGAGCTGAGCTGCTCTTCGAGTTGTGTCAAAGTCAGCATACATGGATCTGTTCCCCAAAACCTATTTGAAGGACAAACATGTTTATGGAAGAGAAAATATCAGCAGATGGTGGCTATAATTTAAGGGAGGAGTAGGGGGCCGGTAAATGAGATGTGTGCGGGAGCTGCAGGGCAGTACAAATGAGCCTGTCTGGTTCATGGTCTTAACTGTCGTATTCCTTCACGGGTTTGTCCTGTGATCGCTGCAGGAGACGGCGTACAGAACACAGCGGCTCTCTGCACCACTTGCAGGTTTAAAACTGTAAAAGCAGCTCCCTGAACAGCAGCTGAGAACCGAAGCCGGTACGTCCAAGTGTCTGGGAAAACGCAGCCAAACGTTACTGCAGCCCGAAGGCACCAGTCACATCCACACGCCTACATGTCGTCATTACGGACGGATGTGTCTACAAGACCAATGCACCTCAGTCATGATTTTTATGTTTTATGTTTCCTTAAAGTGAATCTGAATGTCCACATGCGCCCGTATTTAGTGCCGTGTGAGTTCTGGAACATTTAAATAAAGACGAATCCGTCCTTGCGGGACAATCTGCGCTTTGATTTCTTCCTGATCGAAGTGAAGTTTGGCAGCGCAGAAGTTCTCAGGCACAACAACGCATGCATTTTTCATAAAAGACGGATCATGAGAGGCAGTTCTGACAGCAGTGACATATTTTCTGCTGAATACATCATGCATATTTCACAGCAAAAAAAAAATCTCCTTCCAGCAGCTTTGTCGACACAAGGACTCAGAGGATTCGAGATGCTCCTCCACTCGGCATTGAGTTCACGTGGCGGCTGCGTTTTTAACTTTCATGCTTTTCAAAGCAAATCATTTAAATCATAGTTACGCTAAATTGTGTGGCCAGAAAGAACAACTAGTTTTCACTGATGCATTTGTGACAAAGACAATCATACCATTTTAAAAGAGTCAGGAAATGTTTAAACACAAAACCAAAACTGTGTTCTGTTGCTGGCCTGGAAAAACTGTACCAAAGAGACAGAAAACCACCATCTATCCGTCTGAGGCATTCCCAGGCCAGCCAAGAGACATAGTCCCTCCAGCGTGTGCTGGGTCTTTCCTGCAGGGTCTCCTCCCAGTGGGACATGCCAGAAAGACCTCACCAGATATCCGAGCCACCTCAACCGGCTCCTCTGGATGTGGAGGAGCAGCGGCTCTACTCTGAGCTCCTCCCAGATGACTGAGCTTCCCACCCCGTCTCTGAGGGAACGCCCGGACACCCTGCAGAGGAAGCCAAATTCCACCGCTTGTATCCACGACCTCGACCCATCCCCGACCCAGAGAAGGAACTTTTCCGACTGAGGACCATGGTCTCATATTAAGAGGTGCTGATTCTCACCACAGCTGCGAACCGCTCCAACGAGCGTGATGATGCCAACAGAACCTAGAGACCTAATCCTGAAGCCACCAAAACGGACCGCCTCCACCCCCAGCCCGGCCAAACTCTGTCCATAAAAGTAATGGTCAGCAAACAAACAAAGTTAAAAACTGGTCAACACCGATCAACCGATCCGTCTCTAATACACTCACCCTGTCATTTCTTCCCTTCCTTCCTTCGCCACCGCAGGCGTGTTACTTTTCTGCAAAAAGATGAGCTCAAACTTACTAATGTGATTGCAATAAAAGATGAAACAAAATAAAAGGTGGTGAATTAGTGTAAGGAAGCTCCTTTGATGTGTTTATATAAATCGCATGTTTAACAGAACTGTGACGCTCTGGTGACACTGGAAACCGTTCCTCATCCTGAGGAGAGGAACATGACGTAGAACAAGAAGCTTCTGCTTCCAGGACATCACGCAGAGCCGGTTGAGGCTTCTGTGCATCTCCACACACACAGACACGCTCCCGTCTGCTGAGCATTCGTCCCCGTCATCTTTCACCTGTCCTCTGCTGCAGTTTGTCGGGTTTGACGGCGTCCTGCTGACTCCCCGGCTGACAGCTCCGGGGCCCCGCTGAGGGAAATCAAATGGATTGTGAGCGCAGCCATTAAACTGAACAGCACACACCCGCTTCTGAAATGTACATTTTCATATTAAAGCTGACAAAGGAATTTAATCTCAATTCAGGCCGCGGCTGGGGTATTGTCACTGGAGAAAATTAATTGTTACCGTCTCCGCAGCGCCTGGTGACAGTTTTTGAAAGGGCTGGGTAATGGCTTCATCATCTTGCCATGACGAAGGGCCCAGTTGGGGTGACGGGCCGTGCGGCAGGAAGGCCACGCCAGCTGCAGACGTGGGGCGGGTCCATCGATTCCCTGACAGCGCAAACATCATCTGACAAGACATCGATCCACAACACGTGGAGAGGTGGTAACAGTAAAGACGGTGAAGTCTCACGACTGCCAGAGACAGGAGACAAAATTTATCTCAGCTGATCCGAGTGCAGCGGACGGCTGAAGGAGGGACGCTGGCTGTACCGGACTTCTGTGCCACATGACAGTAACCGTCTTATCAGATCACTGAACCAGGTTTCGTGGTGAAAAGCGAGTATTTGGCGAGAAAGAAGATCCATCATATGGCGTTGATCAGCTGGAGTGTGCCGACATAAAAGTCCCCATTCATGAGAACGTGACAAGTTCATTTCTGTATCAAAAGAACTCATTAATTAAATATCAGTAAAGTTTTTTGACTTTATCAGCATTGGGAGTCACGTTGGACCATTTCAGGACATTTGCAGTGGTTGCAGCACTGGCTTGATGACTGCGACGTCCATCTGTGCGCACGTTAAACACGTGTTCAAAACCTAGAGTTAGTAGCGGGGTCCAATCTAAAAGCATCTGCAGCCTAAACACAAACACAGCGAGAATAAAAGTTACCCAGCAAGACAAACAAATCTAACAGTGTCATTAAAGTAAGTTGACCTCCAGGCCACCAGGGGGACCTGCAGAGCTGGGTGCCGCTTCAAACATGTACATTAAACATTCACACTCAATGGATACAAGAAGATAACTTTTCTTCCCCAACAAACCCTAAAATGTTTATATTTATTGTTTTTTCCCCCATTTTATATAATATGTATATATATATATATATATAGATATATATATAATATATATATATATATATATATATATATATATACATATATATATATATATATATATATATATATATATATATATATATATATATATATATATATATATATATGCATTTTATATGACACATATGTGCCTCGTTATTTTATCCATAATTTTCCTTATCAAAGTGACCTTTGATGGTTATCAAATTGAACAATAAAAGTGATTGAACAAAAAAAACATCATGACAATAAGCACTGATGAAGATCAAACGTCTGCTGAGCATCATTTAAAAGATGGCGATTCCTCCAATTTCTTCTTTTGTCATTTGTTTGACATAATTGGAACAAAATGCAGGGCTGGATGAAAGGACCATTGAAGAGTCATTTAACGTGGCCGAGCGAGCATGAAGACATAACACGACGTTAATAGGCTCAAGGTCATTATTCTTCATATAAGAATAGTCCGAGTGTGTGTGTGTGTGTGTGTGTGTGTGTGTGTAGGTGTGTGTGTCTGTATGTGTGTGTGTGTGTGTGTGTGTGTAGGTGTGTGTGTGTAGGTGTGAGTGTAGGTGTGTGTGTGTGTGTGTGTGTAGGTGTGTGTGTAGGTGTGTGTGTGTGTGTGTGTAGGTGTGTGTGTGTGTGTGTGAGTGTAGGTGTGTGTGTGTGTGTGTGTAGGTGTGTGTGTGTGTGTGTGTAGGTGTGTGTGTGTGTGTGTGAGTGTAGGTGTGTGTGTCTGTGAGTGTAGGTGTGTGTGTGTGTGTGTGTGAGTGTAGGTGTGTGTGTGTGTGTGTGTGTAGGTGTGTGTGTGTGTGTGTCAGTCATACGTATACAGCAGCTCAGTGTGATCCATCAATCAGAGAATCACAATAAAAATACACATTTTCGATATCAGCCACATCAATCCAAAGCCAACTTGAAAACACAGTCTCCTCTGCCTCATTCCTATTCCTCTGGAGTCCCGCTCTCCTGGGTCAAAAGATTCGATTCAGGCGTCTAGAACGAGCCCATGAAAACATAATGAGCAAACACGGCAGCAGAGAAAAGCCTGCGAGATTGTGGGGTGGGGGGTGGGGGGTGGGGGTGGATTTAGTGCTGCACAACCTCCTACTGCCACTTCAAAGTAAAGCGCCCTTCATCAGGAGGAGTCTCTGCTCTCACCCTCCTCATCCTCGCTTCTAACCCTCCAATAAGAGGTCTCTGGCCTGCTCCCTGACACAGGAACAGTTCTCCAATATGAACTTTAAATGACTTGTTTCACGTTTAGAAAAACCCCACCGCGACGTTGTTTAGCTGAACTGACACAGCAGCCAAGATTTTTTTTGTGAACATGGGTGAGGTTAATGACTAGCATAACTTTTTTTTTTCCTATAAATGACATCAGGAGATGAGAAAGGAAAGCTCCCACTGCCAGTGAGTCCCTGGGGGAGGGACGTTGCAGCTCCAGTGAACAGGACTAAGGGCCCCTTTGTTGCCAGAAACCATTACCCACCGACGCTGCCCCGCAGCCTCCGCCATGAAAAATGAAATCAGCAAAATGGACAGTAATTCGATTGCCCTCTTTGTCCTCACCGAGAGCCGCTCAGACCTCGTTCTTCAGCACAGACCTTCAACATTTGACAGGAAATTTTAATTAGTCTCCATTACGCTGCAGACGATAGATGGGTCATCTTAGAGTCAACAGCTGGCTTCTAACATGACCGGCCTTCCCAGCTCACACAAGTCCGATAAAATGCATCGTTAGAAGATGTGCATTCGTTTGTGCACGTTACCAGTAAGTAAAGGCTCAGCGTTCCCTTAGCTGTGCTCTCCCTTATAGAGGGTGAGAAGTTTAGTCATCTGGGAGATGCTCAGAGTACAGGGGCTGTTCCTTCATGTGGAGAGGAGCCAGCTGAGGGGGTTCATCGGGTTAGGATGCCTCCCAGACACCTCCCTTGGGAGGTGTTTTAAACATGTTTAACCAGGAGAAGGCCCCGAGTTAAACCCAGGACACACTACGGAGATGATGTTTCTCAGCTGGCCTGGGAACGCCTTGGTGTCCCTGGATGAGGTGAGGAGGTGGATGGGGGGATGTGGATGGGAGAAGGGAGGTCTACCCAAGCACCTTGACTATGGAGTCGAAGGTAGTTTGGAGATAAAGATGCTAGCTTTTGTAGATCTTGGTTACAGATGATTTTTGTCTCCATCTGAATTTTACTGCACTTTCCTCAACTACACCTTCTATCAGTTATTTATCATGTTTATGATAAATAATTTTCATAGTCTGACTTGAATGTGCGTAGAGGGGCGTGGCCTGACCAGCAACAGGAGCTGTACGTGCTCCTGAGCTGTTAGCCCCGCCCATCAGCAAGCCTCCAGCAATCCAACCAATCAGAAAGATGAGGGAGATGATTCTGGTCTGACTTGCCTCTGACTTGTCTGTGCCCTCCGCTCATCACTGAAGTCCCGCTTAGCCCCCCGCCCGAGACTGAGGCCCCGGTTAACCCCCGCCCAAGACTGAGGCCCCGGTCTCCCCCCGCCCAAGACTGAGGCCCCGGTCTCCCCCCGCCCAAGACTGAGGCCCCGGTCACCACTTACCAGCAGCGACAAAAGCAGTTGCCCGTCTCTACGTTCAAGAAGGTGAAAATGTTGCTCTTCCCATCACGCCTTCTGTAGTGAACTCCCTCGCTCTTTAACTTCCTGAGCTGCACTTATTTGAATGTGACTAAACTGCAGCTACTTTATGATCTACTGTGTTCCGTGGGCGGTCTAGTCACTGTGGTCTGTTCGAACAATAACAGCACAACATGCTTAATTATCTTTTAAAAAAGAATCTATATGCTGCCTTATATCTGCATTCGTTTTTAAATGTCTGGTAAAGCTTTAGTGGCGACTGCTAGCCACAGCTAGAAATGGGAATTTGTCTATTTTTACTTTACTTTCCTGCCCGTCTACCTTGATATATGATTTTCTGTGTTTTACCATAAACCATTGACAGACAGAACCAGACTTCACACATCACCGTGCATCTTAATTAAACTACAGTAGGATTCATTTTAACATACATGGTGGGCATCACGTTTAGAAGTGCCCACGTTACTTCAATGAGTGCATTTACAGGCATTGAAAAGCCAAAAGCGATGCCATAAAAGTGATGGCAGGAGGAAGAGAGGGGAACCTCCCAGTCCCAAACCACCTTCAAACAGATTCCCATATGCATCCTCTGTGTAGATCATGAATTATCCATGACAGAAAAATAGATCTCTTGCTTGCAGAAGCTGCACAACATGGAATATTGGTATGTAAAATAATGCAAATCATGCCCAGGAATATGTACGCAGGCATAGTCAGTCTGGGTTCAATCACCATTATTTTCCAGCTCAGGAGCGCGTTTCCTGTGACACTCAAATGTCAGAGTCGGCTGGTTAAATGTGAGGAGTTTGCATCCCTTTATACAATCATAATTGCTCTCAAAAATGTCATGCAGCAGATTTTGTTTTCACTGTTCGACACGCTGCAGTGCAGTCTGTCCTCGTATCGTGCTTATTCATCTTCACACAATACCGGAACAATCCATTAATCCCTCCGAAAGCACGGCAAACAGAAGAAAGCGTGCTCAGGTCTGACAGCGGGGGCTGCAGTTGCTGGGGAAACGACAGGCGGTGATGGCGGGCGCCTCGGGGACCGGATGGACTGATGGGCAGCGAGGGGACGTGTTGGTGTTTGTGTGTCAGTCGCTCTGTGTGAAGCCAGAGGAAGTAGATGTTGCTAATAACAGACTGAAAAAGGAGAAAGTGTGAACAAATCTCCCGTCATCCACGTGAGCTGAAGGGGGAGTAACAGCCAAGGCTGACAGATGTTTGACTGAACCGCTGTGGGCGCATCTCAATACTCAAGGTTCTTGCAGCACTTTCTCCACTTTGAGGGGGATAAAAACAAACTTGAGGATGTGTGAAACAGATACCTCAGACTGACCTGTATCCACAGTACATAAACACCCTCATCAAATCCTTAGAACCAGTTCCCTAAATGGCAAAACATATCCCATGAGATGTCCAGGAGTATGAGGGACGCTCCTGCAGCGACCTCGGCTGTCTAAGCCCTGACGAAAGACAGCTACAAACAGATTTCCAGGACATGTTCTCAACTTAGGATGCCAGAAGATTTCACAAACGTGCCTGGAAATCTGGAAATCTTGACCCATACCTTTACATCACTATTCATAGCAGCTGGCTTTAGAGAATCTTCTTCACTTGACTTGCTCCGCTCTTCTGTGCAACTATGAGCCCCATTCACACAGCGCTCACACAGTTCTGCCCCTGTAAAGCCTTTATTCTGCGTCATTGTGCATGTGGTGGAACCACGTAACATATCGTTCTGCTGCTGTAGTACCTTTGGAGGTTGTATCACGGCCAAAATGGGGAGTTAGGGGTCAAATGAGTGCTGTGTGAACTGACATTGTGGAAAGGTGCAATGCCTGCAAATTCAGTGCAGAGAGTGAAAATAGTCTGGTCACAGGGAAGGCGGGATACGGACCACCGGGTTGTCTGAAAGAGCCATTTAGGGGTAATAAAAAACACAAAGTGGGAAAAACTTACGGCAACGAACAGAGAAAACAGCAGGTGGTCAAGAGAGGCAGTGAGCAGCTAAACAAACCCCTGTTATGAACATTGACCCTCAGCAGCTAAAGGTCTTACCCGCCAGTGGAGCTCAGCAACCTAGAAGAGCTACCACCCACTGAACCTTGTGCCCCTCACACGGATCACTTCTTCATCATAAACTCCATTAATGATAAGGAAAATCAGTCCAAATGTTGCCCTAGGGTGCTCTACCTTTGTTCATTGGTACACATTTACACTACCAACTTCCAACTTACAACAAATGTGACATGATGTGTAGTTGGGTGGACAAAGATTGGGAGGCCCGATAGACTGTAATGCCAAAGTGCTTCAATGTTGAATTTCTAAGCTGAGTCAATTCAAATGCCCAAATATCCCAGAACCTATATGACCTAATCTAGGCTACTGGCAAGTGACACATGGGCAAGGCATGTCCCAAAGTTCATGAATTGGGCCAAATTTGGTTTTGGCATGTGTTACCAGATGGCCTGTTCATAATCTAGTTCTGACCTGGGATATTTCAAGTGTGAGGGCCAAACATGGCCCAAAGAAGGTAAGGAATTGGTCTATGTCTGGTAGATATGTGACCAAGTTTAGTCAGAGGCCAAAGGCCAAAGCAAATGGCAGGCATGGGCCGGGTTTGGGCCAAACATGGCAGGCATGGGCCAAGTTTGGGCCAAATGCCTTCCTGTCTGGGTCACACTTTCAAACTAGACTAAATACGTACGCGAGGAAACGAAGCTGTAAAGTCTGCTAGAGACTTTACAAAAGTCTTTATAAATGATATAAAAGAGTGTTTACAAGTAGAGGCAGCAGTGTGTGACAGGAAAACGTTTCACTGTCAGCTTGTTTGCTTACGTCAACCGGCGGCACCTATAGGCCGCCGAGGTGCGTTTGATTTGCGTCAGTTTACCGAGTTTTCAGAGGTCCTAATGAAATGTCTCTGACATGTTTAGGTTTCTGAAAGGCGTTTTTGGAGCCTCTGTGTTGCAGTTCTTCGACTGACCACTAGAGGCAGCAAAAGCGAGTCAATCTCTGTTGCCTCCCATGCTAAAATGTCTAACTTTAGAGCAGAAATAAACATATTTGCAGCCTACTTCGAAAAACTGTTTTGGTATCAATTATTTGATTTCATACCCATGACAACTCTGAGGGGGTTACTTGTCATGTACCAAGCCAGGAGAGATTATATAAAACATTATATTTATTTCTAATATGACTGATTGACAGTCCACTCAGCCAATGGCCACCCGTTATCACTCCCTTAACTGTCATAATGCGACTGTGTTTAGCGAAGCAGCCACTGGTTTGTAGTAACCCAGCGTCGGCTAATCGCTACAGTAATGTCTGACTTTGCTGTCGAGTCAACATGTTAAGTGATAAAGTCCGCTGTCAACATCTGATGGCGGCTTTGCAGATGTTTTGGCGGCGATCTGGCGAAGGAGCTGTTAGCCAAAGCTAACTTTGATTGATATGGTGGGCGTGTCCCCGTCATCTTCGGAAACCAATGGGTCACGTGACCTAATGCTTTGTCCATTGTTTTTTCTAGTCCATGCTTTTTCCTTGTACTTCACAGCGCCATGTTAAAAGTGGCCGGAACAAATAGACCTGGGAACACGCCCACTGTCAATCACAGTTGTGAAACTTAGCTTATACTGAAACTTATACTAACCTATGATGCTAATTAGATTACTTTTCATTTGTTCTTATCAAATCTACCCAAACACCCTGCAGTCGCCTGGCCTGTGTCTAGACGTAGACCTGTTGTAGGTGGGTGGACCTACCGATGTCCTGGTCTGCAGGTCCCAGCAGACTTCTGGTGGCAAAACCAGAAACGACGGCTGGGTTAGCGGCAGCTCATAGCTACGCTCCGTCCTCGGACTCATCCAGACCAACCCACTGCCAGTTATGATGGTCTGCGAGTAACAGCACAGCAAAATATGTTTTCTTTAAAAGATGAATGATAATACTTTTGGTCTCATTCACAACTCAGAAGCCAATGCAGTGCTACGTGGCTAAAGCTAGCCACCGGGTGTGCTGACCGCCAATCAAAAGTCCATGCGTGTGTTTCTTTATATAATGTTATTTGTTCTGGTACAAAAAACTTTTACCCTTGAACAGTTGTCGTGGATGTGAAATCTTCTATGGAGATCAAAACAGTTTTACAAGCCAGCTGCAAATATGTTTATTTTTTCAGAGAAAGATGTGGCGGTCAACAGAGGCCGACTCCCTTTGGAGCCTGCTCCTGAGCTCCGTAGAGGAACCTTTGTGAGACAGCGACATCTGCTGGATGGCTGTAAAACTGCAACTGCAGTTCTAGACCCTCCAGACCCGCAGTTGTAGACCCAGACACACTAATAAATCCCAACAAAACTAAATAGTAGTAAAGGATTAAACAGTTGTGCTTTACTATACAGGAATATGTGTTATATAGTTTGTAAAACTGTGTATATCTTTAAATAACATTCACACATGCACTTCAGGTGATAGCAGGAAAGTCTGACTTCTCCAACCTTTTTTTGTTGTTGCGTTTTTCATTTTTTAGTTGTGTTTTGCAAATCACAGGTGAACACTATTGAGAGGAGAGGAGTTTGTTCAGGAGGGAAGCTTTTCAATTGTTTGTTTAATAGAAGACGGAGCTGGTCTGGAAGATGCCACCCTGCTCCAGTAGAAGAAAGAGGTTTTGTGTGGTGACAATGAGGACGCAGGACCTCTCTGCAGGCTGCCATCATGACAAATGAGAAACATTTTGGCCAACAGGAGTGTTGAGTTGAAGACAGAGTGTACATATTTAAATTATAATTCCCATTCAGAAAACTATTATAATAAATATATGCATGCATCACATGAAGTTCTCTGTGATGTGGTTGCTAGGATACACACTAAAAATCCTGAGGAACTTATTATAATAACATCATGACTTCATGAAATTCAAATATGATTAAGTCATGTGTCCCTGATGGGTTCACTGAGGGATGTGGTGGATATGTCCCCTGCAGTTACTGGACAACCTCAGATCATTCACTTCACGACACCTTAATGCAGCAAAACATGGAGGTGGTGAACATCTCCTCTGTTTAATGCGGAACGGAGATTCAGAAGATCCTTCAAGCCTGGAGCCATCAGGCTCTTCAAATGTTCTGAAAATGGTAGATGAGCTGCCAGACTTTCCCTTTGGGGGTTGACCTGAATTCCCATCACAGTCTACATGGAAACATCTGGAGAACAAAAAATTCTGTCCAAAACAGGAAATATTTCTTTCTGGATTGTTACGTGCATTTGAGAAAGAGTGAGACTGTTTAGTTGAAGTTAATGTTTTTCTAAAACATCTAAAATCTCTAGAATAGGTAATACAGTGATATAAATGTAAAGAATGATTAAAATAACTATGAAACATAATGTGACCAGTAAAAGACAACTTACATGGTGATGTAATGATATAGTGAACTGACAGCCACTTGTGACTTTTGCATTATAACTGTTGATGTGCTTCTGCCTTTCAGACAATGTAAACAGTTTCATACTATTATGAAACCTAATTTATATTTAATTTGTTGTGGTGTTTAAGTTTAATGAAACTAAATGAGTCAAACATTAGCTTTTTTTTCAACCAGATAGGCCCTACTATTACCGACTGTCTTAAACTGAAATTTGACATACTTTTTTTTTTTTCTCCAAGCTTCTCAAGCTTTTGTTATTGTTGTCAGTACGTATCTCACGATAAACCACAAAATTGGACCTCTGCTTTTAACCATCACTAGTTTTCAATTAGTTCAATTAGGAGTTAAGGGCTTTGCTCAGGGGCCCACAGACCGAAGCCCAGCACTGTAATCACTAGGCTATCACTCTCCTGTTCAGATTATCATGGTAAATAGTATCAAATAAGTATGAATTCATCACAGTTATATCCTATTTTATTTTCAAATTAAAGGCAACAGTTTGACAGTATTAAATAAATCATGTGATTTGCGTTCAATACTCACTTTCCGATTGCATCATGTTGCCCATCTATCCATCCATTTTCATTTTCAAAATAACAAAATGTTGTTGTTTTTTTTGTAAGTTAAATTAAAAGATTCAGACACCTCCATGTCACCAATCCACTTCCTGAATGCTTTTATTAGTAAAGTATAATATATAAACGTCCGTCTTTATTTGCCATAATACCATTTTTTTAAAATGCTGCCATCAAATTCTATATTTGTCCCTGTTGTCTTAAACATAACAAAGGTGTTCTACTTTTCTATAAATGGGGTTTGCATTATAAATATACACACATGAACAATAAAATAAAAGGTTCTGTAGATAACATGCAGCACAAGTGTATTTGCCACATTCATCTGCCAATGAAAATAGATGTACACTTTTATCCCTTACATTTGTATGAAATCTTAACTCCCTAGATGTATCAACAAAATCTTTTAAAAATATGCTATATGCGTGATAAATTTAACAAAAAGAATAAAAAGAAGTTAGTCTCCGAAGTGGGTATGAAAGTGTTGGTTGCAGAGTAAGAAATCGTCCTGACAGACCTAAAGGTCCAACATGTGGTATGTGGTGACATCTAGTGGCAAAATGCGTAAACTCACGCAACCATCCATCCATCCATTATCTATACCCGCTTTATCCGTTTCCGGGTCACGGGGGTCTGTCGGAGCCTATCCCGACGCATATCAGGCGAAAGGCAGGGGTACACCCTGGACAGGTCGCCAGTCTATCCAGGGCCACATACAAACAACCAATCACACTCACACCTAGGGAGAATTTAGAAAGATCAATTAACCTACACTGCATGTTTTTGGACTGTGGGAGGAAGCCGGAGTACCCGGAGGAAACCCACGCAAGCACGGGGAGAACATGCAAACTCCACACAGAAAGACCCACCAGGCCGGGAATTGAACCGGGAACCTTCTTGCTGTGAGGCAACAATGCTAACCACTAAGCCACCGTGCTGCCCTCACGCAACCAATTCAATTCAATTCAATTTTATTTATATAGCGTCTATTACTACACAAGTTGTCTCTAGGCGCTTTCCAGAGACCCAGAACATGACCCCCGAGCAATTATTACATAAACAGCGGCAGGTAAAAACTCCCTTAGTGGAAGAAAAACCTTAAGCCAAACAGTGGCAAGGAAAAACTCCCCTTTAAGAGGGAAGAAACCTTGAGCAGGACCTGGCTCATGAGGGGGGACCCTCCTGCCGAAGGCCAGCTGGGTAGAGCAAGAAATAAGAAAGAATAGAGACATAGAGACACCGTCAAAGGTACAAGACAGGATACAATAGTAACTGTCATCAGTAGTCCAATTAGACTTCTGTGTATATGGGTGATATATGGATAGACGGTGGTCCAAGGGGATGAGGACTGCAGGTCGGGATGTCAGCAAGTATCCAACAGACATCCATACAGACAGGTGAAGGCAGACACTGGGATGGCCAGAGGCGGAACTGCAGGTCAGCAAGCAGCTCCTGAGGTTCTGGTCTGCAGGACATGCAAAGAAGAGGAAAAGAAGGGCCAGACAAGCACAACAAACTACCAGAACAATGGACCACAATTAAGTTTATGGGATATTGTTAATAAATGAGGGTTGAGGTGAAGAAGAGACAGAGAAGGCAAAGAGAAACAGAGAAGGTGAAAGGCACCACTCAGTGGATCATGTTGGTGCCCCCCTGCAGCAGAGGCCTATAGCAGCATATCTACACCGAAGCTGTTTAAGATGAGCTGCTCTAATCTGGTCCTGCAGCTGCAGCTTTGACTACTGGTCCTGACACATTAAGGTACTAAATGTACACTAACTATATGCTTTATTAAAAGAAATGTTTTAAGTTTAGTTTTAAAGGTGGAGGTGGTATCAGCCTCCTTCACCCAAACTGGAAGTTGGTTCCAGAGTGATGGTGCCTGATAACAGAAGACCCGTCCTCCAGATCTACATCTGGATCTTCTAGGAACTACGAGTAAACCTGCACCCTGAGAACGGAGAGCTCTATTAGGAACGTACGGTACTATCAGGTCTTGCAAATATCGCGGCGCTAGGCCATTTTGGACTTTATATGCCAGTAATAAAATTTTGAATTGGATTCTAAATTTTACAGGGAGCCAATGGAGGGAAGCTAAAAACTGGAGAGACGTGGTCTCTCTTGTTGGTTCCTGTCAGCACTCGCGCTGCTGCATTTTGGATCAGCTGGAGGATCTTCAGAGAATTACTTGGACATCCAGCCAACAACACGTTGTAATCTAGTCTAGAAGATACGAACGCATGAATTAGTTTTTCAGCATCACTCTGCGAGAGGATGCTCCTAATCTTTGCGATATTACGGAGGTGGAAAACGAAACGCAGTTTTACAAACCTGATTAATCTGCTGTTTAAATGACAAATCCTGATCGAATATAACGCCAAGGTTTCGCACAGTTTTACTGGAGGCCATCGCAAGACCATCTAATCCCTTCCTAAGCTGTTTGGGACCACAAACAACAACTTCTGTTTTATCAGAATTTAGTAGCAAAAAATTTCTGGACATCCAGTCCTTGATGTCCTTAATACACATCTGAAGTTTGTCTAATGGTTCTGTTTCATCTGGCTTCATAGACAGATACAGCTGCGTATCATCAGCATAACAATGAAAATTAATGCCGTGGTTCCGGATAAAACTTCCCAAGGGCTGCATGTATAAACTGAACAGGATTGGCCCTAGCACTGAACCCTGCGGGACACCATAGCAGACCCTCGTCTGTACGGAAGAAACCTCATGAACATGAACAAACTGGAATCTATCAGACAGATATGATTTAAACCAATCTAGAGCCGTCCCTTTAATCCCAACAACATACTCTAGTCTCTGCAGGAAAATGTCCTGATCTATAGTATCAAAAGCAGCACTGAGGTCCAGCAGAACCAGTATGGACACTAACCCATTATCTGAGGCCATAAGAAGGTCATTCGAGACTCGAACCAGTGCTGTTTCTGTGCTATGATGCATTCTGAACCCTGACTGAAAAATTTCAAATAGATCATTTCTATACAAATGCTCACACAGCTGGCTTGCAACTACCCTTTCCAGAATTTTAGAGATAAATGGAAGGTTGGAAATTGGTCTATAGTTAGCTAAAATGTCTGGGTCAAGAGAGGGTTTTTTAAGTAATGGTTTGATTACTGCGACTTTAAAAGCCTGTGGCACATATCCTAAGACCAGGGACAAGTTGATCTGGTCCAGTATTGTCGGTCCAATAAGAGAGAAAACATTTTTTAATAGTCGAGTTGGGATTGGGTCTAACAGACACGTGGATGATTTAGATCCATTGACGACTGAGGTCAGCTCAGAGAGGTCTACAGGAACAAAACAGTCTAGAGTCAGGTCGGAGCATAAGGGAGTCGCCGAGGTTGAAGAAATTCCCACAGCCACTGCCGGGAGGGCCTGGCCGATTTCCTCTCTTAATTCTGACAATTTTATTGCTAAAGAAGCTCATAAAGTCTTCACTACTGAGAGCTGCAGGGATGCACGGCTCAACAGAGTTGTGGCTCTTTGTCAGCCTGGCTACAGTGCTGAAGAGAAAACGTGGGTTATTTTATTATCCTCTATTAACACTGAATAATAAGCTGTTCTAGCTTTGCGAAGCGCTTTTTTATACATTATTAGACTATCTTTCCGTGCATAATAAATATCTACAGACCTACTAGAGTACCACTTTCTTTCCATTTTACGCACTTTCTGTTTTAACTTACGAATATGCGAGTTAAACCAGGGAGTTCAGCTCCTACTGGTCAGAGACCCTTTTCTCAAAGGAGCAACTACATCTAAAGCTGAGTGCAACATATCTGCAGTGCTACCAACAAGGAAATCAACGTCTGCAGAGGTAGAACCGAGGTCACAGCCCTCAACTGCTTCCACTATAGTTCCACTGTATGAAGATGAAGAGCAATGGCCTCCCTAAATTTAGTGATAGCTTTATCGGATAGACACCTGCTAAAGTAATTCCTCCTATTATGTGTAACGTTGACAATGTTGAATTCAAACGTTATTAAATAGTGGTCGGATAGGAGGGAGTTTACATGTGACACTACAACCACGGGGAGAACATGCAAACTCCACACAGAAATACCCACCTGGTCGGGAATCAAACCAGGAACCTCCTTGCTGTGAGGCAACAGTGCTGACCACTAAGCTACCGTGCCGCACCGACTGTTATTATTATTATTATTATTATTATTATTATTATTATTATTATTATTATTATTATTATTATTATTATTATTATTATTATTATTATTATTATTATTATCTCATATAGATTAATCAAGAAACTTTCAACTCTCTAATATTTACACAAGACTTTTATTATAGTGTTTACTTCTTTACTTAAGAAAACACACATGTTGGAGAAGTAATAATCATGTTGATAAATTAGTTTGTTGCGCCCACATTTCACAGATTGTAAATGATTTGGTCTCTGTTCTGTTACTGCTGTCTGCTGCCATCTTGTGTTCAGTGAAGGAACAAAACTAGGAGGCTGGTCTCCGTTCTGACCCTAACAGCACAAGACATCATTTTACTGATGTACGACACGAGATCTCAACAGTTTTAAAGTCAGATATACCTGAAACTTCAGTGTACACCAGACAAAGTAACACCAGAAAACCATCAATGACTGAAAAAAATAAAGGAATTAAGGTTTTAGAAATGTTGAATCAAAGTCAAGATCTGAACCCAACAGAAATGTACCCTAGGGGCTACATCCGGGTTGCTCTTGGGCTAGTCTGAGTTCTTTAAATGAGCACCAGGGTCTGGTTAAAATAAGTGAGCTGTAAGCTGTGAATAAGAACCCATCAGAGCATAACATCCTCCTGTGAAGTGACCTTCATCCTTAAATAATGTCAGAAGCCCACTGGCCACCCACCAACGACCGCTCAACCACCCAACGACCGCTCAACCACCCAACGACCGCTCAACCACCCAACGACCGCTCACAAACCCAACGACCGCTCACCAACCCAACGACCGCTCACCCACCCACACAACGACCGCTCACCCACCCACCTAACGACCACTCACCAACCCAACGACCACTCACCCACCCACCCAACGACCGCTCACCAACCCAACGCCCACTCACCCACCCACCCAACGACCGCTCACCAACCCAACGACCACTTACCCATCCACCCAACGACCGCTCACCAACCCAACGCCCACTCACCCACCCACCCAACGACCGCTCACCAACCCAACGACCACTCACCCACCCACCCAACGACCGCTCACCAACCCAACGCCCACTCACCCACCCACCCAACGACCGCTCACCAACCCAACGACCACTCACCCACCCACCCAACGACCGCTTACCAACCCAACGCCCACTCACCCACCCACCCAACGACTGCTCACCCACCCAACGCCCACTCACCCACCCACCCAACAACCACTCACCCACCCACCCAACGACCATTCACCAACCCAACGACCGCTCACCCACCCACCCAACGACCACTCACCAACCCAATGACTGCTCACCCACCCCCCCAACGACCACTCACCAACCCACCCAACGACCGCTCACCAACCCACCCAACGTCCACTCACCCACCCACCCAACGACCGCTCACCAACCCACCCAACGACCACTCACCAACCCAATGACTGCTCACCCAACGACCACTTACCAACCCACCAACGACCACTCACCAACCCACCCAACGACCGCTCACCCACCCACCCAACGACCGCTCACCCACACACCAAACGACCGCTCACCAACCCACCCAACGACCGCTCACCAACCCACCCAACGACCGCTCACCAACCCACCCAACAACCGCTCACCCACCCACCCAACGACCGCTCACCAACCCACCCAACGTCCACTCACCCACCCACCCACCCACCCAACGACCGCTCACCAACCCACCCAACGACCACTCACCAACCCAATGACTGCTCACCCAACGACCACTTACCAACCCACCCAACGACCACTCACCCACACACCAAACGACCGCTCACCAACCCACCCAACGACCGCTCACCAACCCACCCAACGACCACTCACCAACCCAATGACTGCTCACCCAACGACCACTTACCAACCCACCCAACGACCACTCACCCACACACCAAACGACCGCTCACCAACCCACCCAACGACCGCTCACCAACCCACCCAACGACCGCTCACCAACCCACCCAACGACCACTCACCAACCCAACAACCGCTCACCCACCCAACCACCTAACGCCCAAGCAACCCTCGGTCCCAGCAGTGTGCCCCTAGTGCTGGTTTTAGATCTGGTAACAGACATAGCAACATGTGAAATGAGGGTGTTAGTACATGAGAATGAATGTAAGGTTATGTTTGTCAGCAGCTCTGGTTGCTGAATCAGAATCAGCTTCATTTGCTGATTACATAGACACATACGAGGCATTCTTAGCCGGCAGCTGTCTGTAGTCAACAAATACGCCCAAGCTTACTGCATAAACTAAACCAGCCAACCTAAAATAGGGAACTTGTGTTCTCATGTTTCAGCAGGTTCCAGGCCTTTTCATTCCACACATTTGCCCATTTTTGGACTAATCTGGCTTAATCAAAGACACTTTTCAGAAAGCCTGAGGGTGACATCATAGGGGGTTTGTTCGTGTAGAGCACATGGGGAGGACCTTCTAGGCTCAGTGTAGGATACACATATGAAGATGAACAATAATTTTCTTTTTCTTTTTGCACGTCATCCAGGTTCTTTGTAATACAGATGAAACGGAACATTGGTGCTCATGAGGGCAGTATTGAGTCAACAGATTAACTAACGTATAAAAGGACAAATAAGAAGAAAATTGGTGGACATCCTCAAATATTGAAAATTGTGTTAATTTTCAATTCTGCCCACGACTTAACACAATTAACACGAACAAACTCTTCTACAGACGTCATGTTGGTTATCAGCTCATCACTGCCCCCCGATGGATGTGCTGTTTAACGATAGCAGAGGTTTAGATGGTATAGTAGCCGAAAAAACGTTCAGAATGAACGGATGTACGAACGTGTGAAAATGGAGTGAAGCGTACGCTCATACCGAGGCGATGAGAGTGCGATGATTCGCTGCAGTCTCCATCACCTCAATGTTAAATGTGTTCTTATTATTTCACCTAAAATATATTTGGAGTTTCAAACCAAACCGGTAGACCTACAAGGACCAGTTCTGATTGGCTGAGCCTCCCAGAGGGGGATACAAATGATCCGTGCACTAAGGTTTAACAGCTTGATACACGTCTGCAGAACAATAACCGGGTCAGAAGACTGGACGTGGCCGCGGTTTGGGCTTGGCTCTCCTTCCTGGGAGCGCAGGCTGGCTCTCTCCATCTTCTCTCTTTCGTCCAGTCTCTGGATACAAGATCCTGAGAGAAAGCTCCTCTAATCTGCCTTAGTCCACCCCTGACACCCCGCTGTGTAACTTCCCCACAGTTTGACCTTGAGCTAGAACTAATCATGAGGGCGCAGCTGTTCTATAAACGTCCCACGAAACAGCTCCTAGCTCCTCTTTAAAAATGAATTTAGTAATCTACCAGCAAATAACTGCAGTAAGCCCATTCAGTGACACTCTTCAACAGCCTTGAAAGAAGCTGCTCAGTTGAAACTGTAGTGGAGGATAACGGCTGCGCATGCGCGCCCGCTCCTCTCCTCCTGACCGAGAGTGACCTCAGCCTCCGCAGCAGCAGGACCCTGGACCGGACCGGACGGTACAACAAACAGCACACGGGGAGGATGGCCGGCATTTTCGGCAAGATATTCGTGGGCATTTATGTGGAGATAAAGCGAAGTGATGGTATGTGGGTCCGCCCCTCTCACACATCCGGCCGCTCCGGATGAGAGCAGCTAACGTCACCGAGTGTTTCTAGCCAGAAAACTGCTATTTATCTTCTGCATTGCTCTTTCTCCGACATGAAATATGAAAATGTCCAGAGGACGGCGTGTTAAAGTAATTGTGTTTGCTCCGACACGCCGCTGTCGTCTGCAGGCTGGAGCCGGTCGGCCTGCCGGGCGGGCGGATCCGTCCACCTGCGCCGCTGCCCGGCAGCGCCCTGCGCTCTCCTCCGCATCACGGCTGACAGCCAGCCGGGAGGAGGTTTGGACGGAGAAGCGGAGTCCAAGCTGCACTGCAGCATCACGGACGGAGGCTTGAGCGAGGCCTCTCCCGTTGGTCTCTCTCGCACATGAATGTGGTTGAAAAGCTGCCTCTGCTGCTCTGGCCGCTCTGCTCGTGGTTTATTGGCGCCCAGTGAGTCAGAATCCACTTAACCGTCAGTGAATGCAGCTCTTGTAAGAGTGACTGACAGGGTGAAGTCTCATCATCTGTCGTCTACCACGCCCAGTAGCGTCTGAGAGTCTCCCTGTTAACATCAAACCTGTAAATACTACAAATGGAAAACTGCATCAGTTCACATCTTTTACAACATCTGCTGTCACTGTTGGTTTCCTGGCTGAGTGAGGGTGTGACGTTCTGCCTCAGGTGAGGGACTCGAGCCTTTGACTCCACAGAGCCACGCAGCTTCTCTTTACATCCTCTCTGCAGGACGAATTCACCAGGCCATGGTCACATCGCTGCACGAAGACAACGACAGCGTGACGGTGGAGTGGATCGAGAACGGGGACACCAAAGGGAAAGAGGTACCGAGCCTGCGCGGAAATGATAAGAGCGACGGTCAACACAGAGAGAATCAGGTCCTCAGTTATGAATCACACAAAGCATCAGGGCGGCACGACATTAACAACTGACATCATAGTTAAAAACTGTGATTTCAAAATACCTTCAGTGAACGAAGCTAATATCTTTCTGCTTGTCAGCTAAAATTGATCCATGACACATGACAACGAATGCAGAAACATTCACAGACAAAATCAAATAAGTGTTTTTTCTATTCCAGAAAGTTGGATTTATTAAAAATCCATACACAAATAGAAACCTGTACCTTGCATTAACAACACTTTTAAAGTAAATTAGGGTCTAAATTGGCATCTCAGGCAGCAATGCTGCATCTGGCCAGATGTGTTTCGGACTTTTCGAGCTTGAAGCGTGGCGCGTGGACAACCGCACACTACCGCTGATGACATTGTGGTTTACTGTACAGTTCTGATATATTGTGCAGGTAACCTTTTGGACCACACAGGTCTGAAAACGTTTTTAGATCTGGTTGGACCGTAAAGGGTACGGCATGTGGTGCCATTCAGTAACTCGGAGTCTTGTGGAGCTCGCAGAGCCGAGGCCCGGACCAGAGCAGCGCAGTTCCCCCATGGAGCATTAGATCCACCAGAGTCCTTCACCACAGGGGTCATGGGTTCATGTTTCCCCAAGAATCAACAGATCAACTTTCAAGTCAGTAGTCAGGAAGCTTGTACTTCCTCTACTGACCTCTAGGGGCCGGGTCCAAAAGTGAGTGGGTCTCGTTTGGCCTCCATGTTAAAATATCAGCAGCAGAAATAAACATCTTCACAGCCTGGTTGAAAAAGATCATATTTTGCTCTCCACAGTTAGAGCTCACATACCGGCGTGTTCTTATGTACCTCATCCGGCAATAAATGTATGTGTAGTTAGGCGTGGGGACATTTGCTTGGCAGCTGGCACAAGCAAAGGCTGGCCCTGTGGATGATGTCACAGCGAGTCATTGACGCGTGTCCTGCAGAACTTTCAGGGTTTTGGCCTGTATTTAAAAAAAAGCAAAGGTAGTCATAAGTGTAGCCTCTGACATGCGTGCTGTGAGTTTAAGAAGCGATCGATTTAATTCTGCATCGTAAGCGGGAGTGACGCGTGTCAGGGTTAAGGTCACTAAGCTCGGAGAAACCGCTAGAAAAGGTCTGCTCTTCCAACTTGGAGCACGTACGTTTAAAGCTACATAACATTGTGCAGCACAACGTCTGCCGCTCGTCGTCCCTTCAGCTTCCAGCACCAACAGCGGCGTCGGTCCGGGTGGCGAGAGCATCCAGCTGTGAGCCAAATTCAACATGACACGCTGCAGCGCTGAAGAGGACGCCATCTACCAGATTAAAATCAGAAACCCTTCTCCGGAGAAAATGGGTCCTGGACAGACCCGGGTGTGGACTGGGACTTCCCCCACATTATCTACAAGCCACTCCCACCACAGCTCTGGAAGGTCAGGGCAGGTCATGGTGCATCAATGGACGTTTCTTGTCAGGATCTTCTGGGTTTTAGGCAGATATTCCACATGAATGTTCAAAAGTTGTAATAGTTACATTTTCTCTGCCTCGTTTGTGCCTCAGATCGACCTGGAGAGCATCTTCGCTCTGAACCCAGATCTGGCTCCTGAAGAAGAGATTCCTCAGAGTCCAGAGGCTCCTCTTCCTCCCTCCAGTGTCGCCAAAACCAGCAAGGTCCCCAAGGTGGGCTCCTCGGCCGCTGCCATTGATCCCTGTTGTCCACGTCACACTCGTCTTAACCTGAGATCTGATAAAAGAGCGTTTTTCTGAGACAAGTCAGTTTTGCTTTGACTTCCTGTGGGACCTTCTCAGCAGTTAGACGCTGGAACATGAATTTAGTATCTGAACATCCAGCCACAGTGAGGAGTTACTGATACACTGGTCATACAAATGGTAATATATGTATTTATACATATGCAATATGTAAATAACACGATAGACCAGTCCACCACTCATTTCATTTTACTAACTGTTCCAGGTTGGATTTTTACTGCAGTTCCAGCTTTTGTTCAGTTTAATGTCAAACTGTGTCATTTTTAACTGTTACTGGGCTGTTTTGATCAAGACTCGATACGAAATGAGTAAAAAAAACCGTTGCAAACGAATGTTAAAATATGATAACCATGATTTTTTTTTCTAAATGTAAATCTTTACTGTCGTTGTCTTTTAGAGCAAACGGGTTACAGCCATACCCAAACCTGAAAACGCTCCACGGGAGAACAGAGGTAAGGGCGACCATCGGCCCGGCTGGAACCTTCCTGTTTCATGCAGGATTGTTTTAGGCAGCAACGTGAAACGTGGTTGTACCGGTAAAAGGTCCAGTTTTGCTTCTTGGATTCTTCACGATTTAAACCAAGCAGGGGTCTTAATCATTCATCGTTTCAGGTCTGTCCCAAACGGGGAAGGTGGTAAGCCCCGCCCCCTCGGTTACGGCTGCTATCCCAGACTATCAGGGCTGTTTACACTTTTACGATAGCGAGTGAAAACGCTGCCACAAAAGGACCAATGAGCAGCAGTTGGTAATGAGGGCGAAGTGGAGGTGAGGGTTTCCAAATGAGGATGTCCGGGATCAGCGCTGTTCATGCACGCAGAGGAAGATTCGTTTACTGAATTAGTTTGACTTGGAAAGTCAGAACTTCAGATGAAGTCTGCAGTCTACACAACAAGGAGGATTGAAGTTATGGTACTGCGTCCGCTTAGATCTGCTGTTAGCTACTGAACACCAGATTTGAAGTTATAACTGGCGCCCGGCCCTCTGTGACCCTCCGCTCTGGCGCCCGGCCCTCTGTGACTCTCCACTCTGGCGCCCGGCCCTGTGGGACCCTCCGCTCTGGCTCTCTTCCGGGCGCCAGAGAGGCGCCAGAGAGACGCCAGAGAGACGCCAGAGAGACGCCAGAGAGACGCCAGAGAGACGCCAGAGAGACGCCAGAGAGTCGTCAGAGAGACGCCAGAGAGACGCCAGAGAGACGTCCGTGTGGAATGTCTGGACGTTAACTGGGATCAGACATTTCGCTGTGTTTTGTTTGGATTTAGGAACTGGAGTGAAATAGAGGCTGTTATCAGACACGTTGATTGAGATAGTTTCATTTTCTGGCATCAGCTCCATAAAACAGATGGGAGTTCCCAATCTTCCAATGTTTTGCTGTGGAACTGAAAGCCACAGATGAGTTGAGGTCCATGTGGAACTGATACTCTACAGCAATTGGCTCATCTGTGTGTGAGGGGCGGGGCTTATTGAGGTCAGTTGTACTTTTTTCCATTTAAATCGATTTTACTTACACAGCGTTTATTACAACACTAGTTGTCTCCAGGATCTCTCCAGAGACCAGAACATGACCCAGATCAATTATTACATAAACAACGGCAGGTAAAAACTTCCCTTTAAGACTGCATATAAGAACCAAACATTTTAATCTTCTAAAAGCTAAAAGGAGAGTTTATGAGTTTAAAAAGAGTTTACTATTATATTCTTGGTCAGCTCTTCTAGAGTTCAGCAGCTGTGGCAAAGCATGATTTACAGAAACTAGGTAGACGTGACTACAGCTGGGGCAGATAAGCAGAGGTCAGGAGACAGAGCTCCTCCTGTTGAGAACCAAGTTGTGAATGTTTTTATTTTACGTGAGGTCTGTGAATCCAGGTGGCACACTCGGACAAGCAAACCTCACCCCAGACACGTCCTGCAGAGGCTTGTTGCGTTTGCCTTTACAACGACTGACCAGATGGAGTTTGTCCTCCTCAGCTGCAGCCGTGGGAACCACCAGAGCTCGACCCAGCCAGCAGAGCCAGGCTGCAGAGCCGCCTCCACCCTCCATCACCGCCCAACCGGCAGCCAACCAGGCGCTGCTGCAGCAGCAGAACGGTACGCACTCACACTGGATGCAGATGACTCCAGCCAGAGCGTTTGTCTTCAGTCCGAGTCCTCTGAAACTTCATGGGTCGTTTCCAGCGTGTCTGTTGTTTCCTGGTGGAGGCCCGGTGGATCTGCCAGAAGCAGTGATGTCATGCTGCCACACAGCTGCGTCCCTCAGTCAAAGCCTTTCACCGCCTGCAGCTTCATGCTGCAGCTCTGCCTTCACTTTTCTTCTGTGGCTGTTTGGATCCAGCATACATTTGGGCAATAAGATAAACTTTTCAAATTCAGCACTCAAAACCTAAAAATGTTAAATAGGAAGACTTGTTTAAAAGCTTAAACTGGGTTTTAAACCCTGCCTTTTAAAGACTGTCTTTTGTTTGCAGCGCCCTCTGGTGTCTGAATGACACAAGATCCAAGACAAGGAGGGTGATGGCCCAGTGGTTACAGTGGTGGCCTGGAGGAGCCAGGTTCGAGTCCCTGGCTGGCAACAGTGAATCACTGGGGGCCCCTGAGCAAGGCCCTTAACTCCCAACTGCTCCCCGGGCGCTGGGACAGCCGCCCCCTGCCTAGTGAAAACTCCAATTTCAGGGTGTATCGTGAGATGGAAATGAAAAAAAACAAAAAACAATCCAGTTTGTGTGAAAAAAAACGATTCTTTATCAAAGCTGCAGATTAAACAGTCTTAAAGTTATTTCCAGCTTCAAACGGTTATAAACCACAAACATGTGCCACTCAGAGCTGTCTTGAAGGCATTTGCTGAGCTTTTCTCTGTGTAAAATGTCCTGAGATGAGTCAGAGTGTCTCCATAACAACAAATCAACACTTTAACTCGGTTCTGTGAATCGTTGTCAGAGACCAAAGGGATATTAATGACAGTTTGTTTCTCCTCATAGGCGTCAGGTAAGTAAATACAGCACTTTCTTCAAACACACAGAGTTAAAATCAAACTGACGTGTCTTTTTGAGGTTAAATGATGTTGTTGAAAATGAAAACACCAGTTTAATCCAGAGTTTCCTGCTGGACTAACATTGATGAGCATTATCCTGCAAACATTTATTCAGTTCTCGCTCAGACATGTTTGATTCATGTTGTTCAGGTTTACGCTTGTTACCATCTAATAATAGACTGAAGGTTGATTAAATACAACCTTCGTCAACAGCCATGAATCGGTTTGAATTCATCCCACATGTCAGCTTTGTGTGGACTCTCCCGTCAGGTGAAGTACAGCGTTGCTCCCGTTTCCTTGTAGCTTCACCTGTTCTTGGTACTTTGTCGGGTTTTTGGTTGAAGGAACACGTTCATATTTAATCACAAAGAGTTAACACACACTGGAGATCTGATGAGAGCACAGTAAACATCTGACGGGCTGGAAAAGTAAGAAAAATAAAAATGTCTGATTAGTTGACAGTCCAAACTACCGTTGGACTCGGTTAGGTTTTGCGTGTAACGGCATCGGTCCTCCCACACAAACCTTCACCGGTCCTGGAAAAGAGTTCACGGGAAGCCCTGATCACAGACAGCGCCACCCTCCACCCGCTCCAGCCGGCCTCCACTCTCTTCTTCACCTCTTCTTCACACTTCCCAAGTACTTCATCAACTCCATCCTCATTGTGGTTTTGTCTTTTTTTGTTCTTAGCACGACGAAAATCCAACTGTGTGAAGGAGGTGGAGAAACTGCAGGAGAAACGAGAGAAGAGACGTCTGCAGCAGCAGGAGCTCAGAGAGAAGAGAGCTCAGGTGAGGACACGAGTCCTGGAGGGAGTGAAGTTCTGCCTTCTGCTGTACTGAGCACTTTAGCAAAAGAATATGTTGTTTGTGTTCTGTCTTTGAGAACAAACTTGGACATTTAACATGAGTTACTACTCAAACACTTTTGGTTTGTTAATCAGATTGACAGGCTTCTGTCACGTCACAGGTCGGAGGACAAATAGGAGCCTCTGCATCTTTACAACCAGTTGGTACGAAGAACCTTGTGAAGATGCAGCTCGTCTCAGCCTGTCTCCTTCTGTTTTCTGCTCCACTGCAGGAGGTGGACGTTAATTTACCCAACTACGAGATCATGTGTATGATCCGAGACTTCAGAGCCAGTCTGGACTACAGACCTTTAACCTCAAACGATCTGGTGAGTCTGTTTGCAGCGTACAGCCGCCTCCCAGAGGAGCTTTAACGTCAGAGGAGGGCAGGAGGTGGAGCAGCAGGTGATCAGGAGAGAAAAGGAGTCAAATAAAAAGTGATTAGAAGACTGTGACTAGAAGACCTAGAAGAACTTTACTCCACACATCTGCTAACTTCTGTCTACTGAATTCTGTTATAAAAACAAGCTGTTTTTTAGTTTAACGTTATTTTGTTGGAGCATCTTAGTGTAAAAGGTCTAGAAATATGTGCTTCTGATGTTTCAGATTGAGGAACACCGAATATGTGTGTGTGTCCGTGCACGCCCCCCTCAATAAAAAAGGTGAGTTTGATTCAAACGACGTTCCAGATGAGACACAAACAGTAAAACTGCATTGTTTGGTAACATGGAGCTGAACACCAACTAAACCTGAACAACTAAACCTGAACAACTAAACCCGAACAACTAAACCTGAACAACTAAACCTGAACACCAACTAAACCTGAACAACTAAACCTGAACACCAACTAAACCTGAACACCAACTAAACCTGAACAACTGAACCTGAACAACTAAACCTAAACAACTAAACCTGAACAACTAAACCTGAACACCAACTAAACCTGAACAACTGAACCTGAACAACTGAACCTGAACAACTAAACCTAAACAACTAAACCTGAACAACTAAACCTGAACACCAACTAAACCTGAACAACTAAACCTGAACACCAACTAAACCTGAACAACTAAACCTGAACAACTAAACCTGAACACCAACTAAACCTGAACAACTAAACCTGAACACCAACTAAACCTGAACACCAACTAAACCTGAACAACTAAACCTGAACAACTAAACCTGAACAACTAAACCTAAACAACTAAACCTGAACAACTAAACCTCAACACCAGCTAAACCTGAACATCAACTAAACCTGAACATCAACTAAACCTGAACAACTAAACCTGAACACCAACTAAACCTGAACAACTAAACCTGAACAACTAAACCTGAACAACTAAACCTGAACACCAGCTAAACCTGAACACCAACCAAACCTGAACAACTAAACCTGAACACCAGCTAAACCTGAACAACTAAGCCTGAACACCAACTAAACCTGAACAACTAAACCTGAACACCAACTAAACCTGAACACCAACTAAACCTGAACAACTAAACCTGAACACCAACTAAACCTGAACACCAACTAAACCTGAACAACTAAACCTGAACAACTAAACCTGAACACCAGTTAAACCTGAACACCAACTAAACCTGAACAACTACACCTGAACACCAACTAAACCTGAACAACTACACCTGAACACCAACTAAACCTGAACACCAACTAAACCTGAACAACTACACCTGAACACCAACTAAACCTGAACAACTAAACATGAACAACCAAACCTGAACAACTAAACCTGAACACCAACTAAACCTGAACAACTAAACCTGAACACCAGCTAAACCTGAACACCAACTAAACCTGAACACCAGCTAAACCTGAACAACCAAACCTGAACAACTAAACCTGAACACCAGCTAAACCTGAACACCAACTAAACCTGAACAAACAAACCTGAACACCAGCTAAACCTGAACACCAACTAAACCTGAACAACTATACCTGAACACCAGTTAACCTGAACACCAACTAAACCTGAACACCAGCTAAACCTGAACACCAACCAAACCTGAACAACTAAACCTGAACACCAGCTAAACCTGAACAACTAAACCTGAACACCAACTAAACCTCAACACCAGCTAAACCTGAACCACTAAACCTGAACAACTAAACCTGAACATAAACTAAACCTCAACACCAGCTACACCTGAACATCAACTAAACCTGAACCAATAAACCTGAACACCAGTTAACCTGAACACCAGCTAAACCTGAACAACTAAACCTGAACACCAACTAAACCTCAACACCAGCTAAACCTGAACCACTAAACCTGAACAACTAAACCTGAACATAAACTAAACCTCAACACCAGCTAAACCTGAACATCAACTAAACCTGAACCAATAAACCTGAACATAAACTAAACCTGAACAACTAAACCTGAACAACTAAACCTGAACAACTAAACCTTAACACCAGCTAAACCTGAACACCAACTAAACCTGAACAACTAAACCTCAACACCAGCTAAACCTGAACATCAACTAAACCTGAACAACTAAACCTGAACACCAACTAAACCTGAACAACTAAACCTGAACCACTAAACCTGAACAACTAAACCTAAACACCAACTAAACCTGAACACCAACTAAGCCTGAACAACTAAACCTGAACATAAACTAAACCTGAACAACTAAACCTGAACACCAGTTAAACCTGAACACCAACTAAACCTGAACAACTACACCTGAACACCAACTAAACCTGAACAACTACACCTGAACACCAACTAAACCTGAACACCAACTAAACCTGAACAACTACACCTGAACACCAACTAAACCTGAACAACTAAACATGAACAACCAAACCTGAACAACTAAACCTGAACACCAACTAAACCTGAACAACTAAACCTGAACACCAGCTAAACCTGAACACCAACTAAACCTGAACACCAGCTAAACCTGAACAAACAAACCTGAACAACTAAACCTGAACACCAGCTAAACCTGAACACCAACTAAACCTGAACACCAGCTAAACCTGAACAATCAAACCTGAACAACTAAACCTGAACACCAGCTAAACCTGAACACCAACTAAACCTGAACAACTAAACCTGAACACCAGCTAAACCTGAACACCAACTAAACCTGAACAACTATACCTGAACACCAGCTAAACCTGAACACCAACTAAACCTGAACACCAGCTAAACCTGAACAACTAAACCTGAACACCAACTAAACCTCAACACCAGCTAAACCTGAACATCAACTAAACCTGAACCACTAAACCTGAACAACTAAACCTGAACATAAACTAAACCTCAACACCAGCTAAACCTGAACATCAACTAAACCTGAACACCAGCTAAACCTGAACAACCAAACCTGAACAACTAAACCTGAGCACCAGCTAAACCTGAACACCAACTAAACCTGAACATAAACTAAACCTGAACACCAGCTAAACCTGAACACCAACTAAACCTGAACAACTATACCTGAACACCAGTTAACCTGAACACCAACTAAACCTGAACACCAGCTAAACCTGAACACCAACCAAACCTGAACAACTAAACCTGAACACCAGCTAAACCTGAACATCAACTAAACCTGAACCACTAAACCTGAACAACTAAACCTGAACATAAACTAAACCTCAACACCAGCTAAACCTGAACACCAACTAAACCTGAACACCAGCTAAACCTGAACAACCAAACCTGAACAACTAAACCTGAACACCAGCTAAACCTGAACACCAACTAAACCTGAACAAACAAACCTGAACACCAGCTAAACCTGAACACCAGCTAAACCTGAACAACTATACCTGAACACCAGTTAACCTGAACACCAACTAAACCTGAACACCAGCTAAACCTGAACACCAACCAAACCTGAACAACTAAACCTGAACACCAGCTAAACCTGAACAACTAAACCTGAACATAAACTAAACCTCAACACCAGCTAAACCTGAACATCAACTAAACCTGAACCAATAAACCTGAACAACTAAACCTGAACATAAACTAAACCTGAACAACTAAACCTGAACAACTAAACCTGAACAACTAAACCTCAACACCAGCTAAACCTGAACATCAACTAAACCTGAACCACTAAACCTGAACAACTAAACCTGAACACCAACTAAACCTGAACAACTAAACCTGAACCACTAAACCTGAACAACTAAACCTAAACACCAACTAAACCTGAACACCAACTAAGCCTGAACAACTAAACCTGGACATAAACTAAACCTGAACAACTAAACCTGAACATCAACTAAACCTGAACAACTAAACCTGAACACCAGTTAAACCTGAACACCAACTAAACCTGAACAACTACACCTGAACACCAACTAAACCTGAACAACTACACCTGAACACCAACTAAACCTGAACACCAACTAAACCTGAACAACTACACCTGAACACCAACTAAACCTGAACAACTAAACATGAACAACCAAACCTGAACAACTAAACCTTAACACCAACTAAACCTGAACAACTAAACCTGAACATAAACTAAACCTGAACAACTAAACCTGAACAACTAAACCTGAACAACTAAACCTTAACACCAGCTAAACCTGAACACCAACTAAACCTGAACAACTAAACCTCAACACCAGCTAAACCTGAACATCAACTAAACCTGAACCACTAAACCTGAACAACTAAACCTGAACACCAACTAAACCTGAACAACTAAACCTGAACCACTAAACCTGAACAACTAAACCTAAACACCAACTAAACCTGAACACCAACTAAGCCTGAACAACTAAACCTGGACATAAACTAAACCTGAACAACTAAACCTGAACATCAACTAAACCTGAACAACTAAACCTGAACACCAGTTAAACCTGAACACCAACTAAACCTGAACAACTACACCTGAACACCAACTAAACCTGAACAACTACACCTGAACACCAACTAAACCTGAACACCAACTAAACCTGAACAACTACACCTGAACACCAACTAAACCTGAACAACTAAACATGAACAACCAAACCTGAACAACTAAACCTTAACACCAACTAAACCTGAACAACTAAACCTGAACACCAGCTAAACCTGAACACCAACTAAACCTGAACACCAGCTAAACCTGAACAAACAAACCTGAACAACTAAACCTGAACACCAGCTAAACCTGAACACCAACTAAACCTGAACAACTAAACCTGAACACCAGCTAAACCTGAACACCAACTAAACCTGAACAACTATACCTGAACACCAGCTAAACCTGAACACCAACTAAACCTGAACACCAGCTAAACCTGAACAACTAAACCTGAACACCAACTAAACCTCAACACCAGCTAAACCTGAACATCAACTAAACCTGAACCACTAAACCTGAACAACTAAACCTGAACATAAACTAAACCTCAACACCAGCTAAACCTGAACATCAACTAAACCTGAACACCAACTAAACCTGAACAACTAAACCTGAACACCAACTAAACCTGAACAACTAAACCTGAACAACTAAACCCGAACAACTAAACCTGAACAACTAAACCTGAACACCAACTAAACCTGAACAACTAAACCTGAACACCAACTAAACCTGAACAACTAAACCTGAACAACTAAACCTGAACACCAACTAAACCTGAACAACTAAACCTGAACACCAACTAAACCTGAACAACTAAACCTAAACAACTAAACCTGAACAACTAAACCTGAACACCAACTAAACCTGAACAACTGAACCTGAACAACTAAACCTAAACAACTAAACCTGAACAACTAAACCTGAACACCAACTAAACCTGAACAACTAAACCTGAACACCAACTAAACCTGAACAACTAAACCTGAACAACTAAACCTGAACACCAACTAAACCTGAACAACTAAACCTGAACACCAACTAAACCTGAACAACTGAACCTGAACAACTAAACCTGAACAACTGAACCTGAACAACTAAACCTGAACAACTAAACCTGAACAACTGAACCTGAACAACTAAACCTAAACAACTAAACCTGAACAACTAAACCTAAACAACTAAACCTCAACACCAACTAAACCTGAACACCAACTAAACCTGAACAACTAAACCTGAACAACTAAACCTGAACAACTAAACCTGAACACCAGCTAAACCTGAACACCAACCAAACCTGAACAACTACACCTGAACACCAGCTAAACCTGAACAACTAAGCCTGAACACCAACTAAACCTGAACAACTAAACCTGAACACCAACTAAACCTGAACACCAACTAAACCTGAACAACTAAACCTGAACACCAACTTAACCTGAACACCAACTAAACCTGAACAACTAAACCTGAACAACTAAACCTGAACACCAGTTAAACCTGAACACCAACTAAACTTGAACAACTACACCTGAACACCAACCAAATCTGAACACCAACTAAACCTGAACAACTACACCTGAACACCAACTAAACCTGAACAACTAAACATGAACAACCAAACCTGAACAACTAAACCTGACCACCAACTAAACCTGAACAACTAAACCTGAACACCAACTAAACCTGAACAACTAAACCTGAACACCAGCTAAACCTGAACACCAACTAAACCTGAACACCAGCTAAACCTGAACAACCAAACCTGAACAACTAAACCTGAACACCAGCTAAACCTGAACACCAACTAAACCTGAACAAACAAACCTGAACACCAGCTAAACCTGAACACCAACTAAACCTGAACAACTATACCTGAACACCAGTTAACCTGAACACCAACTAAACCTGAACACCAGCTAAACCTGAACAACTAAACCTGAACACCAACTAAACCTCAACACCAGCTAAACCTGAACCACTAAACCTGAACAACTAAACCTGAACATAAACTAAACCTCAACACCAGCTAAACCTGAACATCAACTAAACCTGAACCAATAAACCTGAACATAAACTAAACCTGAACAACTAAACCTGAACAACTAAACCTGAACAACTAAACCTGAACAACTAAACCTTAACACCAGCTAAACCTGAACAACTAAACCTCAACACCAGCTAAACCTGAACATCAACTAAACCTGAACCACTAAACCTGAACAACTAAACCTGAACACCAACTAAACCTGAACAACTAAACCTGAACCACTAAACCTGAACAACTAAACCTAAACACCAACTAAACCTGAACACCAACTAAGCCTGAACAACTAAACCTGAACATAAACTAAACCTGAACAACTAAACCTGAACATCAACTAAACCTGAACAACTACACCTGAACACCAACTAAACCTGAACAACTACACCTGAACACCAACTAAACCTGAACACCAACTAAACCTGAACAACTACACCTGAACACCAACTAAACCTGAACAACTAAACATGAACAACCAAACCTGAACAACTAAACCTGAACACCAACTAAACCTGAACAACTAAACCTGAACACCAGCTAAACCTGAACACCAACTAAACCTGAACACCAGCTAAACCTGAACAAACAAACCTGAACAACTAAACCTGAACACCAGCTAAACCTGAACACCAACTAAACCTGAACAACTAAACCTGAACACCAGCTAAACCTGAACACCAACTAAATCTGAACAACTATACCTGAACACCAGCTAAACCTGAACACCAACTAAACCTGAACACCAGCTAAACCTGAACAACTAAACCTGAACACCAACTAAACCTCAACACCAGCTAAACCTGAACATCAACTAAACCTGAACCACTAAACCTGAACAACTAAACCTGAACATAAACTAAACCTCAACACCAGCTAAACCTGAACATCAACTAAACCTGAACCAGTAAACCTGAACAACTAAACCTGAACATAAACTAAACCTGAACAACTAAACCTGAACAACTAAACCTGAACAACTAAACCTTAACACCAGCTAAACCTGAACACCAACTAAACCTGAACAACTACACCTGAACACCAACTAAACCTGAACACCAACTAAACCTGAACAACTACACCTGAACAACTAAACCTGAACACCAACTAAACCTGAACAACTAAACCTGAACCACTAAACCTGCACAACTAAACCTGAACACCAACTAAACCTGAACACCAACTAAGCCTGAACAACTAAACCTGAACATAAACTAAACCTGAACAACTAAACCTGAACATAAACTAAACCTGAACAACTAAACCTGAACACCAGTTAAACCTGAACACCAACTAAACCTGAACAACTACACCTGAACACCAACTAAACCTGAACACCAACTAAACCTGAACAACTACACCTGAACACCAACTAAACCTGAACACCAACTAAACCTGAACACCAACCAAACCTGAACACCAACTAAACCTGAACAACTACACCTGAACACCAACTAAACCTGAACATCAACTAAGCCTGAACAACTACACCTGAACACCAACTAAACCTGAACACCAACTAAACCTGAACAACTAAACCTGAACAACTAAACCTGAACAACTAAACCTGAACCACTAAACCTGAACAAAAAGTCAACCTGGATTCTGCCAGGTCAACTTGCAACTGAGCGTCAACTCCAACATGACTAAACCTGAACAACATGAATCTGCTGATCTGGCGTTACCATCGAGGGCAGACTTTTGTACTTTCAAAATAATATGAACATCTACCAGTGAAATCAACATCAGAACTGAGTCCTCAGACTCGCAGTGGACATACAGTCTTAGACTCTTGTTTAAACGTACCCCTATCAGGTTTCAGCAAACATGCAGGAACTCGACCTCTCGTGGTTGTCGCGATATTTCATATTTATTATTTCAAATTTATATTTTATATTTAATTTTTGAGGACCCTTCAGTTGACATGAAGCCACGCATTCATCTGCAGGTTAAACCACGGGTGCTAACAACAGTTAGGTTCACATGACCGTCTCACATCTCAGAGGCGTTAAACTCTGACCTGAAGCTAAATTATTGACGGCTCACGTTGGCCCAGAGTTGTAGAACAGCGCCGCCGTAGAGGCGGCATGTTGCAGTAGCTGTGGAGATTTTTTGTTTTTCTTTCTGCTAAACATTTTTTTGTTTGTTTTGAAACATTTGTGAAATTGGTCAGGATGCGGTGCTTCTTTACAGGAAAGTGACGTAGAAATGTGTTGGTCTCTTTAGAGATATCGGTGAAGGATCTGGACGTCATCACCATTCCCAGTAAGGATGTTGTAATGGTCCACGAGCCCAAGCAGAAAGTCGATCTGACCCGTTACCTGGAGAACCAGACCTTCCGATTCGACTACGCTTTTGACGAGAACTCCACCAATGAAATGGTTTACAGGTACGCCGTTTGTGTTTGGTTCTTGTCCCGGCGCCGCCGCACGTCTAACTGAAACCCCGCTGCAGGTTCACAGCTCAGCCGCTGGTGGAGACCATTTTCGAGCGGGGGATGGCGACCTGCTTTGCCTACGGCCAAACTGGAAGTGGAAAAACACACGTGAGTGCTTTCACTTCAGCATGAGCGTTTGTTTTAGTGCACTGGTCATGCTGTCACGTGTCTCCTTTCAGACAATGGGAGGGGACTTTTCGGGAAAGAACCAGGACTGCTCCAAGGGCATCTATGCACTGTCGGGTAGGTTCCTCTGATACCACCTTCTTTCCTGCACATCGGTTCACACTGAAGTGTCTGATCTTTTTCTTCCTGCAGCCAGAGATGTTTTTCTCATGTTGAAAAAACCAGCTTATAAGAAGTTGGATCTGCAAGTTTTTGCCACATTTTTTGAGATTTACAGTGGAAAGGTCAGTGTGTCCACACAGTTACAACTATTCTAACTATTAATATCCTGTCATTTATCAGCAGAGATCAGTTTGAGGAAATAACGTATAACGTGTTTGCATTTAAAGGTGTTTGACCTGCTAAACCGTAAAGCCAAGTTACGGGTCCTGGAGGACGGGAAACAGCAGGTGCAGGTTGTGGGGCTGCAGGAGAGGGAGGTGAAGTGCACCGAAGACGTCCTCAAACTCATCGAAATGGGGAACAGCTGCAGGTGCACACGGGGGAGGAGCCATCCATCCATTATCTATACCCGCTTTATCCGTTTCCGGGTCACGGGGGTCTGTCGGAGCCTATCCCGACGCATATCAGGCGAGAGGCAGGGGTCCACCTGGACAGGTCGCCAGTCCATCCAGGGCAACATACAAACAACCAATCACACTCACATTCACACCTAGGGAGAATTTAGAAAGATCAATTAACCTACACTGCATGTTTTTGGACTGTGGGAGGAAGCCGGAGTACCCGGAGGAAACCCACGCAAGCACGGGGAGAACATGCAAACTCCACACAGAAAGACCCACCGGGCCGGAAATCGAACCAGGAACCTTCTTGCTGTGAGGCAACAGTGCCGACCACTAAGCCACCGCGCTGCCCAGGGGGAGGAGCTTACAGTCATATTCAAAGAAGCTGAGCGACTTGTTCGACAACTTGTGAATCTTTTGTTCCTCTTTCAGGACCTCTGGTCAGACGTCAGCAAATGCTCACTCCTCTCGCAGCCACGCCGTCTTCCAGATCATCCTGCGTCGGCGAGGGAAGATGCACGGAAAGTTTTCCCTCATCGACCTGGCTGGAAACGAGAGAGGGGCGGACACCTCGAGCGCTGACCGTCAGACTCGCCTGGAAGGAGCTGAAATCAACAAGAGCCTGCTGGCGCTCAAGGTTCCTCCATTTCTGCTGTTACGTAACTGTGGTGGCGCTGACAGATTCAGTAAATGTTTATTTCAGTTTAAATGTTCATCACAGAGTACACCTTCATCATTTTATCCATCCCATTTGTGGCGATGCAGTCTGATGGTGTCTGACTGTAAATCCACGATTGTCTGCGTTTCCTCTTTTATTAATGATTTAATTGGTCGACTGAAGCTGTAGTTTTGAAAACCCTTTTAACATCTTTGTCTGACTGAAATCAACAAAACTGGACAAACACCCAGAAGAGCTGAAGAACACGTTCTTAAACCCTGACGGGAACTGAACCCTTGTGGGTCGCTTCCATTTACTTCCCTTTCATGACATCAAAACCGTCGTTTCTTAACTGCTGTAAAAACATTACAGATGAATATTTTTACTGTTTTTTTCTCTTTGCTCATATCTTTCTATTAACTTCAGTCTTAAACAACACTACCAAATACTTAAACTTTTTATAATTATTTTAATGCTTTAAATGCCAATTTGATTAAAACATTACTTGTTTTATGAAAAAAATCACATCAAATGAGTTATTTTCTGTTTAATACATCTTAGGTGGCTGGAGATGTTTTTAAAAGATCAATTTACCAAAGATTAATAACCACCCTGATTTTGATTATTGTCAAAAAGTAAAAAGAGCTGGAATGAAAAACTTGGACGATAACTATAAATAATAATTTACTAAACAATGTCTAATGAAAATCCGACACCACTGCTGAATCGTGATTTCACATAATTCATTAAAGCAAACTAATGAAACTGGATATTAATTAATACTTCCAGAAAAGATGTAAAATAATGTGACCTCATGTTAAACTAAAGTGTGTCCACATCTGTACTCCAACGATGATCTGAAATACCTGACATTTGTAACGTCCGTCACCGCTGGTACATGTGCATACATGTCACACATGTGATTTAGTATTTATTTTGTTAACTTGACAACAGACAACAGGCCTGAAAAATCATTTTTGGGCAAATTTAGTCTCATTTGACCTGCATGCTGCACATGAACAAACATCTCATAGCAAGTAAACTAGACAGAGGTAGTTGGAGGATTATTTTAAGGCTGGAAATTACAAACAAACGTGTCTTTGAAAGCCTGTTACTTAACCATATCATTGTTGTAGGAAAGCATCTCCACCAACAGCCATTTGAACTTAAAATTAGAGCTTAGAAATGCCACCAGCAGAGGCAAAGTACCCACACTTTCACTCAGTTCAATTCAATATATTTTATTAATCCCCTGAAGGGAAATTTTTCCAGTACCACCGGTCCAAGAGACCTAAAAACGAACATACAACATAAGACGTGGGTAGACAACAGGTCAGCGCAGCCTTTTCATTAGGTAAGAAAAGGGTGACACAAGGAAAGAGGAGGGAAAAAGCATCTAACCACACGGTGTCCTGTCAGAGGACACGGTTCAACCTCATATGTGTGTGTGCATGTGTGTGTGCATGTGTGTAAGTAAGTAAGTCTGTGAACTCTGCCCCAGTTCAGCCATAGTCAGCATATTCCTTATAGCGATGCAGTGTCCATCAGCCGGCCTCGGTAGCTCTGATTCAGGTTCACAGGTGTCGTGGGGGGAGGGGAAAGGGAGGGACATGGGGGCGGAGCATCCTGTCAGCATAATGTCCAGGAGAACTTGAGACAACCAGCCTTCCAAGGCCGGCAGCCTTGACAGGGGAGCCAGTCAGATACAACAGTTGTTCTGGGTCACGCCGGCTCCAGTCATTGTCCGTCTGGCCTCGGGCCTCAGTTTATTTATTTATTTTGCCAGATGTTAAAACAAGATGTTAAAACAAGATGTTAAAACAAGAACATGGACCATGGACCATGGAACATGAAACATGGAACATGAAACATGAAACATGGAACATGAAAAATAAAACATAAAACATGGAACATGGACCATGAAACATAGAACATGGAACATGAAACATGGACCATGGAACATAGAACATGAAAAATGGACCATGGAACATGAAACATGGAACATAGAACATGAAACATGGAACATGAGACATGGAACATAGAACATGAAATATTGAACACGAAGCATGAAACATGAAACATGGAACATGAAACATGGACCATGAAACATGGAACATAGAACATGAAACATAGAACATGGAACATGAAACATAGAACATGGAACATGAAGCATGGAACATGAAACATGAAGCATGAAACATAGAACATGGAACATGAAACATGGAACATGGAACAAGAAACATAGAACATGAAACATGGACCATGAAACATGAAATATAGAACATGAAACATGGACCATGGAACATAGAACATGAAACATGGACCATGGAACATGAAACATGGAACATAGAACATGAAACATGGAACATGAAACATGGACCATGGAACATGGAACATAGAACATGAAACATGGAACATGAAACATGGACCATGGAACATGAAACATGGAACATAGAACATGAAACATGGACCATGGAACATGAAACATGGAACATAGAACATGAAACATGGAACATGAAACATGGAACATGAAACATGGACCATGAAACATGGAACATGAAGCATGAAACATGGAACATGAAACATAGAACATGGAACATAGAACATGAAACATGGACCATGGAACATGAAGCATGAAACATAGAACATGGAACATGAAACATGGAACATGGAACAAGAAACATAGAACATGAAGCATGGACCATGAAACATGAAACATAGAGCATGGAACATGAAACATGGACCATGGAACATAGAACATGAAACATGGACCATGGAACATGAAACATGGAACATAGAACATGAAACATGGAACATGAAACATGGAACATGAAACATGGACCATGGAACATGGAACATAGAACATGAAACATGGAACATGGACCATGGAACATGAAACATGGAACATGGAACATAGAACATGAAACATGGACCATGGAACATGAAACATGGAACATAGAACATGAAACATGGAACATGAAACATGGAACATGAAACATGGACCATGAAACATGGAACATGAAGCATGAAACATGGAACATGAAACATAGAACATGGAACATAGAACATGAAACATGGACCATGGAACATGAAGCATGAAACATAGAACATGGAACATGAAACATGAAGCATGGAACATGAAGCATGGAACATGAAACATAGAACATGGAACATGAAACATGGAACATGGAACATGAAACATGGACCATGAAACATGGAACATGAAACATAGAACATGGAACATGAAACATGGACCATGGAACATAGAACATGAAACATGGACCATGGAACATGGACCATGGAACATGGAACATAGAACATGGAACATGAGACATGGAACATAGAACACGAAGCATGAAACATGGAACATGAAGCATGGAACATGAAACATAGAACATGGAACATGAAACATGGACCATGAAACATAGAACATGAAACATGGACCATGAAACATGGAACATGAAGCATGAAACATAGAACATGGAACATAGAACATGAAACATGGACCATGAAACATGGAACATGAAGCATGGAACATGAAACATGGACCATGGAACATGAAGCATGGAACATGAAACATAGAACATGGAACATGAAACATGGACCATGAAACATAGAACATGAAACATGGACCATGAAACATGGAACATGAAGCATGAAACATGAAACATAGAACATGGAACATAGAACATGAAACATGGACCATGAAACATGGAACATGAAGCATGAAACATGGAACATGAAACATGAAGCATGAAACATGAAACATGGAACATGAGACATGGAAAATAGAACATGAAATATGAAACATGAAGCATGAAACATAGAACATGAAACATGGAACATGAAACATAGAACATGAAACATGGACCATGAAACATGAAGCATGAAGCATGAAACATAGAACATGGAACATGAAACATGGACCATGAAACATGAAGCATGAACCATGAAACATAGAACATGGAACATGAAACATGGAACGTGAAACATGAAGCATGAACCATAGAACATGGAACATGAAGCATGGAACATAGAACATGGAACTTGAAACATGGAACATGAAACAGCCTGGTGAAAGCTTCATTAGACAGTGGCTCAGAGACGATTTGTACTTTTGCAAGACAAATAAATGTTCAGGTGTGAAGCAGCTGAGTGTCTAAAGCAGAGTAACAGCAGGGTTGGTTTTTGACTTTGTATTGCTCCAGCTTCATAATGTTTTTGATGACAATGATGTTCTTCTCCACTTTTCTGTTTGAATCACTGATGTGCTGCTCGGCTCCTGCAGGAGTGCATTCGAGCTCTGGGCAGGAACAAGCCTCACACTCCGTTCAGGGCCAGCAAGTTAACCCAAGTGCTGCGAGACTCGTTCATCGGAGAAAACTCCAGGACGTGTATGGTAGGGAACGCTGTTCCTCTGTACTCCAGCAGAAAACTACCACCACATGCATGCATCAGGATGATGTTTGTGGATGTCTCCGTTGACAGATCGCGACCATCTCTCCTGGGATGGCCTCCTGTGAAAACACCCTGAACACGCTGAGATACGCCAACAGGTAAATGGAGCTGGGAAAGAATCGCCTTTATACTTGTGATCAGGTTTATAAACGTTAACTCAAGAATCGGGAGAAATCAAGCGTCTGTTTAACGTCCTGGGTTTCGTTAGTGAAAGTGCACGTCAGTGGCTCTTCAGTGATCTAATCTTTCACCTTGAGAAAAACTTACATGATTGATTGTTTCCTCTCAGGCGATATTTTCATTGACGATTGATTTCAAGTATTGTTTAGAGACGTTTTAAGAGACAGCTGATTTGGACGTTCTTGTTTATTCATACTGGTGCGTCTTCTTTTTTTGGCTCATGGTAACTTTAACTAAAGTTACTAAAGGACTGTATAAAATAGTGTCATTTTTTTTTTTAAAGTGACCAAGTTGAAAGTGTTTTCTTTTAAAATTGAACTGAGAGAAAACATCTGTTTGAGTCATTTACACGTTTTACTTGACAAATGATGATCAGCCTGCACCAACGTCAACCTTCATCACATCTGCACACCAGCTCAGCCCTCGTTTTGGGGTCAAATTTATGTGTTTAACCTCCAGGCAGCTTTGAGTTGATGCTTTTTGCTCAGATATTTTGTTTGCTCTGTTCGCACTAATTACAGGTTATAAAGTACATTTTACTGATGTAAAAAATGACTTCCCAACACAAACTGATGCTCTCCTGCCTCGTCTTCTGGTGTTTCTGTCTCTTCTCTTTCCTGACGTGTTCCTGCAGAGTGAAGGAGTTCGGGATAAGTCCCTCAGACATTCCCTTCTCCCACAGCGGCGGCGGAGGTGGTCGCTCTGAACTCTCCCCGTCTTACGAGTACGATCTCATCACTCTGTCCCTCAAAATCCATCCTTCAGAGGAAGTTTGTCGTTTGTCACCTGAAGCTTCACAGACACTTTCATTCTTTGTTAAATGTTTTACTGGCTTTAACTCCTTGGTTTCCACAGGTGGATCACTTTAAGGACATATAAACAACTATAATAACAACAACATGCACATAAAATATGTATATAAGCACCACAAAACTGGCTGATCATGATGGTGGCTGATCCGTGTAAACATCTGCAACCAGAAGTGGATTCATGTTAATAGTAATTATGCATAAAATCATGTAATGAGAGCAGATCCTTCGGGTTCGAGTGAGTTTGGAGCTGATTGTGAGTGTAGCAAACGTAAATGCCTTTTTCCATCTCAGTTTGGATTTCAAGAATCTAGTCTAGTCTTCATAGACTAGAACCTTCAGAGGTCTTTCCAAGGATATTCTGTAGGTAGGATGAAAGAATACCAAGAACAGCTTTGTAAACGAGTAAATGCCAGTGTCTGAGTCTACGGGAGGACAGAGTAGACCATGTGACCCCGGTGTACGAAGCAGAGTGGTGCGCAAGAGCTTTGAGACCAGCAATGAAGTTCAGAGCTCCACCATGGACTGGATCCAGTGGATGAAGCATTTATCACATCACTGTAGTCCAGCGCAACCTAATCCTAAAAAGAAAACTGCATTGTTCTGCATATAAGAACAGTTTTAAGCCATAAAAGGTGTGAGAAACATCATGAAAAGCTTGTTGGAGCTGGTACAGGGCCTGGCGAGGTGTCGAGGCAGCGAAGGACGCAACAGCGTAAAAATGAAATTCACCAAAAACAGAAAAGTTTCCAAACCAGTGTAGAAAAAAGTGTTTTGAAAATTGTAGTTTTTACAGAAAAAGACCAGTAGAGAAATCCAAAAAGATGAAGTTGGTAAGATGATGGATTTAAAGTACGTTGCAATACTTCAGTTCACAGCAGCTGGTTTTATGGATTAACGTCAGCATCTGGACTCCAACGTACTTCTGGTTTCAGTCGTAAATTTGAACACAAATTACAATCAATGACCTTTGAAGCGCGTTATACCACCGGAGAGCGTTCTGCACATGACCTGAGAGCTCAGACTCATCGATCGCTTAAAAACAAAAGAAGAAGACTTGGTTTTCACATTTTGGACATGCTTCTTTTAAAAAATCTGCATGAAACCCGCCTGTGTTGTTCTCATCCTAAAGTCTGATAACTGACAGTATCACCGTCACTAACCCGACCTGCTCATGATGTTCTGCAAGTCACAAACAGCTAGGCACTTTCCAGAGACCAGAACACGACCCTGATCAGTTATTACATAAACAACTGCAGTTTAAAACCTGGACCAGGACCTGGATGAAGACCAGCAGGTAGAACAGGTAGTAAACAGAAAACACAGACACACCGTCAAAGGTACCAAAGACCAGATCCATCAGTATAATTATCTGTTACCTGGAGAACTGAGAGTTTTCTGTCCATCAGACTGGTACCTGGTTAGTTGGTGGACTACAGAGACCACTATCTAAACAGGTGTAGACAGCAGACACTGAGGTGGTCAGAGGTGGGACTGCAGGTCGGGATGTCAGTATCTGTGCATGTCTTAGTGTATCATTTATCAGCAGCAGTGGTCTGTTGTCAGGGTGAAGGAACTCACGGCGGATCCTGCAGCAGCCATGGAGTACCAACAGGGTGGGTCCATCACCCAGCTGGAAGTCCTGGAGGCTCAGTGGGGAGTCGGGAGCTCGCCGCAGAGAGACGACCTGAAGCTGCTCTGTGAACAGAACGTAAGCTCACGATTCACGCGGGACCATGACTGGAGAACGTCACTCAAAGTGCAGTTTCACTGATGGCCTGTAGGGGCTGGTTACAAAATAAGGCAGCACTCAGAGGCTGCGAGACGCCAGCCGCTGCGAATCATGGTCACCTGACTAGAGTCAGCGACAGAAGACGCCGTCCCCTCTGCTCCACTAATAACACGCACAGCACATCCAGCTGGCAGGAAGTTGGACATTTAACTTTCAGAATAAAACACTACGTTACAGAATCAACTTTATTCACCAAGTTTATGCAAACAAAGGAGAATGGTTTAGTAAAAATAAAACAAATAAATTAAAGCATTCGAATAAAAAACTACTGAAGACAGAACCGGTGCTTCCAGCCGGATCAGGATTCAGGTCAGACTCAGCTTAGACGTCAAAAACACATTTTACTTGGCGCCGCTCATCCTTTATGTTTTCTAGAACTGAATATTTCCTCAAGTCTCAAAATGAGTGTTTTCAAAAGCAAGAAATATTGTTTTCTTTCCTACTTTTTGCTTCACAAGATTCCACTTTCTAAACAGTTTGTGTGGAAACCTGTAATTTAGAGACGCATCCTGAACCCGAGTTTCTCTCGTGGTCTCTTCCTGCCATCTTCTAGATGCCTCAGGGTTTATGGTTTGAGAATGTGGCTGCGCGGCTTTAAGGAAATATAATTCCTGTTTTAACCTGATCTTTTTCTCCCATCAGTCCCAGAAAACCAGCTGAACTTGTGAAAGAAAGTGTGACGTCTGCCTGTTTTTGTTTCAGGAGGAGGAGGTTTCCCCGCAGCTCTTCACCTTCCACGAAGCCGTGTCTCAGCTGGTGGAGATGGAGGAGCAGATGCTGGAGGACCACAGGGCGGTCTTCCAGGTAGGCGTCCAGGATGCTTCTCAGTTTTCATCTACCGTCAGTAGCCGCCCGCTGCAGACGCCCGCTGTAGCGGGCCGCTACAGCGGGCGTCTGCAGCGGGCGTCTGCAGCGGGCGTCTGCAGCGGGCGTCTGCAGCGGGCGTCTGCAGCGGGCGTCTGCAGCGGGCGGCTGCAGCGTGCCGCAGCGGACGCCCCGCTGCGGACGCCCCGCTGCGGACGCCCCGCTGCGGACGCCCCGCTGCGGACGCCCGCTGTAGCGGGCCGCTACAGCGGGCGTCTGCAGCGGGCGTCTGCAGCGGGCGGCTGCAGACGCCCGCCTGCGGACGCCCCGCTGCGGACGCCCCGCTGCGGACGCCCCGCTGCGGACGCCCCGCTGCGGACGCCCCGCTGCGGACGCCCCGCTGCGGACGCCCCGCTGCAGCGGGCGTCTGCAGCGGGCGTCTGCAGCGGGCGTCTGCAGCGGGCGTCTGCAGCGGGCGTCTGCAGCGGGCGTCTGCAGCGGGCGTCTGCAGCGGGCGGCTGCAGCGTGCCGCAGCGGACGCCCCGCTGCGGACGCCCCGCTGCGGACGCCCCGCTGCGGACGCCCCGCTGCGGACGCCCGCTGCAGACGCCCGCTGCAGACGCCCGCTGCAGACGCCCGCTGCGGACGCCCCGCTGCAGACGCCCGCTGCAGACGCCCGCTGCAGACGCCCGCTGCAGACGCCCCGCTGCGGACGCCCCGCTGCGGCTGTGTCAGACGCTCTGTTCTGCTTATTTCTATATATGTTGGAGGTCAATAAATGGAAGAGGTTCAGCTTCAGGTTCTCCACCTCTTAGTGCAGGAAATGTTTTTATTAAACTTTGAAATGTACAGTTAAGCGTTTTGCCTCTGGGGGTCAGTCTAACACAGAGATCACAGAAGGTCCTGAACTGCAGCTTGTTGTTTCCAGGAATCGATCCGCTGGCTGGAAGATGAGAAGGTGCTTTTAGAAATGACGGAGGAGGTGGACTACGATGTGGAATCATATGCAACTCAACTGGAGCAGATCCTGGATCAGAAGATAGACATTCTCACCGAGCTGAGAGGTAAACATCGGCCTTCAGGCGGAGAGTCAGACATCTGACTCCTGCAGCAGGATGGATGTGAAGGCGTGGCCACATGCAACAAACCAGTCTTTATTCCAGCCGAACAGGATGTACTCCAGCTCCGAGACACCCACGTCGGTCATTCTGGAGACGTTTTATACCATTATTTCACCAATTGATAGTGTTTGGAGCTCCTGGTGGTACGTTTGTGACATTCTGGTCAAACTATATCAGAAATGTCAAACATCTGTTTACAGCTTTGTCCGTAGCAGCTGGTTTTAGGGGCAGAGCCAAAACTCAACTCCTGTCCTACCTTTGAAACAAACCTTCAGTCCTCTCAGGAAGAGAAGGTCACGTAAACCAAAGAGAATAGTACATGTTTATAAAAGCTGGGGTGCGACACGCAGCCGGTGGGAGCAGGAACGTCATCAAAAACACCAAACAGTCAAAATACGGGCGCAGTGTTGAGACTGTTTCCTGTTTGTTGTTCCAGTCTACAAAGAGTTTCACAGCTGAAAACTAAAGTTTGTGATCTTCTCTCTTCTTCCAGACAAAGTGAAATCTTTCCGCTGTGCTCTCCAGGAAGAGGAACAAGCTAGCAAACAAATAACCCCCAAAAGGCCTCGAGCGTTGTAGGTCCACCGGAGACGCTGCTTCACCCGGGCCGGGCGAGGGCCCGCCACGAGGAGGCCCCGCTGACGAGGGCGCTGATGGGACTCAGCTGCGGTTTTGAGACTCCACCGTCCGTTCGTCCAGTCTCCTCCCGTCACCCATCACCCATCCGTCATCCGGCCGTCCGGCCGCCGCCGTCGCCGCTCTGCCGTCCTGTCAAATGTATCTGCAAGGTTTTGGTGTTTGATCACAAGTGCTTCATTGAAAAACAAAAAAAGTGTTTTAAAGGTTTGTGTTTCTTTTTTATGAATTTTTTATAGCATCAGCCATCGTCATATCACTTATATCGTATATCTGGGCCACTTTTATAAACAGCTGTTGCCATTTTGTGCAACATCTGGAGGGGGGGGCATGTCCAGTTTGTCTGTTACAACAAACAAATCAATAAAATAAAGAGCAACTGTGTGTTTGTGATGATGCTGTATGTAAAAAGGTTTGACTGAGGCAAATAACTTAAAAAAACACTGTTGCATCGCATCATCTAGTTAAAAGGCGCATTATCATCAAAGAGTATTTCAGCTACATTTATGAAAAGCAGTTTTTCATTTGTCAAAATAAAGAAAAGACTACTTGGTGCCGTCTGTGTTTATTTGAGCCCTGAACAGCGTGTGTGCAGCAGTTTGTGACCACTAACACCATCAACGTAGTTGGAGATTCGGACACTTGAGACCACCAGACACTCGTTTATGATGTTTATGATCATAAAAACAAGAGTTGGCGATGCTGAAGCACTTTTGCTGGAACCGCCTTCTCTGCGTTCTGAACTCAGCACATCTGCAGAGTCCAGGCCACAGTCAGATCAGACTAGAGAGTCGCTGAATAACCGGCTGCAAGTACGAGCAGAGACGGCGGCTTCACCGGTTCGGCTCCTCGTAAATTGTAATTATGAAATATTGGAGAATAGCAGGTCCATAAAGACCTGGATGAAGAGTCTGGTGTGGATGAACTTGACTGGCCTGCAGAGTCCTGACCTCAACCCGACAGAACACCTTTGGGATGAATCAGAGCGGAGACTGAGAACCAGACCTTCTGGTCCAACATCAGTGTGACCTCACAAATGTGCTTCTGGAAGAAAGATTCCCATAAACACTCCGAAACCTCGTGGACAACGTTCCCAGAAGAGTTGAAGCTGTTACAGCTGTAAAGGTGGACCGACGTCATATTGAACCCTCTGGATCAGGACTGGGAGGTCACTGAAGGTCACTAAAGGTCATATGCGAGTCAAAGCAGGTGAGCCAATACTTTTGGACACGTAGTTTTTTATGGCATTTAGTTTGTATTGAATGAGAAAGTATGTTTCTGTTTATGCAGTTCATTTTGTGCAACCAAAACCCATTAGTTTCATTTTAATGTGAAAAATCAGAAACGTCTCAACACTCCAGAAGCATTTTATTTCGTTTCACCATTTCTGACCACACGGGGGGCTAACAAACCTAAACAAAGTCCATGTTTCAGCTCCTGGCGTGCAACATAATGCACCTTTAGTAAGACGTGCCGGACCGTCCTCACTCATTAGCTCAACACTGTTAGACTCACTTTAGTTTCAGATTTTATAGACAGAATTTGAGGGATCTTTAAGTCCTGATAACAGCATATTAGCATTCAAAACTCTCCTTTTAACTGCTGGGTAAAGCACAAACACATCTCCCAATGTATTATTTAGTTATTTATTTTTCAATCCAAAGTGGCAATTTCATACGTATTCTTCAGATAATTTTAATATACATTTAAACAATGAGGGTAAAGTTGACAACATAACTGCTTTGTTGTTAAGTATGAAGGTTAAGTAGTTTCAATTGCTAGACAACATGCAACAGATTGTTAAATAGTTTTATGTAAGAGGTTTGAGTTCCCATGCAAAAAAGTCTCCAGTTATATTTCAAAGTTTTTGCAAAATATTCCAGCTTGAAAAATAGGTACTGTAAGTCCTATAAAATGCTCAGCGGTTGTCTGTTGTAAAGATCCAGCAGTGGAGTCCAGAAGCTTGGACTCCGCTTTCATGAGGTGTGGACCAGCTGTCGTGGTGGGTTGAGTGTGTGGTTTCAAACCGCCTGTAGCTTGAATTTGGACAGATTGTTCCCCTGCTGTAACTGGAATATTACACTGGTAAAAACAAAAAGCTTGTGTTGGTCCTTCGCCTCACTGACAGACAAACTCACAAATAAAATGCTACATATTTCAAATATAATTCACCTGAAATTTCCAGAATAACATGATCTTTATGTAAATAAATAGCTCTGAACCATTTAAGTCCTACATATACATCTTAGTATGTACAACGACACAACCATGGCTCCCGAACACTGTCAGAATCCAGATGTGCAGACAGACATTCAACTTCGCAGCCAAACGGCTGAGGGGATGTCTTATTACCCTAAAACCTGCAACATACATATGGCACAACATGAACTAGACATATCCAAGCATTTTCTGTTAAACAGTTTTTGTTGTCAGACTTAAAACATCCCGTCATCAAATCAAAATAAACTCAAAGCAGTAAGACACACTCTCGGTACACAGTGTTTCCCCTCATATTCTGATAAAGGGTTGGTAGTTTAAATGAGGGGTTTTCAAAGATCGAGGACCGCCCAGCTGCGTGAACATGTAAAAGCAAAGAGGACGCTTTAGGTGCTTTTGGACCTGTGATCTCATATTATCCCATTTAACAATTTAAAAGCTCTAGTTTCTATTTCCAATGTCCATCAATGACAAAAAATAAAGTTATCTTTAGCACAGAAGTAATTCCATAAAAGATGACTGTACATTCAAGGGTATACTGTAAATGAGACACGTAAACCACTAATTTGGCATATTTTTATGCTACAAGACTGTAAACAGACAAAAACCCAACTCAGTTCTTTATGGTAGGGTGTCCTGATGCTAATGCTAGCCATGCTAATGCTACTACCGCCAACTCGTTGCCGACATATTCTCTAGTTTCAAACATCCAACTCAATTATACTACATGTTCACACGACTGATAACTTCGCCAACTAGTCCTAGATGCTAGCACAGCGTACACATTCTCTCCAAAATCAAGTATACATGGATCCTACCAGGACCAACACCATACTGGAGACATGGGGACTGAAGGCATCGAGGTGGAGGTCCTTCCTGATACAACTCCAGCCTCCTAGGCTTTACCTTGCACTCCCGTTATTGGAACCCTGCTGAAGGTCCTAGAATAGAGCCATGTGGTGCTACTTTGTGGTAATTCACAAGTATAAGCTGTTAATTACTGTCTGGGGAAACACTGAAATGGACGAACCGAGGCGTGACGTCACAGCACAGAAGCAAGTGGAAACGGTTTCGTATTAAACTCGTTTATGCTCCTGTGTACAGGACCTACGTCTTTTGCCCTATTTGCAATGGACTAGTATTATCTAGGGAGATGGAGCAATTTGTAATATTACAGAGGACGGCTGTGATAATAATTGGTGTGAATGTGCCATGTCTGTGGATTTTACAACCCACACAAGAATCACTCTTTTCTGCCTCTTTCTCCGCTTAATTATGGTAAGAATTTTTCTATCTCGCATCAAGATCGAGCCTGAACTGACAGCACAAAACCTGTGGGTTGGAATAGAAGCTCCAGCTGCAGTTGTAGTCCAGTTTACCGTTACCACTGCAACTAAAGTACACAGACCTACTTTCTTTTCTTTTTTTTAACCCGACATAATCTGATGTAGTCACTGAAGTCCAGCTGTAGAGTTTGTGATCAGATGCTTACAATTCAATTCTTACATTTTATGTAAATTAAATTGTAACTGTTTATTGACACAAGGCCTTGGCGACACATCTGGGGATAAATATCTGCAGATTAGTGTAAAACACAGGCTTTGTTTATCCTGTGTGAATATGCTGTGCGAAGCACAGATGTTGGGGAGTCTTTTTGAATCACAGTCCCAAGGTAATACTAGTCCATGCAAATAGGGTGCAAGTTGGTTTTCACGCTTGTTCTTGTTCATGATGCTCTGTAATTACACCACCACACACTAGGTGGCAGTGTGGGTTCTTTTTTGTAGCACAGCAATTAAAGAGTTGGACCTGTTAAATCTCAACTCAACTTTGTTTATAAAGCACTTAAAAACAACACGGTTGACCAAAGTGCTGAACACAACGTTAAATGTTGAGAAATAGTAACTTGAAATAGTATCTTTTACTGAGACCAAAGCCATTTATCAGGTTATCCAACCTCAAAACGACAAAGAAGAAGTTGCAGCAGGAAACATAACACAGTGCTTACAAACGGGCCAATCAAAAGTTACAGCTAGTTACAGCTAAGTTACAGCTAAGTTACAGCGGCATACGCTGCTGGTTTGATGCAGAGGCATCAACCAGCCATCACACTGGCTTCTGAAGCATGATGTGATTATGATGCGTTTAGTTTCGTACAATCGTCACGTTCTGTAAGTAACTGGGATCATAGTGGTTATTGAGGGTGTGGTGCCTGACTGGGGTCCACAGTGGCAGATTTTGAAAATCCCTGATTTAAATATACTTCTACTCTTGTCCATCAACCGTTTGGCACATTCATCATACTGACAGTTTTCATCTCGGTGAAATATACAGACATGCACATACCTGCACGTACAGTTTACCCTGACATAAATAAAACTGTCTTGCACTACAGAGGTGTTCAGAAGTAGCGATATAAGATGGCAACTATAATATATGTCCACCATAAACTAGTGCAAAAAATAACAATGAGGTTCTACAGTTGATTACCTACAGTATCAGAAAATGATTTTGGCTTTTGCGGTGGGTTGAAGACACTGCTGATCATAAAGGGTGAAAGTCAATACAATACTGGAGCTTCACACAAGCATCATCCAAAAACTCTCACTTAAAGGAAAAGTCTGAGGTTTTCAGTCCCGTAACACAGGTCGGTACTCATCTGACATCATTTATGCTTCCAGTGCCAGTGATGCGGTTCGCCTGTTTGCAGTCATCTCTACTTTGGCATGGGAACTAAAGGAACTCCAATCATTGTTCTATATACAGCTTTACTTTAGTGGGGGTCCTTACTTGTTTTTTTGGCTTCAGTCATTGGTGTTCGTCTCTAGGTCAGACCCTGATACTGCTGCAGCCTCCTAGGTTTTACCCTGGACCCTGACTAATGGAAACCCACTAAACGAAGGCCCTAGAATTGTGTGATGTGGTACAAAACAGCCTACAGAAATCCACTTTACGGTAATTCACAAGTATAAGCAGGTCCATCCTGTCCAGGTAGTATCCTTCTCCAAAACCACGTGGTCACATCATGTTCACTGTCCTCAGGCTGTGTTATCCACTCCAGTGTAGCAGCTGAAACACGAAGACCCACCTCTGAACGTCTAAACGTGGCTTTGATAAACAGGAAGTCTGCAGTTGTACAGGGCCTCGACTGCTGTTCTATTCGGCTTTAGAGTTTTGGATTTGTTTCTAATTCAATCTGCTTATTCTTAAGGAGGAGATGAACATGTAGTTTAATCATTTACCCAATCTGATCGGGACCCTTAGCAAAGCTGACTCAGCACTGAAGTACACCTTGAAACCAGTGTTTAAAATGTTCTTAATGTACAATTCTTGGCTGCTTTGAACCTAAATAGGATATCATGTAAAGATATTTACACACAACTTGTCATCTTGCCCATCATCACTTAAACTGGAAGAACATTGAGAAGTGATATTTTCAGGAGGAAGGACAGATAAACCGCATGTCAGACAGCTGACCGGTGCTTTAGGGCCTGAAAATCTGCAGAGCTGTCCTTTCATGGGTAGAGGTGGCTTCAGGAGTAGGACATTTGTTTTGTGCACATTGTGTTTTTGGATCAAAGTTGAGGTGCCTTCTTCTTTGACAGCAAGTCTTCTTTGCATGAAAATATACAGTTCTGTAGACGTAAGCAGCTAAGCTAAGTGAGGTGAAAACGAGGCACATTCACCTCTAAAAGGATCGTCCCAGTCTTTGCAACATTCGAGCTGAATAACTTCAGCTTATTCATCAGTCCTTTTGGTACAAACATCAATAAAGGTCTTTGAGACTGAAAGCTACGTGGAAATCCTGAAACTTGATCCCTCGTTTTTCCTGGTCCTCAGTAAGACTCGTCTGTCCTGTACCGTTGAGCAAAAAGAGCAAAAATCTGGGGAAAACCAGCGTCTCCCGGCAGCAGCGGCACATGTGAGAAACAGATCGCCACCAGCAGGTGGATCCGAGGTATTGCAAGCAGGTTATTATATAAAGGGATTGTTGCTGTGGACTGTACGGTTTCAGCTTTAATGCTGCATGCCCTATTTGTTTCTTCTGTGGAGCGAGTGTCATATGAAGGCCTTGGGTGGCCCAGAGGCCACGCTGAAGTTAAATACTTACACAGGGTGGAATAAAAACTCCAGCTGCTATTAGAATTTATATTAAAAACAGTGACAAACAATACTGTTTTGTGACTAAAACAAAACGTAGTTTCCTTTCAAAAGCAGCATGTTTCACCAATCCAACGCTCACTCGATCAAATGAACAGTTCATCCAAATTACTATCTTTTTCTGCTATCTTTTTATAATTTAAACCACTCGGTATAGAAATACCATTTCTAACCATAAGAGGGCAGCCTATCACAAGAATGTTCATGTGACAGCGACAGCAAACGAACTGGATTCGGTGGGACAGCGTCTGTCCCCACTTTACAAGATTGAATAAAATAAACTCTTTGCCCATCTGGAATCAGTATTATAAGAACCTGGGCACATATTTAATTTTTTGGGGGGTTGGGGGACTCCATAAAAGACATGAGAGTTCAGGATATGAAAGTTACAGATCACCGACTGTAAAACACAATGGATGAAGCATTCGGTCACGAGACCCATTTTTCACCATAGCACCCGCATGACGAAAAAATGGCTTTAAAACCTCCTCAGTCTCCCTGCAGACTTGTTGATACCAGTCTGGTGGCCACTCTGCCTATGTCACATGCTTTGTTTATGTTTTTTTTTTGTTTTTCTTATTTCGATGTCTATCCAGCAGTGTTGGCACCGGATCCATTAATCCATAATTAGGATGACTGGCCAGGCTGCGCCCACTCACTTACAGTGGGTTAAGTTTGGAAATCTGACTGGATCCGGTGCCGTTTGCCCAAGGACAGATGGTACAGACTCCAGCAGACCCAGACAATCTTGGATAGGATGAGATGGTCACGTAGAGGGGTGGATGGCTGGGCTGTACATATCAGTATGAACCATTTTCATTTGGGAGAAATTTGCTCCACTGACATTTTCAACGACTTTCTTCTTTAAAGAACAAATAAAATCAAAAATGTCTGCATTGATGTATCTAATTATAATTTTTTTCTTTAATTTGGATGAACTGACCTATTAATGTCATTAATTTTATGTTACATTTCCCTTGCATCTTTGCATCATGAGGGTTTTTTTTTTCAATTGTTATTGCCCATCACTGCTGGGTGAACTGGCTGCATCAGCTGCATCAGCTGCATCAGCTGCAACCGCTGCATCAGCTGCAACCGCTGCATCAGCTGCATGAGCTGCATCAGCTGCATGAGCTGCAACCGCTGCATCAGCTGCATCAGCTGCATCAGCTGCAACCGCTGCATCAGGTGCATCAGGTGCAACCGCTGCATCAGCTGCATCAACTGCATCAACTGCATCAACTGCATCAGCTGTAACCGCTGCATCAGCTGCAACCGCTGCATCCGCAGCATCAGCTGCAACCGCTGCAAACGCTGCAACCGCTGCAACCGCTGCATCAGCAGCTGCAGCTGGAGCAACTGCATCAGCTGCAACCGCTGCATCAGCTGCATCAGCTGCAACCGCTGCATCAGCTGCAACCGCTGCATCAGGTGCGTCAGGTGCATCAGCTGCAACCGCTGCATCAGCTGCATCAGCTGCATCAGCTGCATCAGCTGCATCAGCTGCATCAGCTGCAACCGCTGCATCAGCTGCAACCGCTGCATCAGCTGCAACCGCTGCACCAGCTGCATCAGCTGCAAATGCTGCAACCGCTGCATCAGCAGCTGCAGCTGGAGCAACTGCATCAGCTGCAACCGCTGCATCAGCTGCAACCGCTGCATCAGCTGCATCAGCTGCAACCGCTGCATCAGCTGCATCAGCTGCATCAGCTGCAACCGCTGCATCAGCTGCAACCGCTGCATCCGCTGCATCAGCTGCAACCGCTGCACCAGCTGCATCAGCTGCAAACGCTGCAACCGCTGCATCAGCAGCTGCAGCTGGAGCAACTGCATCAGCTGCAACCGCTGCAGCTGGAGCGACTGCATCAGCTGCAACAGCTGCATCAGCTGCAACATCTGGAGAAGACAGCAGCTGTGGGTGAAGCTGAGTGTGACTCTGCAGTTTGTCCTGAGCTCATGAGAGTGAATGCTTGGACGGCATCTTGTTCAGAAATACAAATGGAGGGGTTCCTGTTGCATGAGATTAATTTAAGGCTTACAATGTTTCCATATATCTTTCCTTGTAATTTGTTGTAATAGTTGATGATGTATTCTATAAAAGCATCACTGTAAAAGAGTCGTGCTACAGAACTGTGTTGTTTTCTGGATCCATCTTGACCTGATTAGTCCACTCCTCCTGGAGACATCCACCTGCATCTCTTGTTTCTAATCTTTATCGTTTCTCATTTCCTTCACATGGTCCTTTAATTTATGACCCAAAAACTTTAAATTCACTTTGCTCAGGCCAGGTTCTTTACCACCAAAGCTCCTGGTTTGAACTCTTACTTGGGGCCGAGTAACCCCCCACTGCCCTCCCTGGTGCTCCCACTGCGGCCCCAGCACCCCGCCGCTATACTCATACTCCTCTGAGTTGCCGCCGCGACCCCTCGCTCCCGCTCTCCTTCACACTGGCTCAGCGTGCGCTCAGTCCGGCTGGGCTGGTTGGTGGAGCCGGACCCTGATCCTCCAGGCTGCTTGGAGGAAATGGTGCGAAATATGTGGTTGCGTTTGCGGAGGAAGTCTCCCCCGGCTGCGCCCAGAGCAAAGCTGCCCTTGCGGAGGACCATGCGAGCGCTGGCAGACTTGGCGGGGCGAGACCTCTGGTTGTACTCCAGTTGGGAGAGGTGGGATGCGTATCCGTCCGGAATGAACTGGAACAGATGTGAATCCATTAAGTTTAATAACTGAGCAATTCATTTCAAACATATAGAAAGTTTTTCAGGTACTTGACCTGTCACATGACCCCTGCCGATCAAGCTCTGGCTGTTGGACCGATGGCCTCACAATTTAATTTTAAAATACTCTAGAATATCTAGGAGTTCGTGGTGGGGTCACCAACTGCAAGATGCCACAACAACAAAATAAGCAGATGAAAAAACGAATCATCATCATCCCTCCACCACCGAGCTCGACAGTCTGTAGGTGTTTCTGCTGAACCTTCTGGTCAGCTTTCTTAATTAATTGTACTTCTTTTAATTGTGATGTGATGAACGTTAACATCTACCATGCACACTGAGGCCTGCAGGCTCTGAGATGGAGCTCTTGGGTTGTTTTGTATTTCTCTGAGCAGAGTTGCTGGGAACCCAGGGAGATGTTCTTCTGAGGTTCTCTTCCTTTCGGCTGCTCCCTTCAGGGGTCGCCACAGCAAGTCACCCGTCTCCATCCACCCTTGTCCACCACATCCTCTTCTCCCACACCAGCCAACCTCTTCCTCCCCTCCTCCTTCTTCAACTCACAGTAACCCAATTTCCATCAGTTCATCTGAAGTTGTGTGTAGTTACCTAATACCAAGACTTACTACAGATGATTTTTATTGTGTTTTTACACAAAAAAAAAAAAAATCAAAAGAGGACGGATAAAGAGGGGACTAACTTCTGTACGGGACGGCAGTGTACATTGTACATGTAATGTACCCGGCTGGCCTTCGGCAGGAGGGTCCCCCCTCATGATCCAGGTCCTGGTCCAGGTTTCTTCCCTCTTAAAGGGGAGTTTTTCCTGCCACTGTTTGGATTAAGGTTTTTCTTCCACTAGGGGAGTTTTTACCTGCCGCTGTTTATGTAATAATTGCTCGGGGGTCATGATCTGGGTCTCTGGAAAGATCCTGGAGACAACTTGTGTTGTAATGGACGCTATATAAATAAAATTGAAAATTGAAATTGAAATTTATTTATTTGACGTTTTTCTTATGCCACTTTACACTTAAACACACTAAATTAACTGGAATCAGCTTAAATTACTTTTAAAAATGTTTTAAAACTATCAGCTTTCCTTCAATCCTTCATTCCTTAGCATATTGTTTTCTTCTCTGCATCATCTCCAAGTTTTTATGAAGTCTAGCAGCTGTGAGCATTCCCCACCGACTCACCCGTCTGACTTTTCTTCCTTTAAGGACCAAAAATGTTGATTTTTAAAAAATGTTTTACCTTTAAGAGAAGCTCTGTAGTCATCGTCAACACATATAACAAGTAAACTTTAATAATGAAGCCTTTTAAAGGTTCAGCTGACTTTATAACACTTGTGTCCAGTGACTGATGGCTTTTATGACACTAGATCTACACATAAGATGTTTCTGGAGGCTTTTGCCCCCAGGATTTGTGCCCTACCTGACACTGGTGCTGCATCTTCTTCGTGGGCCTTCCCACGATGTAGATTTGAGAGGGGGACAGGCCCATGGACGTGTACACAGAGATGTCCTTGGTGGAGCCGTACGCTGCAAAGATCCTCATGTGGGCCTGGATAAAGAGCCGGGTCAGCTTTGAGAGAATAAGAGCGCTGTGTGCATCGCTGCAGACTCCCACCGGCCCTCTCTTACCTCGCTGATGAGGGACTTGAGAAAGTTGGCCTTGTGCCTGAGCGGGTCGTGGACCAGCCCGTCGCAGAAGGAGACAACGCCGTGGGGGAAGTTATGCTGGGAGAGCCAGGCCACCACACGCTGCTTCTGCATGTCAGGACGGCCTGTGACGTAAACTATCAGGTAGCCCAAGTCCTGCCAGTACCTGAGTTTAGGAGAGAAGTGTGATGGGTGTCCACGTCTTATAAAGTCTACAAATAAACATCAGACTTGGCTTTTAAAAAGTCTTAAATATGTGCAGTGTGTTCCAGTTACAGAGGCTCCTCTGCCTCTGGCAATGTTGACACAGAAGTGTCTGACTGATGGTCAAACCTCAGGTTCTTGGTTCTTCATCAGTCGTGGAACACTGGATCAACTCTTGACTCTTTGCACTGCAGGTGGGAGATGGTGTCCACCAGGGCTGCCGTTTATTACCGGTATGTTCACAACTTTTACTGACAGACTTTCCCGGCACAGCCAAGAGGCAGAGGGGTCCGGTTTGGTGGCCCTGTTTCTGCTGTTTGCAGATGACATGGTCTTGTTGCCCTCATCATGTAGTGATCTTCAGCTTTCGGTTCACAGCTGACTGTGAAGCAGCAAGGATGACAATCAGCATGTCCAAATCTGAGACTGTGGTTCTCAACGGTAAGAGGGAGGAAAGTTCTCTCCAAGTTGGGTGTGAGGTGCTGCCTCAGGTGGAGGTTTCTAAGGATGTTGGAGTCTTCTTCACGAGCAAGGGAAGAATAGAGATTAACAGGTGGATCAGTGTGGCGCCCGTGGTAATGAAGACTGTACTTGTTATAGTGAGGAAACAGGTGAGACAAAAGGCAGGGATTTTCTGTTTAGCAGTCGGTTTAAGTGACCCTCATCTATAGTCACCAACTGTGGCTCGTTAGATGAACAATGAGATTACAAATCGAGTCTGGATTCTCCTTCAGAGATGACGTGAGACGTTCAGCCAGAAAATCCGAGTGGAGCCGCTGCTCTTCAACACACGAATGCAAGTTCAACCAATGCTGGTGTAAAAAAAACTGAATTAGTGGAGAACAGCAACTTTAACGGTATTTGGTGTTTGTGAAAGAGGACAAAAGTTTGTGCTGACTGCCATGACGGCACTAGAGTCTCCTACAAAGTCCTTCCAGGTGAATGAAGTCGATTTAAAAAGTCTTCAGCAAACACCAACCCTGGACTGCACAGCTGCCGTGATCCAGTCTGTAGAGGTGAACAACTGACAGTCATGTCGTCAACACTAGAACCATGAAATGTCACCTTTTACAGATCTGTAAAACGTCTTCCTACGTCCTCAGTTGACAGTGAATGAAATTAACTGCAGCACACAGTTTTTATTAAAGTCATTGCTTCATGTCGTTTGTACTCATTCTGGTATGGACTCGATATTAGTCTTGAACGTCCGTCACGCTGGCCTTGGAAAGTCTTAACTTTGATATGTTAGATGCTGGTCGAGCGTTTCTCCGTTCCTCATCTCGTCTGCGTTTCTCTTGAACGTGTGAAACGTCACCAGTCACAGCTGAAGTTGTGGAAATCCCAGATACGCTTTTGCTCCGCCCCTTTTATTGAGGACGCATCCGGCTGAGATTTAACTGCGTATCCCAGAATGCCTTTCTCACCATCGGCTGCAGTAATGGGAGTAATGTGAAAAGCTGCAAAGCTGTAGCTGCAAGTTAGGGCTCTGAAATACGATGCTGCGAAACAGAACGTAGTTTTACAATGTTTTCATTAAAAAAACTGTCATTGGGAAAAAAAAAAAAATGAACAAAAAAACCCACTGAACTAATGAAACAATGACAATGCGACAATATGGACAATAAAATAAAACCGAAGGACATTTATACCAAGTTGGGAACTAAATTCTCGCGTCTGCAATGAGGAGACGACAGCGATGTTTGACTGTTTCTTAACATGTATTTTTAATTCAAATTACATTAACATGAAATCATTTGGGGATTCATCAGCGTTGTAACTGCCACGTAAAAATGATGTTTAAAGGACCACTCTGGAGTTAAATCCACGGCGATTCGACTGTTGGCTGGTAAACGAGTGTGAAACCTTTACTAGGAACCAAAAACCAAAGATGTTTTAGGTGAGAACTCAATAAATGTTTGCAGCATAATGTCCCTAAAGTTATTCAGCCTCTAACAAGCTGCAAACGTGTCAAACTGTCAACTTTTACAGTTTTTATTCGACTAACATCTCTGAAATCTTAGTCGACTACCAACCGTTGGGCAAACAGAGGCAAAATGAGGAGAAACAAACCGTCATTAATACCAAAGTACCAACCCGCTTCTGTGGCGTCAGAGCTCATGAAGTCTCATCCTCATTTTGCATCTATTGACAGTCGTTAGTGGATCAGTACAAACGTCAGACACGCGATCTGAGACGATTAAATGCTTAATTCCCAACTCAGCCTCCTTCTCGCTGAGGAACAGCTCCAGTCTGGTCGAACTGCAGCTTCAGCTATTATACGTTGTAGGTCTGATGGTGTGCAGGTGCTCTCCTTACCTGACCACGTCCACGGCCCCAGCTCGAACTTTGGGGTCACTCCCCATGATGGACACACTGGCAGCGAAGGACCCGTCAATGCTGAAAACCACAAACTCCGTCCCTTTAGGAACGACGGTGAGATAGCTGTCTGCAAACGTGTGGTCACCTCTGAGAGACGAACAGCCGAGGGAGGGAAGCGACGAGGAGGAACGTCATTATGAACGGAGAGTTACAAGCACATGCTGCATTGTGGGATTAAAATATCCAGATACCTGACCACCATTTTGACAGGATACACTCCGATACCCAGCCTTTTGCTCTCGGGGATTACATAAGAGACACGTCCACTGCTGTTGGTGAGCTCTGTGCTGAAGTACACCCACTCTCCAGAGGGGGGCTGGGTCATGATGTGGACGTCAATCTGAGGGGAAAAGGACTTTGTTTTCTGCTGCGGCACAGACGCTGCAGTGATGTGATGACATAACCCTCGCAGATGAAGGGTTCATGTCTTACCTTCTCTCCCGTGAGAGTGACCATGTCCAGAGGACCGTACATGAAACGTCCCGTCACCGCCTGCGCTCCGTCCTCTGTGAACACGGTGTCGTTCACACGGTGGTTCGCCGTCACGTTCTGAGAGGAAGTGGACACAACAAGAAATCGTTTCAGCAGAAAGTCTCGAAGCTGATTCCTATAATCGTCACAATCCTGACGGAGAAATCGTTTAGAGGATTTATAGAGGCGCCAAGTTCAGGAGGGGAACGCTTCATGATCACCTGGCGAACATTCAGACTTGATGGACAGTCATCCTACCCGTATGTGGCTACAGCAGGGAGGACAGTCTGGCGGTGACGTCTCCATAGACGTCAGGACGTTTCTACAAACCAGAGTCCTGTAAAGACTGGTTTGACCTCGCGAGGTCACCATTTACACGGCTACGACCAAATTACTTTGTGAATTAAAGATAACAACGCTCCTAATTGGCTGTTGACACGAGCTGTGCCATGGACCAACACGTCCATGAGACAAGACTAAACATGTTTGATCTTGCTGTAACGCCACGCTGAGGACATCGGTGTCCTGCTCAAGGACCTGGAGTCATGGTGAGACAAGGGACCAGCCGCACGGACTCCCACGTGCAGAACAAAAGACTCAGCACCACTGGTCCACATTAACAAGATTTGTGATTTCTGAAGTTGAAGGTGCAACAGATGTGTCATCCATGTCGTCTGGTGTCTGTCATCTGGTCGTTGGCAGACGTTTAATACATGTATAAGAATTATTAGGCGAGTGGAATTATGTTTTTTATTTCCTAGAAAGCTTACATGTAAATAAAAGCAGAAACTCATGAGATAAAATAAAATTTAAAAAATCGCACCCGAATTTTAACGTGAGTCCTCTTGCGAAGCCACTTCTCTCGAGGTTTGGACGGAGTAAATTCAGATACTTCTTTACCATCCAGCTCCAAAATACTGGAGTTCTCATGTCTCATTACCTGCAGACATCCACACAGAAGATGAACGAAAAAACGTATACATATATAGATTCAGAGAAACAAGCACTTTGGAAAATGCAACGGAAAAAATAGAAATAAGTAAAAGGATAAAATAATACATATATAAATAAATTACTAATAAAAATGACATTTTAATGACAAAAAAAAAAAAAGTAAATAAACAGAAGAAAAACACTTTGTATACATTACTTATGACCTTAATTAATGTATATTTATGACTTATTGGCATATTTATTAATTAATTAGTTTACATTTTTTTCAGGATTTTTTAGTGCCAGTTGTCTTTAACTTTTGGTTGCATTATCATACGTATGAGCAAAAAAATTAAAGGTCTGGGTTGCAGGTTGACATCTAGTGGCATGAATTGCAAATTACAACTAAATGAACCACCTGAAGAAAAAATCGAAAAATGAAATGAAGCTAGACGCTGGAACTTTAATGGAAGAAAATGAGAGTACAGACTTGTCTGAGCAGGAATGAGACGACATCGGTGGATTCCCAGTAGGAGGCGTGGAAGAGGTGAGGCAGCGCTACAGTCGGGAACGCTGTCAGAGCATCAGGACAGTACAGAGCATAGTCCATCCTCTTACTGCCCCACCAACGAGACGCAACTACCATGCAAAGACAGGAACGACAGACACTCAATTCCCTCAGTATGTTAATATCTTATTGTATGTTGTAAAGAAAATAAAAGTAAAAGACATAAAAGCAAAAGTAAATGAACACCAATGAGCTCCGCTCAGGCTTGAAACACGCAAGAACACAACTTCTTGGACTAAAAGGTTTCTTTTTCCTGATGTTTTACAAATGGTTCTCGTTCTAAGTTCAGGAGAAGATGCACAAAAAGGGTCATGGATTTACGATTCAGCTTCTGGAGATTGGACTATTGAGGAAGACTATCAGAGAGGAAGAGACCAGAGGAAGAAGGACACAGCACAGGGAAGGAGGACGGATCCTAACATCCTCCATGTCCTCTTACTACACCTCCCAAGGTACCTTTCTCTATGTTCTTCAGCAACCCGGGGGATGGGGGCACCGAACTGATGCTTGTGATGTCAGACGTGACATCTGTGAGGTCAGACGTCATGTCCAAGGTTATGTCAGAGCTAATGTCCGAGCTCTGCTCAGACTCCACACCGTTGGGAAACACCCGACGGATTTTGCTGCGTGAGCGACTGGCTGGGCTCCGACAGATAAATCTATTGTAGGGCAGAGGCAGATGGGACAGCAGGCTGGGCCTTTTAGCGGGGCTGTCTCCGCATTTGCTTGCTGGTGGAGTGTTCGGAGGGAGGAAACGAGAAGGTCAACACACAGACTGTGAGAACGTGCTTCAGAGTGAAGAGGCTAAAGGTCAGCTTACTCGTGGCGATGTTGGAAGCCGTGTAGGAGTCGGCTACACCCGACACCTGGCTGGCTATGCTGACCTCGCTGGCCCTGCGACTGCAGCGAAGGTGAGGAACCCCGGGAGATGTGGACGACGGGGACACGCCGTCCACAAAGATATGTGAATGAAGAGTGTCAGCTGTGGAGACAGATGAATTCATAAACTAACAATTATCATTTTTAACTAGAAGTACAATATAGTTATAGTACAGTACAACCGTACTGCTGCACCATGTCTTTTACACTTTTTTAAGGGAGCTTCGTCTACTCTGTCCCAGCTCTCCATAGTGTGACTGGTGAGTTTTATACATAATATTTGTCAAGGGGTTAATAATTGTGGGCATCATTTTTTGTGTGTTTTTACTTCAACACTATAAACTATAAAAACTGTAAATGAAGGACTGATACGCACTGTCTGGGTGGAGCTGTGAGTTTGGCCAGTTGAGGACAGGAACCGGGATGGAGGTCTCGCTGACGGTGCTTTCCAGGCAGCGGTGGGATGCTGTGCTGGACTCCATCAGAAGCTGAGGGTTACTCTGAACCGTCTCAACTAAGACACCAGGAACAGACGAAGGGGTAAAAATAAAACTCACTCTCTTGCAGTTTCAGTGAGTGGTACTGCTGCTAAATGTGTCAGGATGTGTCCGGTCTCACCCACGAGAGCCGAGTGTCCGTCGCCGAGAGGGAAGCGCTGGTAGCGGGGGATGGTGAAGGGAGGCAGCAGGTGAAACCTCTTGTCTAGGAGCGGCTCGAGGCGGGAGGCTGAGGGGTCGGCTGGATGAAACAGGTTATAAACCTGCTGACAAGCTGGACGCAGAGCCGACACTGGAGGAGGGACAAAAACAAGCGCGTGGACTTCATATGGATTTGGATTTAAAGCAGTGGACCTATGGCATGAATTCCTGCAACCGGCCAACTGCTGAAGTTACATAACCAGTTTAATGAAGTCCACCTGTGTGAAATGATATCAGCTCTATCATTATATCAGTGGATATACACTTGCTCTAAATGACCCCAAAGTCTGCAACGCCACCAAACAAGTAGCACCATTCTGACCACGGCGCTCTTCAAACAGTTCTGGATGACTACAGATCAGAAACAAAAAACAAACAGAACGCAACCTGCAGCTCCTGCTAGATGCATGTGTGCTGCAGGATGTGTGCTGCAGGATGCGTGCTTCATCTAGCCCGGTGGCTGGATGAACGCAAACGTATGGACACGTATCCCATGAGCCATGTTTGCCGTGATGCTGCAAATGAGGCTCTAGAAAGTAGTGGTTGTATGTGAGTGAATATTTATAAATGTGCCTGAATTCTCATGTATTTTTTTTCTGTTGGCTGCTCAATGAAAATATTTAGGATCTTCAACATTTGTGAGCATGCCTTGTAACTCGGGCGATACCAACCTTTCCCAAAACCCTGTTTAAATTCCAGGTTGTAATGCTAAAAATAGTAATTACAAGACCGTCATTTTGCAGTCCTGTATTTATCAGAAACCTCTGGACAGTTTAGGGTCTCACTGGCCTCCTCAGAGACGCTGGCTTCTTAACTTCTACATGCTTCTCTGTGTTGATCATACACTTCATAACACTGGATAAACCCTCCGTGACGCCACCCACAGGTTCTCTGTAGGCTGGGTTTGTAAAGTCCTCGTACTGTGTGTGCATTTTCTGTTAAATCTGTCCAAACAGCTGCAGGTCAAAAGGACACGGCAGAGTCAGACTCAGGCCTTTATGAACTCGTCTTCACACATTCATCTTCTTCATCCAGTGACATGAGAAACAGGACCTTTAACCTCTGTGTCTGAGTCTCAGCTGCTTGGGACAAGCATCACACACAGGAAGAAAAAAACAATCACATGCTGCAAATAAACTCGCTTATCCAGAAGATGAAAAGAAAAATTAAATGACCTTTCTCACCATCTAAGGAGGGGACCACAGTCTTCCTCAGTGCAAGCACCAGACCCAGGGGAGAGCCAAACAGGAATAAGTCAGTCACCTCAAAGTCAAGCTTCCCTAAGGAGCCTGCCTCCAACATGGTGCTGTTGCTGGAGCGCCGTGATCCTGGATCCCCGTGGAGAACGCTGGAGTGAAGACTTTTCAGTCCCGGAAAAACAAAAAAAAAAGTCACATATCTGCTGAAACCTTTAATCTCGGTCATTTTGTGTCCCGTCCTGTGTCTCACCTGGACAGGAAGGCTTGGTGGTGTTTGATGGTGTCCAGCTCATACGTGGAGGAGTCGCTGCGCTTGCGTGGAAGTTGAGTCTTGGGGTCGTCGGGGCCGGAGCAGCGGGGGATGTCGATGTTGCTACGGCTGAGATGGCGGCTTCCTTCGAGGGATGGCGAGGATGGAGAGATGCTGTTTATGACGATGCCCGGAGAAAGAAGGTCTGAGTCCTGAGAGACAAAGAAACAGCAAACAAAGAACATTTTTAGGACTGAAATAGTTTGTCAAACGTATGCACAGCTTAGTCCGTCAGCCGGTCAGTCCCCACCCGGTCAGACCAGAACCGTTGTCTCAACTGTACTCAGGTTCACAGTGTAGAAGGCTTGGAAGTTGCATAATTACACTTCATAAATACATGTTGTGAATGAGAGGAAGGGAATCAAGGAGTGGCACTAGTCACTAGTCACTAGTCACAGGGCACTAGTCACTAGTCACAGGTCACTAGTCACAGGTCACTAGTCACTAGTCACAGGTCACTAGTCACAGGTCACTAGTCACAGGTCACTAGTCACTAGTCACAGGTCACTAGTCACTAGTCACAGGTCACTAGTCACAGGTCACTAGTCACTAGTCACAGGTCACTAGTCACTAGTCACACGTCACTAGTCACAGGTCACTAGTCACTAGTCACAGGTCACTAGTCACACATCACTAGTCACAGGGCACTAGTCACTAGTCACTAGTCACAGGGCACTAGTCACTAGTCACAGGGCACTAGTCACTAGTCACAGGTCACTAGTCACAGGTCACTAGTCACAGGTCACTAGTCACTAGTCACAGGTCACTAGTCACTAGTCACAGGGCACTAGTCACAGGGCACTAGTCACTAGTCACAGGGCACTAGTCACTAGTCACTGGGCACTAGTCACTAGTCAAAGGGCACTAGTCACAGGGCACTAGTCACTAGTCACAGGGCACTAGTCACTAGTCAAAGGGCACTAGTCACTAGTCACAGGGCACTAGTCACTAGTCACAGGGCACTAGTCACTAGTCACAGGGCACTAGTCACTAGTCAAAGGGCACTAGTCACAGGTCACTAGTCACTAGTCACAGGGCACTAGTCACTAGTCACAGGGCACTAGTCACTAGTCACTAGTCAAAGGGCACTAGTCACAGGGCACTAGTCACTAGTCACTAGTCACAGGTCACTAGTCACAGGTCACTAGTCACAGGTCACTAGTCACAGGTCAAGACCGAACTGATTATTGTTCATTAGGCTGCACAAAGACTGGATTCAGAGGAAACCAGGTCACGTGATCTGATGTCGTCACTCTGTTCCACAGTGATAGGAGCTTCATCAGGAACGGTGTACGTGCCAGATGACTTGCTTTCTGTATTTGAAAAACATGTTTTTAGTTGTTTTTTTTTGTTATATAAGCATATATATCCTTTATTATATATCACAGTTACATTTTTATTTTAGCTAGCTACTCCAACTGAAAACACCTCCACCCAAGCCAGGCCGCCGAACCCTTCCCGGTTGACCTGACTCCAGCCTCATTTCAGTTTCAGGAGCAACGTCTGACATGAGGTCTGGATTAGATGGACCGACGGTTGGACAAAGTGAAGCAGCTGGTTTGTGGTGACGGAGGTTAAGTGTGTGTTTAAACCAGCTGTCTGAATTCATTTTAGATGAAGAAACACGCATCCTAGTGGCTTTGCTACCTGGAAACATTTAGGTTTCCGATGCAAAATGCAAAGCTGCTCAGGACAAACTTGAGAAGGCAGTAGTTGCACATCTTCATTTTTTTAACGTTTACATGTGATATGGTTATTTAAGCACTATAGAAGGAGTTTGTTACCATGAAATAAAATAAAACAAAATAAAACACGCCCGGCTCGTTTGCCCATTTGTGGTACATGTGGAGCTGGGTGGAGTCAGCAGCCGACATGACCTGTGGGTGATGTCACTGAGGGTTTGACCAGTTATTTATACAGAGTCCGGCGGCCAAACCTGCCTTCTGTTTAGGTTTAGTTGCGCTCTCCTCCAGCAGTGCCATTTGTTTGACCAATTACAATTTCTGATTTTCTTAAATTCTGCTTTTCTTCAAAGGAACTAAAATCAACCGTATGCAGAAACCTATTCATCCAGAGAAAGGTAACAGAGTCACAGAAACGACTAGTCAGGCCGTCTATTAGCTTTATTTTCAGTCTCTAAGCCTTTAATGCTTTTGTAGCTTCGGTCTCGCCCAGCTGGATGATGTTCTCACACGTGGTGGATTAAATTTATTCTCCCAAGTGTTTTTTTTTCTTCTTCTCTCTGGGTTGTTATTACTAAACAACCTGTACAAATTGGTATTGATTGTTCAGTACTCTGCACTGATGCACTTACTGACAACATCCACCGTCATCCAACCAAAGATGGGAGGAAACATTGGATTTCTCAGTGTTGTGCATATGATGCACTTACGGAGCAGAAAAACCCACCAGTGAGTAATCACGTCTTGTGTGTGCACAGAGCCTCCAGTTTGACTCGTTATCAGCAGTGATACCTGGACACTGATGGTGCTGCCCCGTCTGCTGCTGTTCTGGCTCTCTGACACGGTCGCAGAGCTGCTGCAGAGAGCATCGAAGCCCAGGATGCCTCCAACGCAGTCCCCAATCACACACACCTGCATTAGAAAGTAAAACGAAAATCATGAATGCACCCACGCAAACATGTGTATCTGTGCATGCAAGCACCTACACACTGACCTGGCCGTTGAAAGACACTCCCTCTGCAGACTTGATGAAGTCACTGTACACCTGATTGGCTCGTAAGATGACGGTTGCCACGGCATCTTGGTACTGTGGTGCAGAGGTAGCCAAAAGAGGCAGAGCGGCTAGTGGGATGTGGTCCTGGCTGCTGGACAGGCAGCCCTCGTCGTAGCTGTAGGGGCTCAGACTGCAGACCACAGACAGGAGAAGCGTGTCGATCTGCACAGCAGGTCGTGATGTCACTACAGAAGGTTATTAAAACGTGCTTGCTCACTTGGAGACGAGTGAAAAGGCGTCGACACACACAGCAGGACAGGGGACCATCCGGATGGCGATGCGACCCAGCGCTGCGGGATAATGGACCCTCATGACAGTCTCAAACGCCCCACTTAGAGTGTTTACATCTGCTTGCTTGCTGTTCTGTTCACCTGCAGGAAGGAACACAGGCAGAGTTGCATATTCAATGAAGCTGTGCGCTTTACAAATGTGCCAACAAATATATGACGCTTTTTATTTTTGTAACGTGTAAAGATGTTTCTTTTCTTTTTAAATGACAGCATTTTACTCACAAAACAACATTGGACAATATTTTGCACTTTTGTGGTTCTGTTATGATTATGTCTTAAAAAGTTTGCTAGTAAAGTGAGAATTAGACACTTTATTCGTCAGCTAAATGTTTTTATTTCAAAACATTTTCAATAATGTGTCAAGAAAATGGAGGTCAAGCCTGTAAAACATCAAGGTTTGCTTAAACTTATTTATATTCTTAAATTACTGTAAATTGTATCCTTTCAGGATTTTTTCTCCCTTTTTTAAATTGTGGATGAAACAGCTGAGCAAAATGCCAAATTTATAAATGACAGAAATAATAGTGTTATTTTAATTAAAAAAACAGTATGAGGTTGCTGCAGTACCAGAACCCGTGTCCAGTATGTTTCCCCCATGCAGAACCAGGATGAGGACGTGGATTTTGGACGGCTGGGGACACTGCTGGGACGAACAATCCTGCACATGTAAACAAGGAAGAAAGGACGAGCATGTGGCGGAAAAGTAAGGAACGGTAAACAGGAATGAACCAGGAAATCATCAGGTGAAAAACACGTCGACTTTTCCGTCCTACCTGGACCAAATACAGCTAGACATTTGGTGAACATCCGTATCTACAGTTTTACTTCAGTATTTGGAAAACATTTTAAAACGTAAATAAGATTGGGTATTTAATGTACACGTGAGAAGAGAAAAAAACAAGCCACACATGTCCATATTTATGTAAAAGTGACTTATACACAGCACCATCGATGATCTGGCAGTTTCATTATTCCGTTCGCCATCCTGTTTCCTGCTGGCCTGCGATACTTTAAATGAAATACGGCTGCTACGATGCCAACGTGCTAACGGTACTAACACCAACTTGCACTGCGACGAGTGAGAAATGAGTCTTGTAAGGTCCTGCTCTGGTAGCCTGTACAGTTACACTACATATTCAGACAACTCAAATACTATTGACTTAGTTCAAACATTTACAGCCTACCCATCCACCCGCTCCTCTGGTGCTCCCCAAGGCTCTGTACTTGGACCACTTTTATTTATAATTTTCCTACTTCCACTTGGCCATATATTTCCAAGATATAACTTCCATTTCCACTACTACGCAGATGACAGCCAGCTCTATCTATTCACCAAACCTACTCTCTCTGATTGTTTACAGGACATCAGAACTTGATTCTCCCTCAACTTCCTAAAACGTAACAGTAATAAAACAGAATTTATATTTATTAGCACCAAATCCATTCATCTTCTATACCTGCTTAATCCTATACAGGGTCACAGGGGTCTGCTGGAGTCTATCACAGCTCATTACAGGCGAAAGGCAGGGGTCCACCCAGGAGGGGTCCCCAGTCCATCACAGGGCCACATATATATACTGTAAATAAAAAGACCATACATGCCAACACTCACGCCAACGGGCAATCTGGAATCATCAGTCAAACTAACAAACACGCTTTTGGACTGTGGGAGGATGCTGGAGAACCCGGAGGGAACCCACGCAAGCACGAGGAGACCGTGCAAACCCCACACAGAATGATGGCAGAGGTTCCCATGGGAACAGATGGACTAACAGGCAAACCTGAGAGCACAAACCAGTGGAAACAAGACATTATCTCCAAGACTCTGAATTTATAAGACAACAGCTCCTGGGGAATGAAAACAACAACAAAGCTATATAAAAAACATTTAATCTGTTGATTAGGAGATCTTATGTGACTTCTGTCAAGTTACCATCAGAAACTATAGAAAACATAAGTTCACAAGAAAAGGAAGAACCAAAACCATCAACAACCCTACATCATAAAACAGTCCAACCTCTTCGTGCATTTTTTATACTGTGCGTATTTCTTGGTTATGTTTTTATCTCCTTCTGCGTGGTTTCCTCCAGGAAGTATCTGGATCATGTCGCCTGCTCTGGAACACGTCGCCAGCGTGTTGGAGAAGCTCCAGTAAAGCACAGATAACTTCAGCACATTAAAACCAGCTGTGATGCTCAATGAGCTGAAGTTCTTCTCTTTTCAGGCAGCAGACATTAGGAACGAGAGCAGTTTCTTTCCTTTTCTTTTCTTTGTCCTCTGGAGAAATAAAACTGAACGCTGCGCTACAGTTGCATGTAAGTGAAAGTTTGAGGAATATCATTATCTACAAGCTTTTCAAAGCTTTTTCAAAAGGGTTTTTGGTCTAATGGAGGCAGGAATGAAACGATAAAATAAAAGACATAATACCTCCATCTGTGTCTCCTCGTTGTTCAGGACAGGGTACTCCTCGCTCGACTCCTGATAGAGAGTTTCTGTGAAATCAAACATCATCCACTCAATAACTAATGATTAAAAGATAAAAGTTGAATTAAAATGTCCTTTTCTGTCCCTGTGGTTCTTTGTTTCAGTGAACACCAGTCCTGGGACGCTTACCTTGTGCTTCATCTTCAATCGTTTCTATTTTGTCCATGAGATCATTTGAGTTCCACTTGGTGATCTCCTTGGAGAACATGTCCTCATTATCAGAGAGGGCTTCTGCAAACACACACAGACTCGAAAATCACGCGATGCCCCTCTGAATTACCCGACCGCTCCCGTTTATGAACCACTTTAAAAATACTGAACTGGCATTAACTTGCCTTCACAGACTTTAAAGCTTTTAAAATTTCCAAAATGAAGGCGATCTAATCAATCATGTTCATGCAGAACATAAGACGTTTTCTTATATATGATGTCTGAGATGCAAGGTGAGTGGAGGCGATGTGGAAGTCTGCAGAACCAGCGCTCGTGTGTTTCATGGATTTGTGGAAGAGTTGCATCTCTGTCCCTCCTGGCGTCCTGTAGGAGCTGCTTTGGGAACATGAGGTTCTTGTTCCTTCACTGAGGGGTCATTTGGTACCTAAGTAGATGGTTCACATCTCCATCTGTAGGTTAGATTTCATTTAAGGTCATTTCTGGGTGAAGCCCAGAAATTGGAAACTGGAGGACCGAACCTCTGCTTTTTCCTGAATCTTTCTTTACATACATCAGTAATAAAAAGAAATGCTCTTTAACAACCAGACCACCTGAAAACATTTAGAAATGAATCATCGAGTCTGACTCTGATGTTTCCAGTGGTTCGTGTTTATATGTCAGGACGAGTGGCGAGGTTTCTGAGCTGTTACTGATGGGCGGTAATGTGATGGTTTTACCGTGAGCGTCGAAGAACTCATCATCCGTGCTGTCGTCGGAGTCCCGGGCGATACTCTGCATCCTCCACTCTGAAATGCTCTGATGAGACGGACTCGCTGCAGACACACAAAGGTCATCAGATGGCTCTTATTTTCACAAAGACACTCAAGTTAAAGTAGAGCATCTTTCAGCTATGAATCATTTGTAAAATCCTGGAAATTTCAAGAGTTATAAATATCAGCACGGTTTGCACTGGAGGAAAACTAGTAACGGCTGACCTCCTCTCTTTGACGACCTGTTAGATGACCTGGAGGATGTCGACCACTGCTTGGTGAGCTCCCCCCGTGACTCCAGCGACTCTGGGAACTTCCCTCGAGCTCCGTCGGCCTCGGCGGCCGAACCTGCGGTCTCTCCCTGCTCCGGGTCCTGTCTGACGGAGGAGCCGTTGGTGTCCGGCCCCCCCCTCCTCAGTGAGGCTGTACTGTGCCATCTTCTTGGCTAAGGCCAGCTGGGTCTCCAGCTCCAGCTGCCGTATGTCCTCTATGGTCAAACCGTACCACTCGTCCTGCCAGCACCACGCCTGCCGGTGGGCCCGAACCATCACTTTACGCAGGCCTGCGGCAGAAGTTCACCACTGAGACAAAGATCAAGTAAAAATGTGCCACACAACTCTCAGCGATGGTGCCGAGGACAGCCGTGTTTGGTACCGGTTCCTGAGTCAGTACCAGAGAACTTCTACGCTTCCGGAGAAACGCTGCCATTAGCAGTAGTTTCACTGTTTTTACAATGTTTAACTGTTCGTTTTTTCTGTCAACTCATTATACGTAGCGTCACCGAGCGTCATAACCTTTATTTAACAACGGAAAGAAACGTTTTCAAAAGTGCCCTGGTAGTTAAGCTGCCACAACACAAGATATAAATATAAATAAATGTAAAATACGTACATACGCAGCACAGAACAACAGTGTCATCAAAGACTGTCCATGTAAAAGTATAAAATGAACATTTACTTTAGACCTTTAAAGCTGAACAGTCATAACGTCTATTTAACATCTATCTTTGGGCTGATCAAAGAAGATCAAAGGGAGACTCTCATCTGATTCTGATTCTGATCCCGTTCACATGATGATCACCAGAGTTTTCTTTAAATTATCATCACCACAGAAAGATTTTTTTATTCTGTTCTGTAAACTTGCAAGAAGCATTAAGTGATAAAATGGCTTTTTGTTTTAGAACATGAGCATTTTTCAAAATCATATCTTTAACTTTTGTTCTGATGTATAGAGATGAGCATCACTAAAACATCTATAACTATCGGTATCAATCAGCAGCATCCGCATCAGTATAGTAAGAATAATAAAGATGATAATAAGCAGGATAAACGAGCCTTTTGTCCGGTGTTTACTACACAACACAAGGGCTGTTAGAAGCAGTCGGCTGTCTGAGCGCCTGGTGACAGGTTTCTACGTCTGTGGAGGATGAAACGTTGGCGGGACTTGAACTGTCGGACTGGGACTCGCCGAGTGTAAAAGCGGCCTCAGGTCACAGCCGTGAAACAGAAGCGGCCCGACACAGGCAGGAAATGAATCCAGCTCTCTTATCTCGAGGCGCCAGACGCCTCTCGAGAAAAACCTCCTGCACCTTCTCAGCATTTTATCTGTCCGCTACTTACCTTTTCTACTTCCACTAAAAAACCTTGTTCAATTCACTTTACCATCTCCTGCTGAGAGTTTATTTAATCTGTGGTTCGTCATTATACAGATAAAATGTTCTTACGCCGACTATGAAAGTCACAAATATCAGGGAGCAGTTTTCAGTCTTTTCAGGGTTATTGCAGCTGGTGTCACAGGAATGTCTCCACCACTTGTTGAGACATCATTTGACAAAACTGATCTGGATTAATGACTCACACCAGTGTTGATCAGCAGCAGCATGTGCTGATCAGTATTGATTTTACAGCGTGCATTAAAGCCACGATGTATCGAGACCACTTCTGACCACATGGGGGCGCACAGATCTGCTGTGCTCCACAAGAGAATTGACTCTTAAGCCTGATTTTTGCTTTTCTGTCGCCTCCACATTGCCCTTTACATTTTGATGTTCTGCAAGTGAGGTTGTTACGTTGCAAACTACGGCGAAACCATTCACTGCCAAAACGCTGGAAGGTGTCCAGTTTCAGGAGGATTCTTCGTGAAATCACTTTAAACTCATTCATTGACTGTTTAAAGCCTTAGTTTTTTCTTTTCTATAGGAAAGGACCTTGTTGGAGTTTGAATGGACCGATGTGAAACAGCGAATGCTTTTATTGTAAATGCTGCATCATAAAGGAAAGAGAAGTCATGCGAGGAGGTGGTCTCTACGCCCTTTGAGCGTGTCCAGCAGAAGGGACAGAGCAGAAAAGCAAAGTGCACGTAGTCAGAAACTGTGAGGTGGACTTGGGGTGATGCAGAGTCTCTGTGCCATGACGGCGTCGATTCGGCAGAGAGGCATCAATCAGGCTTCACGCCATCAGACAGAAAACCTTCCAATGTTGGACAAGGAAGCACAGATGCTGTATAACCTGCAGCAGACCTTCAGGTTCTGACCAGTAAAGTAATCTCAGGGTTAAAGTTCACAAAAGGAGGACCCACGCTCTCGCAGCACCTCCACACTCACCCACGTCGTGTATGAAGCGTTCGATCTTGGACTGCATGCCCCAGTATCTGAACTCCACCTTGCAGAGTTTGTAGGCACACATGACGGCGCTCTGACTGGGATTCTTGTTGATCTCCTCGATCCAGTCCTCTGATAACGGGCCCCGCCTCGTTTTGACCGACTGATACAGTTTAGGGTCCTCTTCCACCAAGTATTCATGAGGTGCGATGTAGTCTTTGACGATGTCTATGGGGTCTGCGGGGGGAGAAAACACACCGTACGAGTACAAACCAGTCAGATGAACGACCGCCTTGAGAAGAAATGGTCTTTTATCTGTTTATGTGTTTTTATGTAATCTGTCCCTGAAGGAACGTGTCGGGAGCAGACTCCCTGAGGAATTTTAGCATGCAGCCGTTCAGCCAACGCTCTCACAATCTACAGCCGACTGCATTTGCGCTCACGAGGAGACGACAGTTCACCCCTGGATTAAAAGTAACGCTGCAGAATGTGTGTTTGCACAAATAAAATACACTTACCAACGGTCCTCTGTCTCTTTTCAGCAGAGGACATGTTGAAGACGTCTGCTTGAGTTCCAGTGTCCGGTTTATAATAAGTTTCAATGTCAATGGAGAATTTCTCTACAAACGGACAAGTGTACCTGAGAGAACAAAGAACCTTTATTAGAATGGAAAATACATTTAAAAAATATTAATGCAAAGACTATTTTTAAAGACTACTTAAAATAAATCCACTAAATGTAACCCTGCAGATGAAGTCACTAAAGAGGAGATCGTTTTTTTTAGTAGCTGCAAGAAACAAACGGCGGCGTGAACGGCCCACTGAACCAAAGTGTTTAAACGAAACGACCCTGTGAAGTCTGGGGGTGTTTTAGTCTGTTTTCAGAAGCACTTGATGTGCACACAGACGGATGACATCATCACAGGATGTGAAAGTATCCAAACAGCTCAGGAAGGGATTAGATGGTGTTGTGATGACCTCCAGTAAAACTGTGAGGAACCTGGGAGTTATTTTGATCAGGATTTGTCTTTTAAACAGCAGATTAATCAGGTTTGTAAAACCGCGTTTTTCCACCTCCGTAATATCTCAAAGATCAGGAGCATCCTCTCCCAGAGTGATGCTGGCAAACTAATTCACGCAGGCTGACTGGACTGAAGAGTGCTGTGTCTATTTCAGTCTCTTGTAAAAGCACAACGACCTCCAGGACTGGACATGTTTTCACCTAAGTAACCAGCAGAATGTAAGAACAAAGACATAGGTTGTAAAAAGTTCCCTTTGAAAGCTTGCTGAGGGCGTTTAGAGAACAACACAAGTGCTCTGGCAGCCACAAACCCAAGTGAAGGACTGCAGGTGTGATTTATGAGAAACCGGTGCGTAAAAGCCTGCTGGTCCGACCCTGGTGGGTTTACACTGATCATGTCAGATTTATGTGGCGAGCTGGCAGCTAATTAATATGACCATTCTTCAAAAACTATTTTAAAAAATAGTTCCAATCAGCGATATCAAGAGGACTCTATGTCATTTGCTTAATTTATGATTCTGAGAGCCATATAATAAAAGCCATTAACAACGTTTTATCACTGCAAGGTCAACGTTCCCACTTCAGATGATCCCAGCTGCCTGAAATCACTTGATGTAATGGATTCATAAGCGTTAACGCTCCCTGTTCCCTGCGGGGGCACGGGGGTGGTAGTATGAGCATGTGTGGTGAGTCATTGTGCTGCGTCGCTCGTGGTCGCCTCACCGGGTTCGCGTGTAGGGGTACGCGTTCCAGGACTCCTCCTCCACTCGAAGGGCAGCTTGAGGCAGAATGGCGCAGAACCAGGACGGGATGTGTTTGCCGATGTGGTAGACCTTGTGAGTGTACTGACCCGAGCCTCCGGGACCGTCCTCGTAGGGCTTGTTCTCCAGGATCTCCACGCCGCTGCCCTCGCCGCAGCTCTCCTCTCTGCTCTTTTTCTGCAAGGTAACAAAAGGAGAAGAGGGGGGAGATGTTCAAGTCTTAAGAAATCAAATAACCCGAGGAAGCGTTTTTATCAGAGGTGGAGAAAGTATACAAGTCAAAGTTGGGTGGACATTTAATCACGGAGGACGGCCCCTTCCGCGGTCAGTCCATGGACTGCAGCGTTTCCGACTTCCTGGATGGTATCGGCCCGGAAGTTGGGATATTTACTCCTGCTAAACCACATCTAATTCTAGTTTATTTGGTTTATGAAACACCCTGTATGTTAAAGCAGTTCAGAAACTTCCTGAATACCAAACGTAGCTTTAAATCAAACACAACTGCAGATTTCTGTTTGAAACAACACTGTGCTGTTACTTTGACGAGATCGCAGTGTTTGTCTCCTGCATTGATTCATGGTCCAGAAAACTGCCGCGGGACCATAACACGTTTCTGGTTTCCAAACCTTTTGGACACAACAACTGACCAGTTTGGATTGGTTTGTACAGGATGCATGTCATATGATAACATTAAAAGATGGGTTTTTAAATTGTCAACGTTCCTCTTTGAATTTAAAACAGAGTTTTAATCTGGTTAGTTTGTGCTTGGAATACTAATGTGTAATCCAGTTTTTGCTTTCACTTTTCTGGATCTTTTGAATCAGCTGACCATGCACATGCTGCCAGTTACTGCCTGCAGGCCAGTTCCAGTCCGGTTGAATGTCCATCAGCTGTGAGGAACTGTGAGGTTATTTTGATCAGATTTGTCATTTAAACAGCAGATTAATCAGGTTTGTAAGTAAGTTTTTCCACCTCCGTAATATCTCAAAGATCAGGAGCATCCTCTCCCAGAGTGATGCTGGAAAACTAATTCATGCGTTCGTATCTTCTAGACTAGATTACTGTAACGTGTTGTTGGCTGGATGTCCAAGTAAGTCTCTGAAGATCCTCCAGATGATCCAAAATGCAGCAGCAGGAATGCTGACAGGAACCAACAAGAGAGACCACGTTTCTCCAGTTTTAGCTCCCCTCCATCAGCTCCCCGTTCTCCGTTCTCAGAGTGCAGGTTTACTCGTAGTTCCTAGAAGATGCAGATGTAGATCTGCAGGACGGGTCTTCTGCTACCAGGAACCACGGAGGTTTGAACACCTGCTGATGATCAAATCTGTGCTGAACTTATACTCCCTGAAACAACTATAAATCCTGTTAGGAGGTACTTAGTATGTAGAGTATTGATTTATTTACACAGTCTGCTCAGCAGTGCACAGAAACAGCTGGTTCTGGTAACTTCACAGGTTGTGGACTTATTTTCCTCTTTCTCAAAGTTCTCTAACTTTCAATTGAATGAATCTATAGAATATTGCATATACAGATTACAAAGATGAAAAAAAGAAATATAGCTTCCCAGGAGATAAACTGTTGAAAACCGTTTAATTAACTGTATTTGGAAGTCGAATAAGCGGCGTTTCTTTTCCAAGCGTTTTGTCATTACAGAAGACGTTCAAAGCCGTTTGGCCTGAGGGCAGCAGTCCAGGTCCTCACCTGAACATATCCTGTATACAGAGACCTGGAGGACCCCTGTGTGACATCACCTACAGGCTTCGGAAGAGGTGACTCCACCCACCCCTGGTTAATCCAACAGATGGATGGAAGAATACTTTATTGAAATTCTCTTTTTTTTCAATCATTATCATTATTTTTGGACAATGTAAAAGTTGGTGTGAAGGTGTCATTGTGGACGCTCTGATCCAATCACTGAGTAGCCGCCTCGATCCAGGCGGTTCCCTCGTTTTTCCTGTGTTCCAACCGCAGACCTGAATTCTTCCTCCCACACCTTCGCTCCTCTTCACGCCAGAACTAATCAACCTCTGCCAGGAGTTTAATTATTACTGAGAATTTCAGATAGGAGGTCAAATTGCAGGATTTCCTTTCTGCCCAGCATCGACTCGCTCCAACCAGCGGCGGCAGATGGTCGGAGCCGCAGATCCTGTAACTCTGAGTGGTGTTTAAGCCTGTTGCTTCACAGAGGGAGTCTGGGATTTATAAACAACCTACATCTCCTTAAGAGCCTCTTTCACCATCTGTGTTGTGGCGGCGAGCAGCCGCACACACAGAAGAACATGTTTCTACGCGGTAAAGGCCTCGTGGATCTGATGGAGATGAATTATTTCTATATTGCTTTTAAAATTTGAGAAATGTGGAGCTTTGTTTCAGTTTTATATCAGTGTGAATTCAAAAAACACTTAGATTGTTACGCGATTTGCAGTGGACTAGTGTCATCAGATCACCTGAGTCATTTATAATAATTACAGAGGACGTCTGAGATGTAAAATCCAGTGTGAATGCGGCATGTCTGTGATCGTTCAGTAATGATTCCACCTATAATGACTATTTCAGCATCCCGGAGGTAATTGTATTGTTGTAGTGCTGCACAAATGCAGAGAATCTGGGCTGAAAACACGTCCTCTAGTCGCCTGTTCTGCCTCGTACTGCAGTGAAAATGGTCACATCACATAATATTAGCCTATATTCAACACATATACCATAATTATGTGATATTTGTGCTGCATAAAAAAAATGGTGCATTAAGCTTCACGGGAAGAGCCTCCAGCATGGTTAACGCGTGAAGCCGCATGCGGTGAGAAACTTTCTATTTTTCATTAAGATCAAGTCGTCTGACAGCGTGACGCCTGAAGGCCTCCAGAAAGGCTCCGGTTACATGCACCTCTAAGTTTACCGTTACTATGGACACCTGAGCACAGACGTCTATGTAAATCTCAGATTTTGTCACATGTGACGGGTTTTCCAAAACCTTCAGCTGTGGGTCTCTGATCAGAACCTTCCAGTTCAATACTCAATGTTTATATTAATCAGATGATAATTATTAAACAAAATGCAAGGAAATGGTGAACCACACTGGAGATTCATATCTGCTAATTAAACTAAAACAGACTTTGCTTACCCCCCCCACCCCCACCTCTTTTACTTTGCTGGGTACCCCGTCTCTTTAAACACAGTCAAGCGTGTCGCCTGTCCTTTTTACTTTAACTGACATCGAGGTCGTCTGTCAAGCTGGCCCCGCCTCCGAGGGTTCACTTAATCGCAGGTCAGGTCTGATGTAACCAGATTGACGCAGGATGGCGGGACCTGGATGGGACTTGTTGATGAGTCGAGGAGGTCCGCAAGCTCCTCAACGTCATAAATCAGCAACCAGCTGCTAAAACGACTGACCGCGGCTCGGATCATTAACAAGCTGAGTTCTAACAGCAGGAGCAGCAGAGGAAGACTGGACGGGTCCCGTTTTGATTTGTGCTGCATGATTTAGGGGAGGCCGCTCCACAAAACCCGTTGTTATTCAGGGTAACATGGATCTGACACCTGCTCCATCTCCTGCTTCATCCAGCTCTTCTGATGTTGGTGAAGCCAGTGCGGTCAACCAGACAGACCGCGGAGCCGTCATGTGACATGAAACCACTCAATGCTGTCTTCTGACTCCTCTCCCCTCTCCTCAACCCTGCTCCAGGCGCCAGGGAGGCAACAACACCCCTTACACTGGTTTACACCGCAAACCAGCTCACCCACTAACACACCTTCATACAACGCATACGGACAATGTGGGGCTTCATGTTCGCAAAGGACCCATCACCCAGGCCACCTTATTAGACTTCTGATAGTCAGGAGTCAATTTATAAGTTTTCCTCGACCAGTTTGCTGAAGGTATCTGAATTAGGGTTGGGCACCTTCACGTGGTCACCACATAAATGTGAGAGAGTGTGAGATGAAGACCCATCAGGGAGAAGAAGTGAAAACTGAATTTGGGTTCTTAATTTTCCAAACTTTGCTTTATTCAAGAGGTTGCAGAGTGGAGAAAATACCTGTAACTTACACCAATTAAAACGTCAGTTTGTGCTCCGTCTAAGACTTCAAAGACAATAAAACAGATCTCCAACAAACTTCTCTGGGTTTTTCTTTTAGTGGTTGACAGGTGGAGTCTTTGTGCGTTGATGATGACAAATAACCAGTGAGCACAATGTTGGCCTCTTTATTCCCTGTCGCTGGGAAAGACAGCCAGAATTAACAGTGATGGAGTTTGTTAAGCTGCCGTCATGGCTCAGTGTTGGTTTGAGAGGCAGCAACAAAGACACCATGGGAGCTGGGTTTCTGGCTGATCTGGAACCAGATAACAGATCTGGGAACTGCTCGTCCTCCACACAAAGCAATAAATCCGTCAGCACATCGCTGAGATGAGAGAGACGGTTTGTCGTGAGAACGCAGAGCCTAAACCCTTTAAAAGTGCATCTCGTCCAGCAGGTGACACGCAAACTGAAGGTGCTGCAGAGATCAGGTTTGGGACTTGTGAGTGCTCACTGACCACAAAGACAAAGAAAGAGTTTGTTTGAAAGTGTCAGAATAATGAGTGAAAGCACACACTGTGGAGAGGTATCTGTGGGTTCAGTGTGAATGCACAGCTGGAGAGTGGAGGCGGAGTGAAGAGGGGATCCCGGCACTTCTGTAAACCGTGGTGTTTGTGTGAAAGTGGCCATGGTTACACGCGGCTGATGCAGTCACGGTCAGCATCATTTACTAATCTCAGTTTTGCCATCCTTTGAGGCATCTGAAGGGCTTGAACTGTTGACCCCATTAACCAGCCTTGATACACAAACAATGGAGCAGGTGGTGTCCAGAAGCCAGTCATGAGTGTGAAACGGGTGTTTGTTGCACCTTGGAATCATCAGTTGGTCTCCGGGGCAGATAGTAGATGACTGAATGGACTGCAGTTTTAATGAGTAAGTTAGGCTTGCTGGATCGGCGCGGATATTCACACAGATGCTCCGTCCTGATTTCCAGCCGATGATTAAAAAGCTATTTTATTCCTCCCGCTGTAATATGCAGCATAATAGGACAAGGCACGGCAGTACATGAATACAAAACATTGAGATCATTATTAACAGCAAGAGTGTGGCGTTCGAGGTCAAGAACGAGAGCTCCGATTGAACATGGAGCCTTCTGTCTTTAGGGAAGTCGTATCAATAACGAAGGTCAGGGAAGGCAAACAGCTGGAAAATTCTGTAATCTAGCAGGTAATGTAATTTAAGTGAGGAGCTGAGGGCATCAAATGATGCTCTTCCTGTCTGAGTCCCTTCTGGGAAGAGAAAGATTATCTTTATTAATAAAATATCCCTCGGAGGCAGCAGCACAAGTGTGGGATGCATCACACACACAGCTCAAAGCCATCAGTCGATGTAAAGCTACAGATGTTCAGACGGTCTGTGGACTGCCTCGCAGTGCTGCCGCTGCTTTAAAGGCTGGAAGCTTTTCCAAACCAGGTTTCTGCACCGTTTTTAACAGAAGCCCAGGTGCACCTGCATATTTGGGTTTTTATCTACTCAGACAATCATGTGTCATCAGTCCAGCATCACATTTTGTGGGTAATCAAATGGGCTACAGTAATTCAGAGCATCCATGATGCAGAGCACATCTGCTCGCCCTTCTCAACGCCCAGAACAGAGACCTGAGGATGAAATAAGAACACAAACCAAAGTTATGACTCTGCTGAAGAAGGCTGAGCAGCCCGGCCACTTACACATTCATTTAGAGGGAATACCCATCCCATTCACAGCCGCTTCCACCGGTACAGAACGTACCACACTCATATCAGTGCGCCGGGGGCGGGGTTTATGCAGTGACTCATTCAGGAGCATCTAAGAGCCACTAATCAGAACAACTAAGACAGCTGCAGAATCGCTTATAAAAGAGCCACTGTTTACCAGGTTTTCACTCCAAAACCCAGGATGGTTTGTTTAACACGTCCATCCATTATCTATACCCGCTTTATCCGTTTCCGGGTCACGGGGGTCTGTCGGAGCCTATCCCGACGCATATCAGGCGAAAGGCAGGGGTACACCCTGGACAGGTCGCCAGTCCATCCAGGGCCACATACAAACAACCAATCACACTCACATTCACACCTAGGGAGAATTTAGGAAGATCATTTAACCTACTCTGCATGTTTTTGGACTGCGGGAGGAAGCCGGAGTACCCGGAGGAAACCCACGCAAGCACGGGGAGAACATGCAAACTCCACACAGAAAGACCCACCGGGCCGGGAATTGAACCGGGAACCTTCTTGCTGTGAGGCAACAGTGCTAACCACTAAGCCACCGTGCTGCCCCTGTTTAACACGTGGACAAATTTATTTTCCAACTTTGCAAATGAAACGTGGTAAATGTGGGTGTGTGTCATCATCTCTTTCAGCTTCTGCCATCAGAAAACAAACAGCTTTGAGCCACATACAATAATACATCCGAACTGCTGCCTTGTTCTTTTCCATGTTTTCTTTATTTCCTTTTTTATGCTTCACATTAAGTCGACAAAAAAAACTGACAATATCAAAGATCTTATAAGATCATATCTTATAAGTTTTACAGCCACACTTCTGTCCCTCTGCTGTTTTAATGATTTAACTTTATGGATAAAACAACCTACCCAACATGTTTTATCCTCGATATGCTATACAAGATGTTTGCATTTTTGATTTGCAGTGAGTTTGTTGAGGCAGAGACTCAGGTGTGGGAGGAGTTTGGAGAGGCCATGGAGAATGACCTTCAAGTAGATTCTGGCAAACTGTCAGGCAGCTCAGGCGGAGAAAGCAGGTCTACACCAATACTGTGTAGAGTGGGGGGGGGGGGTCCTGTTGACCTCAACTGGGGATGTCCTTGGGCAGTGGAAGGAATACTTCGAGAACCTCCTCAATCGCACCAACACATCCTCCAGGGAAGAGACCGAGCCTGTGGACTCTGGGATGAGCTCACCCATCACCGGAGCTGAGGTCCCCAAGGTTGTTAAAAAGCTCCACGGTGGCAGGGCTCTCCGGGCTTGGGTCCTACAGGAGGTTTGAGAGTTTGCTAAAACAGTTTACATGTGTTTTGTGGACTTGTAGAGGTATTCAACCGTGTCCCTTTGGGGCACTTTGTAGGGGGTAGTCTGAGAGTATATGGTACTGGGTCCACCTCTACAGGCTATCCAGTCCCTGTACAAACGAAGCAGGAGTCTGGTCGCATTGCCAGTAGAAAGTTGGACTCCAGCAGGGCTGCCCTTTGTCACAGATTCTGTTCATAATCTTTATGGACAGATGGAAGGAGTCTGGTTTATTGGCCAAAGGATTCAATATCTGCTTTTTGCAGATGATGTGGTCCTTTTGGCTTCATCAAACCATGATCCTTATCTTTCCATGGAGTGTTTGCAGCAGGGAATGAAACAGTGCGAATGAGAATCAGTACCTCCAAATCTCAGACCATGGTTCTCAGTCGGAAAAGGGTGTAATGCCCTGTGTGGATAGGGGACGAGGCGGTGCCTCGGGTGGAGGTTGTTGTAATGAGTGAGTGGAAAACGGAGGGCCACATTGACTGGGAGATTGGTGCGGCAGCTGCAGGAATGAGGACTCTGTATGGTGTGTTGTTGTGAAGGGAAGCTGAGCCAAAAAGCAAGCCTTTCAGTTTACAGGTGGATCCATGTTCCTACCCTCACCTACGGTCACCAGCTGTGGGTTGGGACTGATGGTTCATTCCTCTCACCTGTAGTGGACTCCTGGCTGGAAGCTAGTCAACCTCCACTCTCCTGTCTCCTTGTTGCCAGATCGTTGTCTCACCCTAAGTGGTAAAACTCAGGCCAAGTCTCTCGTCAAGTCTAGTGAGTTCTAGTCTGACTCTGAAGGGTAATTAGTCTTTTGTATGTTCGCCTCTCCCCGGACGACCTCACTGCCAACTGGAGACTGCCTGTGTGAACGCCCGTTAGTTAAACTGTAGTACAATCTTACCGTCTTCAGTGGGGAAATAAACAATAATTGTTGGTTGTAAAGATTAATAATTATCTATTAAAGGCATTTTATAAAATTTACATCCCCAGCACATGGAAATTCAGATGTTCAGATACAAATGTCTTTAGATTTATAAATCTTTGTGTACATATAAATTCAGAATTAATTAAAAAATGTATTTAAGTGTTAGAAACTTTAAATCCACTTTAGCCAATTGATGTAGACTACTTTTAAATGTGCTTATAAAAAAAGGAAGCTAGATAAATATGACAATGAAAGCATTTACTAAATATTAAACTGTAACTTTATTTTATTTCTGTATCTTATATTTTTGTGGTCTTTGCAGTCAGCTTTTAATTTTGAGTAAAGACCTTGTAGAGGTTAGAAAGAATAAATCTTTAACTAACAAGGTCAAACGCTCATTAGCTTTCACAACGTCACCAGGCGACTGAGAAGAACTGGCAATTTATCTGTGACGAGTAAAATGAATACATGTTTTGGTTATTTAATTAAGCAGCCTTCCAGGAGAAGGAGACATTGATCTACTGAATCTTTATGCTGATGACACCCAGCTGTTCTGCTCTTTGAAGCCCACTGAGTTCCAACAAACCATCCTCCCCAATGAGCCGCTCGTCAACCTGCGGTGATAAAATAATTATTTAAAACTGAACTCTCAAAAAACAGAAACTCTGATTGTTGCCCCTGACCGTGTCATTTCACTAATAAAACAGCACATAGATCCTTTAGACTCATCTGTCCAGCCTTATGTGTGAAACCTCCGTGTTATCTTTTGAAATGTTTTTGGAGCGTCATTCGAACCACTTTGTAAAAGTCTGAAGTGGAGATGATCATTCATGCTTTTATACCTTCCTGTGTTGATTCTTGTAACAGTCTTTTTTACCAGACTGCTTAAAAATTGACCAAAATTCTGCCGCAAGGCTTTGAACCGGCATGCATAGACTCACATCATGCCCGTCTTACACTCTCTTCATTAGTTACTAGTACATTTTAGAGTACTTTGAAACTTTTGACTTGAAAAGCTTGAATGGTGAAGATGCTTTTTATATTTATGACCTCCTTCAAATTTATGCCATGAATTGCAATCTGAGGTCACTTTTTGGCCTCAAAACCTGTGTTAAGATGCAGAATCATTGCTCCTGTGCATCAACAAAAATGAATCTGTTCTTATAAGGCGATTAAAGACTTCTTCCCATATATTCTTGTAAAGTCTTCTATTCCGTTTTGTCATATTTGCACCCTCAACCCCCTTAAAAACATAAAAAGAATCTTTAAAAATCTTTATAAATTATTTTATTTATAAATAAACAGTTTTTGTTTATAAGGATCTTTTATGCACCTTATTCCAGATCTCCTTTTCTAATTCCTGATTTAATTCAGCACATGCGTCTGCTAAGATTCCTCACCAGTATCTATTTCCCAAAAGTGTCTGAATCCTTAACCTCAACAGCTTTAATTTAAATTGTCTCCGCTCAGATGACTTATCATTGTCATGGATTGTTGATAACTTGATGAGACATGTCAGAGCCCGGTGGTGGACTGTTGGCACTAACGTCCCTGCGGCTGAACAGCTGCTGCAGCTGAAAACCAAACATAGATCCAAGTCACCGCTGAAATCCAACTTCCACTGCTGCGTTCTTGGAACCCTTTAATCCATGTGGAAGGAAATTTATTTATAATTTTATTGTGTTTCCTAGAAAGACAGCTCATGCAGTTAATCTGCGGTTCCTTTACTGACCACTGGAGTCTGGATCCAGACCTGCGGTTCCTCTACTGACCACTGGAGTCTGGATCCAGACCTGCGGTTCCTCTACTGACCACTGGAGTCTGGATCCAGACCTGCGGTTCCTCTACTGACCACTGGAGTCTGGATCCAGACCTGCGGTTCCTCTACTGACCACTGGAGTCTGGATCCAGACCTGCGGGTCCACCACTGACCACTAGAGTCTGGATCCAGGCCTGCGGTGTATCCATGGTACCACGCATACCGAGAAAAACTACTACGTTAAGGCAAAGAGCATTGCAAACGCACGCAAACGCACACTTTAAAGTAATAAATTCTGTTATTAAATAAACCTAAAGACAGTATGTCAACATTAACTACAGTGTACACTCATCATGCAACACAAAGTGATGCAAAGTTATAAAACAAAAATCTATTTAGATGTATGAGGCTTTAGATGACCTGATTCCTACGTTTTGTTTGGATTCAATTAAAAATCAGCTCAAAGATCTCAACTATCGATTCACAGTTGTTACATTTTATCTTTATAAACGCCCACTAGAATAGAAAGACAAGTATGTCGTAACCGGACTTGTGATGACGTCCACCAGAATGCTCACATCCCATCTTACACCTGCATCCATACACACCGTTGTCATGGCGACTGCACCTCCACCTCTCCCTCTCCGTCTCGTCCACACCACAAGAAAAAAAAAAAGAGAGAAAGTGATGCCAGCAGCTGCCACGTTGCAACTGATGTCACTTGTTGTCATGGCGACTGGCGCCCAGCTGTGACGCTGAGGAGGAGGAGCAGGGGTCCAGCCGAGTGTGCATGCACGCATGTATGTATATATAGATACAGCTCGATATTAAATTAAAGGTTCATGGACTTTTTTCTTACATTATTCAGTTAATATTTACACATTTAAATGAGGGTCTCCGATGTGCCGCGTGTACCTTGGAGGGCTGTCGTTACGTACGTTACTTCATTTCCATGTGCAGGTGTGTTCTCTGAAACAGCCTTTATGACCACATGCTGTTGGCCTAAAATTAAAACCTTTGTTTAATTTTCCCATGATTCATGGCTCATAAGTAGGTTTGTCTTGAACGCAGAGGCTGCGCTCACACAGAGATGATTTTTGTTTGAATGAAATTTTAATGATCTCAGAGTCTGTTTGCTCATTATGTTATAAAAGGAAATGTAAACTACGAGCAGATGGAGCACCATCTACGGTGCAGCACGATGACACCTTCAACCGGACCTCTCTCTCTCTCTCTCTCACACACACACACACACACACACATACACACACACGCGCGCACACACACACACACACACACACACACACACATACACACACACGCGCGCACACACACACACACACACACACACACACACACACACACACACACACACAGTTTTAAAGTAGTTCTCAAAAAGCTGCAGCGGTGCCTCTGAGCCCACCAGGGGCCAAAGACTTCAAGAAATATGCAGATGACGCCTTTCATTGTGTTCAACGTGTGAGCTGAAGTTTGCTTATTAGTTTTTGTTATTTTGCTTAAATTTTGTATGTGTTACACAAAATGACTGTTCGTACTAAACTAAATTGTGATGACAAAAATGAAGCCATTATTTATTGTAACACCTCAGCATTTGCGTAAAAATGGGCAGAGAACGAAGTGTTTAAGACAGTTTCTGCTTCCAGGATGAATTATTTCTTTATCCATTTTAGAGGTGATTTGAAGCGCTGCTCCGACTGGAACAACAACACCCATCCTGATTTACATATGAGGCGCCGGAGATGAATATGAACAATAAGTGTAAGAAAGCCGAGCAGCACTGATGGATAGAAGGCAGCGAGGAGAGAAAAGCAGACGGAGAGGATGTTTATTCATCACACTTTTGTTTTCGCTGTTGTGATTCATGGACCTGCGCAGCAAAGTCGGTGTCCCACCGAAAATCTGCTATTGTGTTGACAAACTGCTGACTCCGTCTGTTGTGTAAATCAACTAAATGGTCAAACATGATGAATAAAACAAACTGTATCTCTGTATCTTGTTTCTGCCCAGCAAAGTGAATTTAATTTCTATTTTCTTTCTATACACACACACATATATATATATATATATATATATATATATATAAAATCAACCCCTGATGAATTATATATATGTGTATATAGATCAGACGTTTAAGAAAATCAGAAATGACTTGAAAGATGCATCTGCACTATCCGCCCATTTATCCTCTACAGCTGGAGGACATTAATGTCTCAGCTTTAAACTGTGTGGATGTGCATCAGTATTAAAGAACTTAGTGGGAGATGCTGAAATCAATGTCCCCTGTGGGTTCTGGCTCTGAAAGACGTGTGTGAGTCGAACCGCGAGGAAGAGTAAAGCTGCTCACCTGGATCATGTAGAGCTGAGCGATGCGGTACTCCTCCACGCTCATCGGCATGGGGATACGGTACTCCTTGATCAGCATGGCTGCGCTGAAACTGAACCCACTCTGCGTCCGTGTGCGTCCAGAGGGGGAAGCTGTGCAAGAGGTGTGAGGCTCCTCTCGGTCGGCTCCGCTACCCGAGCAGCATGTTCAGTCGGCCAGGAGGAAAGGTCATCATTCACACCTGAGACAGGACAACGACGGGAAACGCGTACTTTAGCTTCCAGATTATTTACAAAGCGCAGGAGGAGTTAGTTCCCTTGTCTGGAGGATTAAACCCCCCACATACACGGGCCAACACATCCGGTGTGTGTACTCCAGCAGATCTGTTACAAGGTAATCCACTGACCCAGCAGCAGCGCCGAAATCCCTCTGCAACCTAAATCCCAACTCTGACACACAGAAGATTCAGCCAAGTTGTGGTCAAAGCAGCTTTTAAATCACCTATCTTGTAGCTGCACTGAGTCGGTGGTGTTTAACTCGTCTGCTATTTCACACTTCCGTCACAGCGTTTCACCTTAAAATGTCTGTTTTTGGCTTTACAGGACAGTACAAAGACAGGAGGCCCAGGAGCAGAGAGGGTAGGGGGAAACACCAGACAGGATTAGAACCGGGAACTCCATCCTCAGAGAATTACCACCCACGGTACACCCACAGTACCACCCACGGTACCACCCATGGTACCACCCATGGTTTCACCCATGGTACCACCCACAGTACCACCCACGGTACCACCCACGGTACCACCCACGGTACCACCCATGGTTCCACCCATGGTACCACCCACAGTACCACCCACGGTACCACCCACGGTACCACCCACGGTACCACCCACAGTACCACCCACGGTACCACCCACGGTACCACCCACGGTACCACCTATGGTACCACTCATGGATACCCATGTTACCACCCATGGTACAACCATGGTACCACCCACGGTGCCACCCATGGTACACCAAAAATACCACCCACGGTACACCTACAGTACCAGCTATGGTACACCCACGTTACCACCCATGGTACCACCTATGGTACCACTCATGGATACCCATGTTACCACCCATGGTACAACCATGGTACCACCCACGGTGCCACCCATGGTACCACCCAGCGTACCACCCATGGTACCACCCAGCGTACCACCCACAGTACCACCTATGGTACCACTCATGGTACCACTCATGGATACCCATGTTACCACCCATGGTACAACCATGGTACCACCCACGGTGCCACCCATGGTGCCACCCACGGTACAACCATGGTACCACCCACGGTGCCACCCATGGTACACCAAAAATACCACCCACGGTACACCTACAGTACCAGCTATGGTACACCCACGTTACCACCTATGGTACCACTCATGGATACCCATGTTACCACCCATGGTACAACCATGGTACCACCCACGGTGCCACCCATGGTGCCACCCACGTTACCACCCACGGTGCCACCCACGTTACCACCCATGGTACACCAAAAATACCACTCATGGTACCACATGCGGTACACCACCCATGGTACACCTACGGTACCACCCATGGTGCCACTCGCGGTACACCAACAGTACCACCCATGGTACACCCACAGTACCACCCATGGTACACCCACAGTACCACCCATGGTACACCTACGGTACCACCTATGGTACCACTCATGGATACCCATGTTACCACCCACAGTACCACCCATGGTACACCCACAGTACCACCCATGGTACACCTACGGTACCACCCATGGTGCCACTCGCGGTACACCAACAGTACCACCCATGGTACACCTACGGTACCACCCATGGTACACCCACGGTACCACGCAGCATGTGTGCGCGCACTTACAGCAGCTGTAGGAACTACAGTGAATTGAAGTTCCTACTACAGTTGTAAAAGGTCTTTTCTGGATCCTTCGTCAGAGTAGAAGCAACATACAACCACATGCACAATTTCGCGCCCCCTTTTTAAATCACATATAAAAAAATGATTGTTTGGGCTATAATAATTACTTTCTGCCCTCTGCCTCATTATACCAAAGTATAAAGACCCTCTGTTCACCCACCCAAGACCTTATCCCTCTTCCATCGGCTTTACGGCAACCCAGAGCTGCGTCCGTGTCAACAGGAAGGGCTCCGACTGGTTGACCATCAGCAGCGGAGTCTGACAGGGACGCGTGGCCACACCTCCTGAACTGAGTCATTGACTACCTCATGACAAAAACGTGACAGCCAGTTTCCATCCCGTCAACCTGGAATACGCAGATGTCACCACCCTGTTCTCCTCACGGTGGACCAGTGAGAGACGCGTGACGCCTTCGGGGCCACAGAGCTACCCCAGAAGGTCAGCTTGGGGCAGAACAAGCATGAAGGCAACAGACCAGATCCACTTTCTATCCATGGTGGCAACGACACTTTGGAAATCATCAGCTCCTCTATCTGAGCCGTCCCCAACAACAGTGACCTGAACCCGCCGATAGACCAGAGACGTGGGCTCGCCGCCCGGGCCTGCTAGCTCAGTGGAAGCCTCTGTGGCGCCATGCCCCACAAGACGGACCTCTGCAACTACAATTCACTGATTCACTCAGTCCTTCTCTAAAGCCTCAGTGGGCGATGCCTTCGACAGCGGGGGACGTTGAGAACGTCTCCAGCACAGCCCTACAGGGGCGCTCCCACCTGCCGCCAGCCTGCTTCTTTGGACAAGTCCTCCACCTTTGTCCTGACCACCTCGCCGCTCTAATCCACCCAGCACAGCGAGGCAGAACTAAGGCGCTACAGCGGTGAACTAACTGGCTGTGTGATTATTGCCCGGGTGAGTTATTCTAATTATAAAAATTTAAACAAACCCATCTGGATGTTAAAAGTCCAGTCTGGCAGCACAGTAATCAGATATGTTGCCCCCCCCCCCCCCCACTCAGCTTTATCCTACTTCAGGTTACACCTGCTCAGGTTGAGCAGGTGTAACCTGAAGTAGAAACGAACCCTCCAGTCTGAAGATGAGTGCTCTTCCACTGGAGGACATAAATAAAATGAAACTAACACCCCTCTGACAATCACCTCCCTGCTTTTCCTCACTCCTGCTCGTCTGCTGTCGGGAGCGTGTGACGGCTTTCTGCAGCTTTTTCTTTGTGTCTTCCTGAAGCCCAGACGACTGTTCTGGATTCACACTCTCCCTCTGCTTTCACGTTGTCATTTCACACCTTGTTATAAAAAATAGTAACAAAAAGCCGTTTAAGGGGCAGGACTAGCTCCGCCTGCAGATGCCTTCACAAGCCCTCAGCCTTTCTGTCGCCCGTCTTTGCGGGTTTTAGATGTTTAATTCATTATAATCAACTAAATTGCCCAGCAGATCAAATGAATTAGAGCCACGCGGGTGTGAAGGAGCAGCACTTTGTGAGCAAACAGCGTGCTTCTCCAACCTTGGAATCATCTCCGTTTGAAGCACCAGGATGCTGGTGGTCCCGTTCTCGAGCGTGTGGAGGATTCGCGCCGCTCTGACGAGACTCTCCAACGGATTTGTCTTCATTAATCTCAGCGCACGTGGCACACATGGTCTCTGCAACAAGTACGGCAACAAACACGCAGAGGCTTCTCCTGCCTCCTTGAGCATCTTTCATTTTTGCTTCAAACTGAAAGGAGCTTCGCAGCCTGAAGGATGAAACCCGTCGCTTGTTTTGATTGATGCATTAAAAGGTCCCAGATGATATTTAGAAACTGTGATATTTAAGACGACAAGACACAAGAAGCATGATTCATTTTCTCCTGGATTCCTTTGACTTTTTTTCAGGACCCTGTAAATACTTTCAAAGCAGCCGTCATGTGCTGCAGACGAGACGAGCGTTATTTCTAAAATGTTCACACTCGTCCTCACAAACAAATCAAACACGAACTCGTCGCTCTCTTCTCATCAGTCTGGACCAGCGCGAGACCAACAGGCATGTAATCAGTTTTCATAATGGTGCTGCTGTGAAGGGAGCGTGGAGGAAAGCTGTGCTGTTCGGGTTCCGGGCGAACGACTGGAGGAAGCGTTTACCTCACAGCTGATCCCCTCAGCAGAGGCTCAGGGGCCGCTGCAGATCCCGGTCCTGAAGGGACTCCCTGCTCAGGCGGCTCAGCCCCCTCCGTGTCGTGGCGTCCCAGCCCTGCTTCCTCTGCGATCGGCGGCCGTTTTGCACCAGCTCACCCCCCGCCCCCAACCCCAACTCTGGAGGCTGGTTCCTTAAATCCTCGCTGAGAAACAAGAGAAGGTATCGATTCTGTCTGGCCTCTGCCTCTCGGTGTTCTGCTCTCCTCCTTCTGCCGTCTCCACCTTCCCGGGACTGAGGAACCCTGTTACCATGGAGATGCATGAGGCCGACGCCCGATTGGTGGGGTTTGTTGTGATGCGGCGAGTCTGCCGGTGCAGCCCACCGCACTGATTTGCCTTTTGAGCATCGTTGTGTAACGTTGAGCCACAATCGGCGGATATGCAGGAATTTATTGCCAGTGAAGATGAAAATTAAAGCTCCCGGCGTTCCCCCGTAGGTCCCGGAGCTGAATTACATTAGTCAAGTCACAATTAATATATATATATATATATATATATATATACATATATATACATATATATATATACATATACATATATATATACATATATATAACATATATATATATATCTATACATAT